>OZ038394.1:30253351-30620851 GCA_964036045.1 Eutreptiella sp. 'Long Island Sound 2002' | reverse complement strand
AACAGGCCTTAGATGGTAGACATGAGATCTACATGTGCCTTGAAACATTGTGTATAGCATTTCACAAATGTATCTTGCAAAATTATACTTTGCACGTTGAAAACCTGTGATCCATTGTATCTAGCGGGGAACGTCAGCGTGCCGGGCATTTTTTTGGAACCGTGCCCCACCAGTGGCCTGTTAGGGGGTGCACTAAGGGGGCGCACTTTGCGCAGTGCAGCTATTTGGGCGTCGGGGTGTACTAGAGACCCATACTTTGAGATACTAGGAGCATCATGGTGACCCCTAGCGTAGGTTTTGACTTCTGATTTTGTCCCCTTTGTTGGGGACCCCCAAGAATGCAAGGGTGACGTAGCATTTCCACCCTCTTTTGGGCCCCAACCTTCCTTAGTTGGGGTTACGGACTCACAATCTACGCTTTTTTGCATGGCCCCACGAGTTGGGGTAGGGACTCACAACAATGTTACAATGACGTGCAGGGGTGGTATAGGGCACGCATTGAGCAGCTGTTTGCTCGGTTGTGGCATTGGGGTTTGGTTAGGAACATCTGGCGTGGCGGCCCCAATGTATTGACACCCACACTTGTGGGACCAATGTTGTTTGTCAAGTACAATACAAATGACAGTTGCAGTTGCTGAATTCACAAATATTGCTTTATTATGCAACGTGCTTTGTACGGAAGGGGTGCAGTGCAATGTGTTCTACTTGGGGGGCTTCTCCATGGGGGCGCCCCAAGCGCAGTGCAACTATTTGGGTGTCTGGCCGTACTAGAGACCCATACTTTGAGATACTAGGGGCCCCTAGGGGCATCATGGTGACCCCTAGCGTAGGTTTTGACTTCTGATTTTGTCCCCCTTTGTTTGGGGACACCCGAGAATGCAGGGGTGACGTAGCATTTCCGCCCTCTTTTGGGCCCCAACCTTCCGGTGCTATTGAGGAAACCGGGACAATCTTTGATTCCACGCTTTGTTGCGTGAAGTATTATTTTTTTTTGCATGTTGCTTTGCTGAGGTTCAGGTATATGGGTGGACAACATTGCCCTCTCTCAACATGGCAAAGTTCATTTGATAATCGCCTCGAAGTTTTCAAAGTTGCCCGGAAAAATGCTCGGAAGTTTTGGCAGCCAGCTCGGGACCCAAAACGCAACCAATATCGCTTGGAATTTCAGTATGCACCATGTGATACGAGTCCCATTCGGTGACCATAAGTGCTAAGCGTTTCCAAAAATCCCCTGCAAAATGCCCAGCTTTTTCTTGCCATTTTTTACCCTCTATGTTGTGTGTTCCAGCCCCATGTGGTGTGTTATGTGAAGGGAAGGTAGTTTGCAACTTTCTTGAGCTGGGGCAGTTTGGGTCACCTAATTCTAAGGGCGTTTCCAAGGGGTCTGCTTGGGTGCTCTTCGGGGGGAACATAGTCTAAAAGTAGCGCGCAGTGCGCGCGCAGTGCAAAGACTCCCCCCATGAGAGGGTAAATCTGGGGCTGAAGTCGGGATAGTTAATACAAAAGTAGCGCGCTGGGCACGCGCCGGGCAAACATTCCCTCTAATTCTTTTGCCATTGCTTTGCTTGATGCATCCTTGTTTGTGAACTATTTTCACATGATTTTATTTTCATCGAAAATTTTTTTCTGAAATGGAAACAACCCCTTAAACCGGAGCCAATGGGGTTTCCCCTATTTTTACAAGCCCGGTCTGAAGAACCGGTTGGGCAACGTCGACGAGTACTCTCCAATTTATAATACGCGCGACTAGAAGAGCGATGGTGATGTGTATGAGGCAGGGCCTTTTGTTGTGGGTGGCGACCTTCCTGGCTAGCCTGGGGATCAGTGGCTTTGTTATCTACTCCACTTCGCAGCTTTAAGATCCTCTGTCCCCAATCCCATCCGCATCCCCATCCCCATACGCGCCCGCAGCCCCAGCCAACGCCAAAGCCCCTTCCCCGTCCATTTTGTCACGCCATCAACAGATAGCCTCAGTGCATCCACTCTGCCTCTGCTCCCATGATCCAAGTCATTCCATGCAATGTTGACGTGTGTTGCCCACCAGAAAGCTGCGCAGACCGAACGCATATGTCATGAGAGTTGCATAGTGCGTTGCTGGCTCTTGGTTAGGCTGGCCCCCGCACCCCCCCCCCGCAACGGTCTCCTACATCGCCCCGCCTTTCTCCATTGTCGTGCAGAGAATAATTGGGGATTCACATTGCTCCCAGCCCACAATAGTAGTAGCAGACTCAAACACGATTTGGTGACTTAACGGCTCCGAGGGAGAACTTCCATGCTGTAATATTCGACCACTGACAATACTTAGTGTCACACACACACACTATGCAATGGATCCAACACAACAACCCTAGAGGCGACAACACACACACACAGACAGCTGTGTCATGGGAATGGTGTCTTCTTTTGTGAGCCATCTGCTTCCACAGCTGCCCGAATCATGTGATTCTGTTTGGAAGGCAGGGTAGCGTTGTGGTGGTTGCATTGGTGCCGACAGGTGGGTGTGTTTCACAGGCGAGGGGTAGGGGCACGACCGGCTTGACCTGATGACAATCAATAACCGGAGAAAATTGCGGGACTCTTTTCTTTTGGGGCTCTCTAAGGGTATTCTTAGCAGTGAGATACCACATTCAGTGGCACACATGTGTCCCACATGAAAAGACCAGCCTCCTTGGGGTTGGGGGTTGGTGAGCCTACAATAGTTGGCGGCCCCAAGATATGGACCACTTTTGGTCTGTGGGTGCTCAGCTTGAATCGGTGCATTTCTAGGCCTTCTTGGATTCTCCCTAGACATGTGATGGAGTAGAACTGTGAAATACGAGAGCGGGGCTGCCGAATGACCAAGGAGCACGTGGAGGAGGTGCGTTAGTTTGTATGTGGAAAGAGAGTAGCCGTGAAGATGAAAATGCAACAATTGAAAGTGGTTGGAAAATCCATGTGGAGTAGCAAAAGAATGGACGTACGTAGGTGATTCCAAGATAAATCACCGACACTTTTGGCCTCGAGTTGTGGGGACAACCGCCTGCCCGGGACATTTATGCATAAGTACGGCAACAACATCTCAAGTATAATATCACAATCGGCCAAGAGACGTTAAAATGTGGTATAAAAGTGAGGTTTAGGCTTGTAGTTTCGCTGTAGGGCAAGCAAGCAGACTTTGCCCCATGAATGGGCATGCGGGCGCATTTCGCCGCATCAAAAGGCATGTGGGCACACTTAGCCGCACATCAAGGCATGCCCGCCGCGTTTGCCCTGCAACCGGGCATGTGGGGGGACTTTGCTCAGCCATGTAGGCAGATGTTGCCCCACCATCAGGTATTGTAGCGGACTTTCCCTCTGTAACTGGCCTTTACGTCAGCAAACAAGCACGAACTCAAACTCCAGAAATCATCACTAGCCAATTAGTACCCAAATTGGCGAATCCCTTTGTACGGGGTCATGTCATATCTACACAACAATGATATCAATAATAAAACACATACAAACAGGTACAAATACACATGAAATCTCATCATTCGTCATCTCGGTTTAATCTTTATCTGCACTCACGCGCGACCTACATTCTGCAACTATCGCGACTGCAAGCGGTGCAACTCATTTCCATTACACTCCCCTCCTAAGACCTGACATACACCTATGGAGAGGTCTGAAAATCATCAAATCTTATGGGGATGAGTTGCTGTGCCATATATAATCTGTTGGGTGCCTCAATGCAATCTGCAATTGGTTCAAATACACCATGGGGTTAGTCACCATGACCCTACACACTCCCCTACCAAGCTTCAGGACCCCTGCCCCTAGCTGTCTAAGGCGGGCCTACTATGCCTCAGGGCCTAGCTGTTCAAACTGCTCTATAACATGCTTCAGTCACCTTAGCTTTCTATAGACTAGTGTGCAATGCCTCAACCCCTAGCTGTCTAGGCCTGAGTGTGTATCATACAATATTTTGATAAGTTAGCTTGAGAATTGTTGTTGAATTGTACAGAAATCTGGCAACCCATATGGCACAATAAAATAAATTACAACATCACTGGGGGGCTTTTGTATGTTTCCAGTGGCTTGGCTTTTCCTGCTGCACCTGCACAAAATATTTTGCTCCAAAAACCCACTGCTGGATTTTTTCCAAACAGTTTTCACAAAAAAGAGCCATCAGTGGTATGGCTACTCATGCAAAAACAATGGTCCTCTGGGCGCACACCAGAGACCAAAACTGTTTCTAGGGTCCATAAAAACAGTTTGCATGCCCCACGCGAAAAGGGCAGAGTGGCCCGGGCTCCAACCAGCGCCACTGTAACCAATTCCCTGCAATCCCTGCAAGGACCAAACACAAAGAAAGAAAAGAGCAAACTGCTTCCACACAAGCAGTGCACAATTCCAAAGCTGGGCAAACACGCCAGCGCAAAGACTCACCAGAGTCCACTGAGTGTCTCTCCAAAAGAAGACACTCCACAAAATTAGGTGCAAAGCCAAAAAACAGGCCTTAACTCAGGAGGGTCAGCGCCAAAGGCAACTGCAGTGGCAGCGCCATCGCTGACATATATAAGCCACTGAAAAACAAACCCAAATCCCAACGATTCAAAAATCAACCTCAAATGTCCAAGACACAAGAGGGCCTCTCACGAAAAAAGAAAGCGAGGACACACCTACTTGTGCCTCCAAACAAACAAATATGCCCGCGCCAAAGCCCACTGGAGGCTTGGCGCCATACCTAACTTTTACATTCAACTCATTGGATCACAGATTCAGGCACAAACAACAAAAAAGTAAAGCGAAGCAAAAGCGCTGGACTCAACAGCGCGCAGCGCATGTAAAAACCACGGGCTTAACTACTCGATAGCGCAAGCGCATGTACGAGCGCTCGCTTACCTTTTCTTGACTTTGCGTCCACCTCTTCGACCGCGACCGATGCGCACGTTTTCTTCTCTGTGGCATGGCTCCACTGCGCTCTCTCTGCCAGGAATCCCCTGCTGATGCGCACTCTCTCGTTCATGTTGAAGGCGGTCTCCATCATGGCTCTGCTTCCGCGCGCTCTTGCTCTCGTGGATCTTCTGCCGTGGAGCGCTCGCTCGTTCGTGCTGCGCGCTGTCTAACGCAGTCACGAAATTTTCCCAAAACCCCTTCGTTTCCTGGCTCTCACCCACGCTCTGCACCTCACAACAACCAAAACTTGCAGAGGGGAGGTTTGGAAGGACCGCACTCGCAGAAGCCGCAGCTTGGATCGCAGCCTCCTCTTCATTCTCCTGATGCACTATCGCCAGCGCTTGTGCTATGCCTCCACAACCTTTTTTCCATCGCTCCTCTTCAGTAAGGGGACGATCCAGTTGGCGAAGACGAACGCTGGCAGCATGATACCTTTGGGCCCGCAGTTGACGACGAGCCTCTTTACGCTCCTGCACGGTTGCCAAGCGCCGAATCTGGGCTAGCTCATGCTCAGCAGCGAGTCCACGAACGTACACTGTTGCTGCTGGGGACAAACTGTCCATGCTCTTCGCCGTGAGGGACTGGTGTTCAAACCGGTTCTTCAGGAAACACTGTTCTGGTGATCTCTCTCGCGGAGAACATCAACTTCTTCAAGAATGTCCAGCGGCGCACAACCGCTCACGGACCCAAACACCGTGTTGATTCAAGTCATGTTTTCATTGAAATATCGAACTATTCTTGATCTCAAAATTTGTTCCAAATCGTCAAAACCTTTGATCCCGTCGTAACCCTTTTCCAAAACTCCAAAATGTCGATGGCTGTCGTCATACACGTAAAGCACGTACAAGAACACAAACACCAAACCCCAAAACATACACCGTCTTCTGGGAGTCCATCACCGGAGTCCACGATGTTGATGTTTCGCCCGCACCACTGCGGGGCTCGTCAGGGGGACACAGTGGTGCTTGTCCCCTACATACTATATACACTGTGCACAACAGCGCGAATACTTGATGCCACAAACCCACAGCAAACACCAGGACGTTCGACCATGACCGTAACCCAAACCAACAATCACGATAGATCAATAATAATCTAAAACTCATGAATCTACAATCATTTCACTCCAAAACATCGTAAATCCTGATCTTCATAATTATTCGGCCACGCTGGCAAATCGCCCTTGCGACGCGACAAAGGCGCGCACGCTGCAAGGCCTGTCCTAGTTGCCCCTGCTGCCCATTACACTCCCCTCCTAAGACCTGACAGGAGAATGAGGGCTTGATACAAAGGCAAATACCAATATATGGGCAGCAGGGGCAACACAACGTATTGCCATACTAAATCTCCGGGGGGGGCATGCAGCGGTGGGGGACCCAGTACAACAGGACCACCCCACATACATATTCCTTGACAGAAAATGGCACCCTTCCCTGGCACTTTTTGAGTGTCTATTTTTTTTCGATATATGATGTAGACCCGGACAAAGGATTTGTCGATCTTGTAACCGGCCATACCTCCGTATACCCCAATCCCACAAGTACACCAAGAGGATGACTGATTATGACCCCGTACAAAGGGATTCGCCAATTTGGGTACTAATTGGCTAGTGATGATTTCTGGAGTTTGAGTTCGTGCTTGTTTGCTGAAGTAAAGGCCAGCTACAAAATTGGCGAATCCCTTTGTACGGGGTCATGTCATATCTACACAACAATGATATCAATAATAAAACACATACAAACAGGTACAAATACACATGAAATCTCATCATTCGTCATCTCGGTTTAATCTTTATCTGCACTCACGCGCGACCTACATTCTGCAACTATCGCGACTGCAAGCGGTGCAACTCATTTCCATTACACCCTCACCACATGGCATGCGGTTTGACTTCGCCCCGCCATGGTGCATGTTGGCGGGTGTTTCCTCACCACCAGGCTTGCGGCCGGGTTTTGCCCCACCATAGGGGATGTAAGCTGACTTGCCCCACCACACGTCATGCAGGTGGACTTCGCCCCACCTTTGGCCATTTAGGTGGACTTTGCCCCACCACAGGGCATGCGCCCCAACTTTCCCACTCGACAGGACATGCAAGGTGGCTTTGCCCCACCTTAGGACATTTAGGTGGACTTCGCCCCACCACAGGGCATGCGCCCCAACTTTGTCGCACCACAGGGCATGCACGGTGACTTTGCCCCACCATAGGCCATGCGCGTGGACTTTGCCCCAACACGGGGCATACAAGCGCCCTTTGGGGGAGCCTTAAGCGCAGTGCGCGCGCGGTGCAACTATTTGGGCGTCTGGCCGTACTGGGGACCCATACTTTGTGATACTAGGGGCCCCTAGGGGCATCGGTGACCCCTAGCGTAGGTTTTGACTTCTGATTTTGTTCCCCTTCTTTTGGGGACCCCCGAGAATGCAGGGGTGACGTAGCATTTCCGCCCTCTTTTGGGCCCCAACCTTCCGGTGCTATTGAGCAAACCGGGACAATCTTTGAATCCACGCTTTGTTGCGTGGTGCATCATGGTGACCCTTGGCCTAGGTTTTGACTTCCGATTTTGTTCCCCTTCTTTTGGGGACCCCCGAGAATGCAGGGGTGACGTAGCATTTCCGCCCTCTTTTGGGACCCAACCTTCCGCGTGTTATTGATGAAACCGGGACAATCTTTGAATCCACGCTTCGGTGTGGCCCCTCGAGTTGGGGTTAGGGACTAACAATCCACGCTTCGGTGTGGCCCCCGAGTTTCACGTACCTGCACATGTATGGACCGCACCTACACAGGAGGATAATGATGATGAGGATGTTGTGGGTGATGATGGGGATGTTTGTGCCCTTTGTTGCAGCAAGTTTGACCCTAAAAAGATGTCCATGTGTGATAAGTGTGAATTGCAATATTGTACGGATTGCATTGACATGCACACATGTGACAGTGTGACATTTCTTTGATTCTGCAACTGTGTCATGTTGTGCACACAAGTTGCGTATTCTCAATGTGTACTTAGTTGACAATGGACCAGAAAGACAGTTGTGTGTTCTTGAGGGTGGCGACCAATGCGCTTTTCATGGCCTTTCCAGATGTGCATGATGTGTGTTGTGTTCAGGGAAGGTGGTTTGCAACTTTCTTGAGCTGGGGCAGTTTGGGTCACCTAATTCTAAGGGCGTTTCCAAGGGGTGTGCTTGGGGGCTCTTCCGGGGGAACATTGTCCAAAAGTAGCGCGCAGTGCGCGCGCAGTGCAAAGATTCCCCCTTTGCCCCATTACAGGGCACGCAAGTTGACTTTTGCCCTACCACAAGCAATTTGGGTCGACTTGCCTGTGCCACAAAGTGTGTGTGTCTGTTTTTGTGTTGGCCTTGCCCCGACACATGGAATGCATGTGGAATTGGCCCTGCCTTGGGGCGGTCTTTGCCCCATCACAAGGAGTGCACATGGACTTTGCCCCACCAGACGGCATGTAGGCGGATTTTGCCCCACCACGTGCATGCGTGCGGGGTTTGCCCCACTATGGGGCATTCGGCTGGATTTCGTTTAGCCACAAAGCATGCGTCAGTCTTTGCCCCACCATGAGGCATGCGGGTTGAAATTGCCCCACCAAAGGGCATACAAGTGAATTTTCCCCACCACGCCACGGGCAAACCGGCTTTGCTCCACCACGAGGCATGCGCACGCACTTCGCCCCACCTTAGGGCATGTGGGCAGATGTTGCCCAAGCACACCGCATGCATATGGACTTTACCCGACTACAAGCTATTTTACCCTCACTTTGGCTAAGTTGAGAGCATGTCAGCGGAGTTTGCCCCGTTGTAGGGCTATCATCGCTCCACCAGAATGTATGTCGGAGGACTTTTCTTCCCTAGAGTCAATAAATTGCCCGTTGCAATCAAGGCAGCTGCAGCCAATGTCAGCTCAAAAAACCATCCGGTTGACAACTTACTAACGCTCCCTATAGACAACACAAAATCTACCCAAAGCAAGAATTACACAGCCCTTGAACATCCTCAAGGCAAGTCAACATTTAATGTGATGTGGATTTGGCACACAACCGCCAATACTGATGCAAATCACCGACGGGGCATCCGTCAAGAACCACATTGAGGAGCTAGAAATCTTTGGGTTGCGGTGGCAATAATAATACACAATACTGTCCAAAGTGCAGTATACACACCGTGCATCAAATGCCCCCTCCCCTATGCCGGAGTCCACGAACAGCCAATTGAAGTCTTGATACCAATGAAATCACCGACAGGGCATACATCAAGCACTCCCTTGACAACTCGGATAACCCTGGAGGGTGGCAACACTAATATTGCACAAAAAGAAATGGCTTCACCAGATCACGCCCACACCCATTCATTGCAGGCAAAGAACACAAACACAACAAGAGAAGGGAGGACCATTTCGACATAGGCATTAGGCGGACAAACTCACCAATTATGCACGAGCACACCCCATTGAAAACGAACTGAAACATCGTACCACGCCAATAATGGCAAGCTTTTGCCTATGAACGACATGTTTGAACCGCGAAGAACACTCCGCACATGGAGAGTACACAAGATCATGAAATCAAGAGGGAGTCCCGTTGATATTGTGTGTCCTCCCCCTGGTAGGAGCACGGGGGGGGGGGGGATCAGACCCTTTACGCCACCCAACCCCCCCCGCACTCTCCCTGCTGGGTTTTAGGCCCGGAAGTGCCGGACCATGGGCGCCGAAGACGCCCTAACGAAATATTGCTTTACTTAGTAGAGGGTAAAAAAATGGATTTTCACCCCATGTCTCTGTACTCAAACTGCTCAGTTTTTTTTTAGAAGAACCCAATAATGGATGAACATCAAATTGGACCAAATATGAATACCACCCCTGTGTAGATGTATGTCAAAGATGGGCCTTACGCTGTGGGTAAAGCAGTGCCTCTGCAATTGGAAGGTCCCAGGTTCAAACCCCAGTGGGGTCAGTCTGCAGGACTGTAGGCAGGATTAGGGACACCTTGGGAAAAATTTTTTTTGCTTTTTTTTTTTGCTTTGACTTGTCTTCCCTTTGCTAGGGATCCCCGAAAATGCTGGGGTGATGTAGCGTTTCGGCCCACTTGTGGGCCTCCTAGAAGGCAGGGGTTAGGCATGCAATTCTGATCTTGTCCCCCTTGCTTTGGGGATCCCCGAGAATGCAGGGGTGATGTAGCATTTTTGCCCACTTGTGGGCCCCGCCAATTCTGATTTTGTCCCCCTTGTATTTGGGGATCCCCGAGAATGCAGGGGTGATGTAGCATTTCCGCCCACTTGTGGGCCCCACCAATTCTGATTTTGTCCCCCTTGTTTTTGGGGATCCCCGAGAATGCAGGGATGATGTAGCATTTCCGCCCACTTGTGGGCCCTACCATTTCTGATTTTCGGCACCCTAGAAGGCAAGCCTCTTCCACTCTTGAACGAGCCATTAATGCATATTGCCATGCTTGCTACTTTGCTCTTTAGCACGCAATGGCATACGTATTAAGAAATCGGCCACAACGAGTCCCTTTGGCAAGGATGACACCCTATTGTAGTACACTTGCATGCAAGTTGGAGGTGCCGCACTCTTTTGTCAACCATGATCTTTGGGCTTTTGGAGCTAATGGCTTGAATGTCTTGGTTGGCGAAAGAGACCACACTTTACGGCCTCGTAAGCAAGTGGGGTACCGATCGTTTGGGGGCAAATGTGTGAAGTCGTCCGCCAGTTTTTCTTGGTGGTGGCCATAGAGAAACCGATGACCGGGGAGGGGGCGTGGTCCTTGGGCATCCAGGCACGTTGGCTGAAGCCAGGCCCGCTACGACAAGGTGGATAACGAAATGGAGCATAGAAAGGCGCGGAGAGTTGTGGTGTACACCAAAAGCGCAAGCAATACACCCAGCAACCCCATATCAAGTGGTCTAGCCATTCCTCTACAGACATTTCTGAAAATCATGTTAGTATTTTTTAGCATATTCTCTTGTTGTGCCCTCTAAAGCAAGAAACAGGGCTGTGACTAATGTATTCCAGTAGTTTGGATGTGAGGCAACTTTCGCAATTCATCCAAGCTATTGGCCAAACTCGAAAAGCACACCATGCAATCTTTTAGTACTGGGGCACAAATGCTAATTGTCCATAACCTTGCGACTACGGCCCAGTTTTGCATGGTCTTCCAATATGCACCAACATTGGTTAGGTATGGACGTGCATCAAGTTTAGCCTTCGCCTTGGGTACCACTGCAACACACACGACGCTCGCGCTCTCTCCTTTCTCACCATTCCTCATGGTGCCCCTTGCTTCCTAACCGAAGCGCGGAATACAACGCAGCACTCTTGGCCGTTCACTGTGCAGGAAGCAGCAATTCGTGCGAGGGTCAATGGGTTGATGGCGACAATTGTATGTATCACTCAGCGCTAACACAGATGTTTAACAGTGGAGCATGCACTGTCGTTAGCAAGGCGGAGGGGAGCACTTTGCAACAATGTTTGCGTACAGTATGCAGGTGGCACTTGATGCGCTTCAATTGAGACACGCACTATGCAAAGCAGCTGTTGATGTTCCGAAGATGCGGCAAGCAACATGTGCACAATGGGTGGGTCGCAATGGTTAGGTGTGTTAGGAGGGACAATACAAAAATAATGATGAGGAAGACAATGCTTATAATTTGGGTTCGTGGAATGCCATACATTTGATGTTGAGAACTCCTTGACGGAATGCCTCGGAAAGTCACTTCTTATAATTTTTCGGGGCGGGGGGGGGGGCATTTTGTTCTAAGCTGGGCATGGTCGCTTGGGGGCTGCACCCTCGGTCTCCTTCCTCTTTGTCTTTTGTTGGGGTAGCCTTGGGTGAGACCTTGGGGGCTTCCTTGCAAGCGTGTTCGGGAGCGGCTGTTGCCCCAGTTTTGGGTGTTTTGAGGAGGAGAATGAGAAGGAGTTGCAGGGGTAGTAAGGTAGGAGGAGGAGCATGAGCCCCCGCTCCTTTGCTCTGCCAAAATCCGCTTTGCATCCCCATTGGACTCAAGGGAACCCATTATGGCGCCTTAGGCGATTGCATAAAGATCACTCAATCTCAAGGGTTGCGTCTTATGATCCAAAGCTCGGTAATCACTTCTTCAATGTGGCAACCACCTTGTTCGGACTTCATGGGTGACCGTGTCCTTTATATTTGTGACATATTCATGTGTGCTACTAACGGTAGCCAAGAAGATTGTCCCGACATGTTTGCAATGGGGGTTTGCATTGGGGCAACGGCATTTCCCATACCTTGGCACATGCAAAGTCTAGGGTGATAATTGCGGCTTGGTAGCCACAACCTTGTGATATCCAACATTTTGCATGTACTACAATGGGTCGGGCCGCCCCTGCACAGCGGTCACAGGCGAGGCACCGAGGCTCACACGCACCTACCCTGGGGCACATCTCGGGGGTTCCAGCAGCACCCCCCCCCCCCCCACCCCAGGCTTAACAACGCACTGCGGGCCATGCATGCCCGGACTCGTCCAGTGGGCTCCCACGCCCATGCCGCAGCGCCCAGGTCCAGCGCGGGTGAACGCCTCTGCGGGCAGGCGAAGAGGGGGCACACCGGGTTTCCACACCCATGCCCAACTGCAGCAGGCCTGCCACAGACTCACCCACCGGCGCCAACGAGAAGCGAACTGCAGACACCGGCACCGGCAGCGCTCACAGCGTGCTCCCAGGTTTGAAGAAGTCCGACCACACCGAACCGGACTGCACAGAGGACTTGTCCGCGGCGCAGCCTGCGGCGCTGGGTGCACGGCTCGGCGGGGCGGGCGGCGACATCTCTCCTCTTGGCACTTGTGCCAGGTGAACGTGCATGCGCTCGGGCTGCTGCTGAGGCTGCACTATGGCTGTAGTGGCGGTGGCGGTGGTACACTGGCGGCCAGCACTGCTGCCACTGCCGGCTCGGCGTCGCACGCCGGCGGGGGTGCGGCCGCCGCCGCCGCCCGCACCGTGTCCTCAGTGACACGGTCAGAGCTACCATCATCTTTCAGGGGCGGGAAGTAGTACTTCACTCACCATTGCTTGTTTATACCATGTGGATGTCCTTTTCCATACAGCACTCTCAGAATTTTCGCTTCACAAATCAGCCGCCCGCGGCTTGTGAAAAGCCTCTTGTCAATCTTCAGGGGGAGACAACTTGACCATGCGTTGCGGCCGGTAATAGTGCAAATGTGGGGCATATTGTTCAATACACCGGAATCTTCTGACTTTTGCGCAATGGTATTGACCCTCCCAAAACGAAGCCAAGCACAAATCCGTTGGCCGAATTGGCAATCATCCAGCCACCAGATTGTGTATCCTCTCATTTGCATCATTTGCACTCTAATCTGAAGACCGGCGCAGGTACACCGCGATGTACCCTCACGAGCGTACTGCACAGACCCAGAGCCAGTTACGTGGCGCAAGGCGCTACGCAGCGGACAGCCATGGCACCTCAGCGCCACCGGTGGGCTCCCTCAAGCTAAGGCCGTAAACATATATGCCACCCGGCGCACCAACAACATGCTCCCTTGGATCCACAAATACGGGCGGTTACCGCCCACTTGTTTATGCGCCGACAGGGACAGGGTCAGTTCGCGCACTCCCAGCCGCAACCGCCATCTGTGGAGGCACAAGTGCCGGCCCCTCTCGTCCTTGACCTCGGGACTGCCCGCGGAGGTGAACATCTGGTGCGCAGTCCCACCGAGACGCGACGCTAAGTCCGTCACGGCGTCGCGCAGCAAGTCCGGCGCCTCTGCGAGTGCGCAGGGCCGGTCGAAGATGAGGCGTGCCTGGGTCCCCAGCCACACCCTGCGAACCGACCGACGCGCCAGACGTCGGGCCAACACGTACTACGCCTGCCGCTGTGCCCGCAGTCGCTGCCGCTCCACCGCCTCAACTGAGCGGCGATGACGCACGCCTCCCGGGTGCCGGTGCGGGCGCCGGTGGTGTCGGTTACGGCGAGACATACCTCGTATAAAAATACTGCAGTACATAGCACAGCAGCAAAGCTCACCCGCCGGAAACCACACTACAGCACCACGCCTCCCACAAACCTGCACTTGTGCAACGAACGCAGCAGCTCTCCCCACCGACACTAGGACGCTACCTCCGCCCGAGCAAGGCGACCGTTGAAATCTGACTGTATCCTACTCAAAGGATCACCGGGTTCCAAATGGGATGGGCACCAAACGACAAAAACCTGCAGTCTGGAAATACATAACCGGCGCGACACCGAACGCAACATTGCATGCGGGATCTTTCACCACGTGGATGCCTTCAGCTGAACAAGCTGGGCAGACGCCACCTCACTGTCTGTTACTAACAGCAAACAATCCCACCGCAAACGTAAGGCAAGCCGCACCGCCCAGCATAACCCCGCCAACTCCGCCGTTTGTTGCGTATGACGCGCTACGGGCACCACCCAAGATCGGGCTCCCACCTGCGGCGAAAACTTCCCCACCCTATACGAAAACAGGTCCCACGCTGCGTCCATGCACCAGCACCACGGCCTCAGGCGTTGAAAAAGTTCGGGTACAGGGGAGCGGGAAAGCGAAACAAACTGTCGTGCCCTCTCCCAAGGCAAAGCCCTATAAGGTTCAGCACACAAGCACAGAGTAGAGGCCAACGCATGCAGGATCTTTACAGGCACGTTCCTGTCATGGTCCCCCCACCGGACCCAACAATACGCGCCCGCCAGCAAGGGCGCGGAGGTTAACCGCGGTCGGATGTGCCACTGGAGGAAGCCCAGCAATTTCTCCATCAGCTTGGGCCCTGGCATGGGGGATACTGCCAACCTTAACCACGCAGCCAAAATCTGCAACCACGCCCGTCTGTGGCTATAAATCATTCGGCGCTGTAAGTCCAAAAACTTTCCCAGCACAAACAGATGTTGCACCGGTTCCAAAGTGGACTTATCTGAGACGATAAATCGATTCTCAACCAACAAACGTACACACTCCTGGGTGGTGCCGTGTAGCAAGGGACGATCGGCCGAAACTAGGACGAAGTCGTCCAAGTAATGTAGTAACTCCACACCCTGTGGGATGTGTAGTCGCAGCAAGTCCCCCAGGATGCGCTGGCAGAGGCATGGCGAAAACTTCCAGCCAAAAGGCAATCGCGTTGCCCCTACCACCGGTCCCCCCGGCCGTACCCTAGCCCGGAAAGCCTTGTCTACGCCCTCCGGCAGGACAAAACTCCAAAAGGCGTTGGTCAGGTCTATATGTGTGGCATATAGCCGTCGCCCGGGCGGCGTCTGGTTTAACAGTCGGCAAATACCCGCCCAGGAGGGTAAGGCAAAATGGGGGGGTTCCGGGGATTCCTCATTTAACCCCACGCAAGACCGTATAAGGCTGACCTTGCGGGACGACTTAGGGATAATGAAAGGAAAAACCGACGGTGTAGTACCGTCAGGGAGCTCCCTGAAAATGCCCAGATGCTCGACAGCGGTAAAAAACTGACCGACCAACCCCGACACCCGACCCGCCCCGCCCTGCGGATCTTGCTCGACGTCGTAACCCGCCGCGGACTCCAAAAAGTCGGCCGGTACGACCTCCCTCCACAAACTAGCCGGGATCCGGTCTGACCCCACGGCCCCCAGCCCGCTCTGGACCACCTCCGGGACCACCGCCGCGAGCGACGGCTTGGCGACGTATTCAAGTGGAGCAGCGCTTCCCATGCCGTTTCGGCAAACTCGCACAGAGCCAGACAAATCACATCCAGTGCAGAACCTAGGGCGAAGTCCTCAGCCTGCCGGAAAACCCTATCCACAAACAACTCAATCCGCTGCAAAAGCAATGGCCTTGGCACCGACAACTTGCGCTGCAGCCAGCACGCCGACCCCGACAACAGGGCGAGCACCCGGGCATACAGGGGCAGTGCCAGCAGGAACCGCGGAATAACCGGCGGATAGCCTCCGTCCCTAGGGAACTCCGGGCCTTGTAGGCCGGGGGGGGGGAACCGCCCACCAACCCATCCCCCCCCCCCCCCCCACACCCAGGCCCTCTACTCTTGCCAAAACCACCGTCCCATGCGTCCGCAACTCCTCCACTGTCGCGGACGTCTCCCCAGGCGGCCGCCAGGCATATGAGTTACCCAACCCCCGCGGGGGGTGCCCCACATCCACCGCCTGCTCCGATGGCTGCTCCCCTGCTACCGCCAACTTGCGCACCGCCCATAATCTCGCCCTGCCACCACCCGAGGCCCGGGCGGGGGCGGAGGGCGCGGCGTTAGACGCCTCGCAGCCGACAGCCACGGCGCCCAACCGCCCACGTGCAGACGACCTCGCCCCCTCCGCGGACCTCGCGGGTGGCACGGGCACATCATGAAGATCGGGCGCCAACGCCCCCCCCCCCCCCCCCGCTCCCACTGGAGGTCGCGGAAATCCCACGACTTGGGGCAAGACCCTGACCAACCGCGGGCCGTTTACGGGGCGGACACTCCGTAACCTCGCGACCCCGCCTCTTGGGTACTAGGCGATGCGGCCTAACGGTCGGGGTAACCGTATCGGAGCCACCCACCTAGGACGGGGAAGGCACACGGTACTGCCGGACAGGGGGAGGGGGGGGCGCCTACTGCTGTCGCCGTGATCCCGGATCCCGCGGTCGTTTGCGTGACTCCACCCCCCCAGGACCGGGCGCGCCAACCTTGAAGGCATCCGCCGGAGCAGTGACGCTCCCCATGTTCGGCGCACACTCCTTAACTCTACGAACTCCCGATCCATCGCCAACATCCGCATCCGATTCAGAGTCGGACAGGATGATGACTTCAGGGGGCAGTCCAGGAGAAGCGGACTGGGCGCAGGCCGGGGAAGGGGAAGTTGGTCGTGGCTCCGATGGAGGTCCTGGGACGGCTGGGGATGGGCACGGCTGGGGGCCGTCGACGGCAGCGGCACCGACGCCATGCTCTTCCCGAACGTCCTCCACCAGATTACCGCCAGTAGGCCCAAGAAGAGGCAGTGGGCTCGGGTGCGGCGGTTCCATTGGAGGCTCCGCAAACCGCGAGACGTCGTACATAGCCAAACCCCACAGAGCCGAAGGTAGCACCGTACCGCGTGGGCCCAGACCCATAGCCTCGTTAACATGCGGCAGCACCAGATCGCCCACCACCTCCGGATCTCGAAACCCCAGGGCGTAACCCATGGCGGTACGCAAGCCAGCCCACCGCCCCCAGAAGAGGAAGTACTGGGCGGCGGGCTTGCGCACCCAGCATGCCGCGGAACCTCCCCTTCTGAGGGCATGCCAGCGAGCATCAGCCCACTTGGTGTCGCGGAGCAGGCGGCCGATGGTGTCCTCGAGGAAGGGGGCCCTCCCTCGAAAACGGGCTCGTCTGGCTGCTTCCCCTTAGCTTGGCAGTAGACCCGGAAGAATTCCATCCAGGATCTTGCGTAAGCTGCGGCCGGTCGACAGACCCATGCGGGCTCTCCCACCTTGGTGCTGTAGAACCAGAGGCCCTCCTTGCGGTCAAGGTCACAGCACCGGATGGAGGCGGCCTCTCCCACCCGGAGCCACATCGTCCACGACAGGGCCGCCAGCGCCGCGACCGCCCGATCGTCCGGCGCAGTGGCCGCACTCCAGATGTGCACAAGGGCTCGAGGCGACACGTACGCCTGCGGGCCGGGGCCTCTTCCCGACTTTGCAATGCGCCAGTGGAGGGCCGCCACAACCCGGGGAACCAATGCCAAATCCTCCGCTGCGCGGACGGCAGACGCAAGTCCGCGCAACCCGGATGCAGAGTGGCCGTCGGCTGCACGCTCCGCCATGCAGAGGGAGAGGATTTCTGGCAGGGGCCTGGCCGGGATGCATGCTTCGAACTCCGCCAGCTGGTGAATAGCCGACCCATACTGCTGCCTTGTGCGCTGCTTCCAGGAATGCATGGCCGCCACCGGTGGGTAGGCCCGCTCGTCCAATTTCGCTAGTCGCTCCCAAGCAGATGCCAAGCCTGCAAAGCTGGCAACAAACCCGGACGCAACCTCCGGGGCAACCGCCGCGGGCACCGCCCGCGAGCAAAAGGCCGCCCGCCGACCGCCCCACCTAACCCTAGCAGGGTCGTCCAGTCAGGCCCAGTGTGGGCACTGAAAGTGCCAGTGCTTGGGGGCAGTGGTCTCGGGGCTGTGGGCCTTGCAGCGGCGGCATTCCCCCGGCGCAGGGGCGGACACGGGGACTTTCCGTCCCAAGGTTTTAACCCATTTGAGGACGCCTCCCTCACGCACGAACCGAACCCCTCGCCACCGAAATCAATCCGCCGGGTGGGCGGAGGCCTGAGACCACTGGAGGGCATCCAATTGCCTGCCTTCGGCTGACTCGGCATCTTCGCGGGCTCGTTGTCGTCCTTCATACGCCTTGTGGCTGTCCCACAGGGTGTCCCAGACACGGTTCGCCAGGACCTCCCCGGGAGTCGGGTCCTCGGTGCCCTCCATGTCCGCTCTAGGCACCTGCTGCACGTACTGCTCCAGGGACTCCGCAGCTTGCTTCATCCACTCGGCCAGGCGCTCACGGCCACGGAACTCCGCCAAGGCCTCCGCCATGAGCCGTGGCGTCTTGGGCGAGGCCAGCTCCGCCTTCTCGAGCCTCCTGCGAAGGCCCTCCAATTCTGCTGCCTGTTGCCGGACCAAAGCCTCCAGGTCGGGATTCGTCTGCGAAGAAGGGGACGGTCCAAACGACGGCTCCACGCCGCGTTTGTCCGAATCCTTCGGGGCGCTGGCCGACTTGTTGGGGGTGAAAAGGTTCATGGTACAAAAAACAGAAAGTAAAAATACACTGCCTCAAAGCGGAAGAGGTAGAGGTAAACCAACGGTGACAAGCACCGTGAGTTTCATTGGGATTCCTCTCAAAAAAAGTCCTCTTGCCTTAGGCAAATGAGACGATTTGTAGCATGTTGCTCCACCAGGGAACCCATGTACGCAGCACTAGCCACAAATGTACCTTTTTAGCAGAAATTGTTCTTGCATCCTGCTTCCGTGTACAGTTCGGAATGGCAAGAGCAAGAGACCGAAACCTGTTCTGCGCCTCGTCGCCATATAAGCGACACAAAACCATGCCCACTCTTACAACAAAAGCGCAAGCAATGCACCCAGCAACCCCATATCAAGTGATCGAGCCATTCCTCTACAGAGCGTTTCTCAAAATCATGTTAGTATTTTTTAGCATATTATCCTGCTATGCCCTCCAAAGCAAGAAACAGGGCTGTGACTAATATATTCTAGTCGTTTGGATGTGAGGCAACTTTCGCAATTCATCCAAGCTATTGGCCAGACTCGAAAAACACACCATGCAATCTTTTAGTATTGGGGCACAAATGCTAATTGTCCATAACCTTGCGACTACGGCCCAGTTTTGCATGGTCGCCCACTGTGCACCGACATTGGTTAGGTATGGACATGCATCAAGTTTAGCCTTCGCCTTGGGTACCACTGCAACACACACGACGCTCACGCTCTCTCCTTTCTTACCATTCCTCATGGTGCCCCTTGCTTCCTAACCGAAGCGGGGAATACAACGCAGCACTCTTGTCCGTTCACTGTGCAGGAAGCAGCAATTCGTGCGAGGGTTCATGGGTTGGTGGTAACAATTGTATGTATCACTCAACGCTAACATAGATGTTTAACAGTGGAGCATGCACTGTCGTTAGCAAGGCGGAGGGGAGCACTTTGCAACAATGTTTGCGTACAGTATGCAACTGGCACTTGATGCACTTCAATTGAGACACGCACTATGCAAAGCAGCTGTTGATGTTCCGAAGATGCGGCAAGCAACATGTGCACAATGGGTGGGTCGCAATGGTTAGGTGGGTTAGGAGGGACAATACAAAAATAATGATGAGGAAGACAATGCTTATAATTTGGGTTTGTGGAATGCCATACATTTGGTGTTGAGAACTCCTTGACGGAATGCCTCGGAAAGTCACTTCCTATAGATTTTTTTTTGGGAGGGGCATTTTGTTCCCAATTGAGCATGGTCGCTTGGGGGTTGCACCCTCCGTCTCCTTCCTCTTTATCTTTTGTTGGGGTAGCCTTGGGTGAGACCTTGGGGGCTTCCTTGCAAGTGTGTTCGGGAGCGGCTGTTGCTCCAGTTTTGGTTGTTTTGAGGAGGTGAATGAGAAGGACTTGCAGGGGTAGTAAGGTAGAAGGAGGAGCATGAGTCCCCGCTTCTTTGCTTTGCCAAAATCCGCTTTGCATCCCCATTGGATTCAAGGGAACCCATTATCGCGCCTTCGGCGATTGCATAAAGGTCACTCAATCTCAAGGGTTGCGTCTTATGATTCAAAGGTCGGTAATCACTTCTTCAATGTGGCAACAACCTTGTTCGGACTTCATGGGTGACCGTGTCCTTTATATTTGTGACATATTCATCTGTGCTAGTAACGGTAGCCAAAAAAATTGTCCCGACATGTTTGCAATGGGGGTTTGCATTGGGGCAAAGGCATTTCACGTCCCATACCTTGGCACATGCAAAGTCTAGGGTGATAATCGCGGCTTGGTAGCCACAACCCTGTCATATCAAACATTTTGCATGTACTACAATGGGTCGGGCCGCCCCTGCACAGCGGTCACAGGCGAGGCACCCAAACACGCACCTACCCTGGGGCGCATCTCGGGGGTTCCAGCAGCACCCCCCCCCCCCCCACGCTCAACAATGCACTGCCGGCCATGCATGCCCGGACTCGTCCAGTGGGCTCCCACGCCCATGCCGCAGCGCCCAGGTCCAGCCCGGTTGAACGCCTCTGCGGGCAGGCGAAGAGGGGGCACACCGGGTTTCCACACCCATGCCCAACTGCAGCAGGCCTGCCACAGACTCCACACCGGCAGCGCTCACGGCGTGCTCCCAGGTTTGAAAAAGTCCGACCACACCGAACCGGACTGCACAGAGCACTTGTCCGCGGCGCAGCCTGCGGCGCTGGGTGCACGGCTCGGCGGGGCGGGCGGCGACACCTCTCCTCTTGGCACTTGTGCCAGGTGAACGTGCATGCGCTCAGGCTGCTGCGGAGGCTGCTGCTATGGCTGTAGTGGCGGTGGCGGTGGTACACTGGCGGCCAGCACTGCTGCCAGTGCCCGCTCGGCGTCACACGCCGGCGGGGGTGCGGCCGCCGCCGCGGCCCGCACCGTGTCCTCAGTGACACGGTAAGAGCTACCATCATCCTTCAGGGGCGGGAAGTAGTACTTCACTCACCATGGCTTGTTCATACCATGTGGATGTCCTTTTCCATACAGCACTCTCAGAAATTTCGCTTCACAAATCAGCCGCCCGCGGCTTGTGAAAAGCCTCTTGTCAATCTTCAGGGGGAGACAACTTGACCATGCGTTGCGGCCGGTAATAGTGCAAATGTGGGTCATATTGTTCAATACACCGGAATCTTCTGACTTTTGCACAATGGTATTGACCCTCCCAAAGCGAAGCCAAGCACAAATCCGTTGGCCGAATTTGCAGTAATCCAGCCACCAAATTGTGTATCCTCTCATTTGCATTGCTAGTTTCATTGGGATTCCTCTCAAACAAAGTCCTCTTGCCCTAGGCAAATGAGAAGATTTGTAGCATGTTGCTCCACCAGGGAACCCATGTACGCAGCACTAGCCACAAATGGTCCTTTGTAGCAAAAATTGTTTTTTCATCCTCCTTACGTGTACAGTTCGGAATGGCAAGAGCAAAAGACCGAAACCTGTTCTACGCCTAGTCGCCATATAAGCGACACAAAACCATGGCCACTCTAACAGCAACAGCGCAAGCAATGCACCCAGCAACCCCATATCAAGTGATCTAGCCATTCCTCTACAGAGCGTTTCTCAAAATCATGTTAGAATTTTTTAGCATATTATCTTGCTGTGCCCTCTAAAGCAAGAAACAGGGATGTGACTAATATATTCTAGTAGTCTGGATGTGAGGCAACTTTCGCAATTCATCCAAGCTATTGGCAAAACTCGAAAAACACACCATGCAATCTTTTAGTATTGGGGCACAAATGCTAATTGTCCATAACCTTGCGACTACGGCCCAGTTTTGCATGGTCTCCCACTATGCACCGACATTGGTTAGGTATGGACGTGCATCAAGTTTAGCCTTCGCCTTGGGTACCACTGTAACACACACGACACTCACGCTCTCTCCTTTCTTACCATTCCTCATGGTGCCCCTTGCTTCCTAACCGAAGCGGGGAATACAACGCAGCACTCTTGGCCGTTCACTGTGCAGGAAGCAGCAATTCGTGCGAGGGTTAATGGGTTGGTGGCGACAATTGTATGTATCACTCAGCGCTAACATCACGGGGGGGCCGTCTCCTCGGTCCCGGTACGCGACTCCCCCCCCCCCCCCCCCTTTCGGGCCCTCCGGGCCCACTTAGTTACCAAGGGTCAATGGCTACTGACCATACATATGGTGGCGCCGAAGGCGCCCGAAATTTTTTTTTCATTCCCCTTGCCCACGTAGCATCCCTCCCCGCCCAGGCGGTGGAGCACCCCAACGCTATACTTGAACCCAACCTTGACTCTAACGCCCACCCCAACCCTCAGCCTGCTCCTAACCCTACACCTAACCCTACCCATGACCCTAACCCTAATCAAGACTGAATATTAGGACCGAGCTGGTGGGGTAGTGCCTATGCTTCCGGGGAATACAACGCAGCACTCTTGGCCGTTCACTGTGCAGGAAGCAGCAATTCGTGCGAGGGTTAATGGGTTGGTGGCGACAATTGTATGTATCACTCAGCGCTAACATCACGGGGGGGCCGTCTCCTCGGTCCCGGTACGCGACTCCCCCCCCCCCCCCCTTTCGGGCCCTCCGGGCCCACTTAGTTACCAAGGGTCAATGGCTACTGACCATACATATGGTGGCGCCGAAGGCGCCCGAAATTTTTTTTTCATTCCCCTTGCCCACGTAGCATCCCTCCCCGCCCAGGCGGTGGAGCACCCCAACGCTATACTTGAACCCAACCTTGACTCTAACGCCCACCCCAACCCTCAGCCTGCTCCTAACCCTACACCTAACCCTACCCATGACCCTAACCCTAATCAAGACTGAATATTAGGACCGAGCTGGTGGGGTAGTGCCTATGCTTCTGTGCGTACTAGGGTGGAGGAAAGTCAATTGGTTGGGGGATGGCGATTGAGGGTTGCATGCATGTTGTTGTGTGTTTCGTATTCCTCTCCCCTCATTTTGCATTGGCAACTGGTTTTCGCTTCATCGTGATGCCATTATTGCATGAATGTCACTGCATGTTTTGTTTTCCCCTCCCTCCTTTTGAGTTTGCAAATGGCTTTCGCTTCACCGCGATCCCATTATTGCACGAATTGCACTGTCTGTTTTGTATTCCCCTTCCCACCACAACCTCAAAACGGTCCAAAAACACTTGTTTTAGCGTCGCACATGGTCTAGGATCATTTTTGAGAAAAGTCATCTTTTTGCCCCTACTGGACCCTGTTCACCCATTTGGGCACCCACCTGTTTGGGCTTCAGCTTGCAGCTTGCCGCAGCCTAGTGGGCCTAGGCATTGGGGTCTAGGCGTCCCTTTGGGCAATTCTGAGGGGTGGAAACCACAAAAAGTGGGGGGTTGCGGGTGGAATAGGTGCCCTCAGAATCGCATTTTGAGCCATGTAGCCAAAGATATGGCCTATTATTGGTTTGTGGTTGTCGGCATTTGGAGCTTCTGGGGGCCTTTTTAGGCCGCTTCTTGGACATATCATGGAGTTAGAGGGCGGCAAAGAGCTCGTTGACACGGGGAAGCCAAGCCGCACATGGAGTGTAGCCACCGTTTCCCTTCGTTTGGCCGTTTTGAATGGGTTCTAGGGCTTTTTTGGCCGAAAAATGGCTGTTTTGGCCCTAAACTGCAGTTTTTGAAACTGAGGTCCGCCACTTGCGAATCCCGTTCCCGGCCAGCACTGTCAAGTTTCTTGCTCAAACTTTGTGTGATTGTACTTCACACCCATAGGTATCATCCACCAAAATTTCACTCAAATCCAAAGCACCACGACGGAGTTCTGATTTTGGCCCATTTCGCGCGTGCTGCTTGCTTGCTGCTTGCTGCTTGCTTGCTGCTTGCTGCTTGCTTGCTAAACCTGGTAGGTCCACCCTAGACACTAAAAAGGGTTATAAAACCAAGACTGGTTCCACCAGCTCGGTGACCCTAACCCTAACCCTAACCCTAACCCTAACCCTAACCCTAACCGTGGCCATAACCCTAGCCCCAGCTCTCACCTCAGAGGGAGGCCAAGGGGAGGTAACGGGAGCCTGTGCCCCCCCACCCCACCACCCCAAATCACCCCACCTGGACCCCCCCCCCAACTGACCCTCCCGACCAATGCCCCCCCCCCCCCCCAGGGGCCTTCGGCCCACTTCTACTGGGGGGGGGGGAGTCGCGTCTAAAAGCGAGTGAACGGCCCCCCCGTGGCTAACATAGATGTTTAACAGTGGAGCATGCACTGTCGTTAGCAAGGCGGAGGGGAGCACTTTGCAACAATGTTTGCGTACAGTATGCAGCTGGCACTTGATGCACTTCAATTGAGACAGGCACTATGCAAAGCAGCTGTTGATGTTCCGAAGATGCGGCAAGCAACATGTGCACAATGGGTGGGTCGCAATGGTTAGGTGGGTTAGGAGGGACAATACAAAAATAATGATGAGGAAGACAATGCTTATGATTTGGGTTTGTGGAATGCCATACATTTGGTGTTGAGAACTCCTTGACGGAATGCCTTGGAAAGTCACTTCCTATAATTTTTCGGGGCGGGGGGGGGGGGGGGGGGCATTTTGTTCTCAATTGGGCATGGTCGCTTGGGGGCTGCACCCTCCGTCTCCTACCTCTTTGTCTTTTGTTGGGGTGGCCTTGGGTGAGACCCTGGGGGCTTCCTTGCAAGCGTGTTCGGGAGCGGGCGTTGCCTCAGTTTTGGCTGTTTTGAGGAGGAGAATAAGAAGGAGTTGCAGGGGTAGTAAGGTAGGAGGAGGAGCATGAGTCCCCGCTTCTTTGCTCTGTCAAAATCTGCTTTGCATCCCCATTGGATTCGCGGGAACCCATTATGGCGCCTTCAGCGATTGCATAAAGATCACTCAATCTCAAGGGTTGCGTCTTATGAATCAAAGCTCGGTAATCACTTCTTCAATGTGGCAACCACCTTTTTCGGACTTCATGGGTGACCGTGTCCTTTATATTTGTGACATATTCATGTGTGCTAGTAACAATAGCCAAGAAGATTGTCCCGACATGTTTGCAATGGGGGTTTGCATTGGGGCAACGGCATTTCGCGCCCCATACCTTGGCACATGCAAAGTCTAGGGTGATAATCGCGGCTTGGTAGCCACAACCTTGTGATATCAAACATTTTGCATGTACAACAATCCTACCATCATCCTTCAGGGGCGGGGAGTAGTACTTCACTCTGCATGGCTTGCTCATACCATCCGGATGTCTTTTTCCATATAGCACTCTCAGAATTTTCGCTTCACAAATCAGCCGCCCGCGGCGCGTGAAAAGCCTCTTGTCAATCTTCAGGGGGAGACAACTTGACCATGCGTTGCGGCCGGTAATAGTGCAAATGTGGGGCATTTTGTTCAATACACCGGAATCTTCTGACTTTTGCACAATGGTATTGACCCTCCCAAAACGAAGCCAAGCACAAATCCGTTGGCCGAATTCGCAATTATCAAGCCACCAGATTGTGTATCCTCTCATTTGCATTGCTAGTTTCATTGTGATTCCTCTCAAACAAAGTCCTCTTGCCCTAGGCAAATGAGAAGATTTGTAGCATGTTGCTCCACCAGGGAACCCATGTACGCAGCACTAGCCACAAATGGTCCTTTGTAGGAGAAATTGTTTTTACATCCTCCTTACGTGTACAGTTCGGAATGGCAAGAGCAAAAGACCGAAACCTGTTCTACGCCTCGTCGCCATATAAGTGACTCAAAACCATGGCCACTCTTACAGCAAAAGCGCAACCAATGCACCCAGCAACCCCATATCAAGTGATCTAGCCATTTCTCTACAGAGGGTTTCTCAAAATCATGTGAGTATTTTTTAGCATATTCTCTTGCTGCGCCCTCTAAAGCAAGAAACAGGGCTGTGACTAATAGATTCTAGTAGTTTGGATGTGAGGCAACTTTCGCAATTCATCCAAGCTATTGGTCAAACTCAAAAAACACACAAGGCAATTTTTTAGTACTGGGGCACAAATGCTAATTGTCCATAACCTTGCGACTACGGCCCAGTTTTGCATGGTCTCCCACTATGCATCGACACTGGTTAGGTATTGACATGCATCAAGTTTCCTTGGTGCGGTCGCCACGATCACCACGTGATGGTGTTTCCTTGGTGCGATCACCACGATCACGAACGCCACCTAATTCCGTTTCTATGGTGCGGTCGCCCCGATCGCCACGTGATTGTGTTTCCTTGGTGCGGTCGCCACGATCACGATTCGCCTTGGGTACCAGTGCAACACACACGACGCTCACGCTCTCTTCTTTCTCACCATTCCCCATGGTGCCCGTTACTTCCTAACCCAAGCAGGATATACAACGCAACACTCTTGGCCGCTCACTTTGCAGGAAGCAGTAATTCATGCGAGGGTAAATGCGTTGTTGGTGACAATTGTATGTATCCTTCAGCGCTAACATAGATGTTTAACATCAGGGGGAGACAACTTGACCCTGCGCTGCGGCCGGTAATAGTGCAAATGTGGGCATATTGTTCAATACACTGGAATCTTCCGACTTTTGCACAATGGTATTGACCCTCCCAAAACGAACCCAAGCACAAATCCGTTGGCCGAATTTGCAATAATCCAGCCACCAGATTGTGTATTCCCTCAGTTGCACTGCTATTTTCATTGGGATTCCTCTGAAAAAAAAAGACCTCTTGCCCTAGGCAAATGAGAAGATTTGTAGCATGTACCCAGCACTAGCCACAAATGGACCTTTGTAGCAGAAAGAGAGGGGAATCCTGGCGCAACGACAGGTTACTGTCAGGGTGGCAGTGACATGGGCCTCACACGTTGACGCCTGCGCCAGGGTGCTCGCCGTGTCTGCTCAGCGCACACGGTTTTGGTTCCACCATAGTTATCGCGTGACTCTGTACGCGGCGCACCGCGCACGTCAACGTGTCTTGTTGGGCACACTTTCCAGCCTGCGCCGCCTCATCACAAGGGTCATGCGGCATACGGAAATGCTGGAACTGGCGCTGCGCTCTGCGCTCGCCCACTCCGCCACCATTGCCCGGGCCAACATTAGCCACGACCAGCTGGCCTACCAGAAGTTCCCCACATGGGCTGCTATGGTGACCCATAAGCCCGGGGGACAGGGACACGTGGTTGACCGCAGCCATGTGCGACACCTTGCAACTTGCCTGCGTCAGCCAACATAGATCCATGAAACAATGGCGGCAGGACTAAATGGAGGAGGTGCCGGCCTGCATGAGCCGGCGGCTGACGGACTACCGGGCCTGGGTGGAGGAAATCGCAGAGCGGTGGAGCCTTGTCAGGGAACAGAAAAAGAGGCCCGCGAGTGCAGTCGCCTTATCACCGGGTCGGTGTTTCAAGCGATACAAGTCGCACCACCCCGACACCCCGGACTACATCCAGTTTACTGGGGACCCTGAACCGACAAACCCATGGGAGATTCAGCTGACTGGATCTCCGGGGACCCAGCGCACGTGACCCTTGGCTCGCTACCACCACACTAGAAAAAACATCACTCGAAACTTCGGACTGGGCAGCCAATGCCCGTGGCAGAGCAGATCTGCACACCACTGTCAGCCGACTTGTGGGATACCTTGTCCCCAAAGGCGTCCTCGATGGACGTGCATAACCCGCACGAAGCCTGTGGCTATAGTTACAACGAGTGTACTGATGCTAGGCGACCTGCCTTCGAGTGTCCCTTCTTTGTTCATTGTGAGACTTTGCACTTCGAACTTGTGTGGCGCCGGAAGTATAAAAAAAAATGGAGCTTTGTAGCAGAAATTGTTTTTACATCCTCCTTACGTGTACAGTTCGGAATGGCAAGAGCAAAAGACCGAAATGCTCCCGGCGTATCCGCTGTCTCTCATCCTTCAACCGCTTCTCCCGCCTCCTGAGGTGGTGTTGCCATTGCTGAGCTGCCTTGCAAGCCTGTTCCTCCTCTTGCCGCTGTTGGTGCTGCTGCTTCCAGGCTGCTTGCCGGGCCTGTTCCTCCGCTTTCGGCTCCTGTTCTACGCCTCGTCGCCATATAAGTG
The DNA here is from genome assembly GCA_964036045.1 of Eutreptiella sp. 'Long Island Sound 2002'. Lineage (NCBI taxonomy): Eukaryota > Euglenozoa > Euglenophyceae > Eutreptiales > Eutreptiaceae > Eutreptiella > Eutreptiella sp. 'Long Island Sound 2002'. Next base: position 30,592,770 of record OZ038394.1, on the reverse strand, counting down.
ACACAAAACCATGGCCACTCTTACACCAAAAGCGCAACCAATGCACCCAGCAACCCCGTATCAAGTTGTCTAGCCATTCCTCTACAGAGCATTTCTCAAAATCATGTGAGTATTTTTTAGCATATTCTCTTGCTGCGCCCTCTAAAGCAAGAAACAGGGCTGTGACTAATATATTGCAGCAGTTCGGATGTTAGGCAACTTTCACAATTCATTCAACCCATTGGCCAAAGTCGAAAAACGCACCACGGGATCCTTTAGTACTAGGGCACACCAATTGTCCATAACCTTGCGACTACGGCCCAGTTTTGCATGGTCTCCCAATATGCACCGACATTGGTTAGGTATGGACATGCATCAATTGTAGCCTTTGCCTTGGGTAATAACTTGGGATAAGTTGTGCCCATCTCCAACACGCGGGATTGGGTGATGAGGAAGACAATGCTTATGATTTAGGTTTGTGGAATGCCATACATTTGGTGTTGAGAACTCCTTGACGGAATGCCTCGGAAAGTCACTTCCTATAATTTTTCGGGGCGGGGGGGGGGGGCATTTTGTTCTCAATTGGGCATGGTCGCTTGGGGGTTGCACCCTCCGTCTCCTTCCTCTTTCTCTTTTGTTGGGGTGGCCTTGGGTGAGACCCTGGGGGCTTCCTTGCAAGCGTGTTCGGGAGCGGGCGTTGCCTCAGTTTTGGCTGTTTTGAGGAGGAGAATAAGAAGGAGTTGCAGGGGTAGTAAGGTAGGAGGAGGAGCATGAGTCCCCGCTTCTTTGCTCTGCCAAAATCCGCTTTGCATCCCCATTGGATTCGCGGGAACCCATTATGGCGCCTTCAGCGATTGCATAAAGATCACTCAATCTCAAGGGTTGCGTCTTATGAATCAAAGCTCGGTAACCACTTCTTCAATGTGGCAACCCCTTTGTTCGGACTTCATGGGTGACCGTGTCCTTTATATTTGTGACATATTCATTTGTGCTAGTAACAATAGCCAAGAAGATTGTCCCGACATGTTTGCAATGGGGGTTTGCATTGGGGCAACGGCATTTTGCGTCCCATACCTTGGCACATGCAAAGTCTAGGGTGATAATCGCGGCTTGGTAGCCACAACCTTGTGATATCAAACATTTTGCATGTACAACAATCCTACCATCATCCTTCAGGGGCGGGGAGTAGTACTTCACTCTGCATGGCTTGCTCATACCATCCGGATCTCCTTTTCCATATAGCACTCTCAGAATTTTCGCTTCACAAATCAGCCGCCCGCGGCGCGTGAAAAGCCTCTTGTCAATCTTCAGGGGGAGACAACTTGACCATGCGTTGCGGCCGGTAATAGTGCAAATGTGGGGCATTTTGTTCAATACACCGGAATCTTCTGACTTTTGCACAATGGTATTGACCCTCCCAAAACGAAGCCAAGCACAAATCCGTTGGCCGAATTCGCAATCATCCAGCCACCAGATTGTGTATCCTCTCATTTGCATTGCTAGTTTCATTGGGATTCCTCTCAAACAAAATCCTCTTGCCCTAGGCAAATGAGGAGATTTGTAGCATGTTGCTCCACCAGGGAACCCATGTACGCAGCACTAGCCACAAATGGTCCTTTGTAGGAGAAATTGTTTTTACATCCTCCTTACGTGTACAGTTCGGAATGGCAAGAGCAAAAGACCGAAACCTGTTCTACGCCTCGTCGCCATATAAGTGACACAAAACCATGGCCACTCTTACAGCAAAAGCGCAACCAATGCACCCAGCAACCCCATATCAAGTGATCTAGCCATTTCTCTACAGAGGGTTTCTCAAAATCATGTGAGTATTTTTTAGCATATTCTCTTGCTGCGCCCTCTAAAGCAAGAAACAGGGCTGTGACTAACAGATTCTAGTAGTTTGGATGTGAGGCAACTTTCGCAATTCATCCAAGCTATTGGTCAAACTCAAAAAACACACAAGGCAATTTTTTAGTACCGGGGCACAAATGCTAATTGTCCATAACCTTGCGACTACGGCCCAGTTTTGCATGGTCTCCCACTATGCACCGACACTGGTTAGGTATGGACATGTATCAAGTTTCCTCGGTGCGGTCGCCACGATCACCACGTGATGGTGTTTCCTTGGTGCGGTCACCACGATCACGAACGCCACCTGATTCTGTTTCTGTGGTGCGGTCGCCCCGATCGCCACGTGATTGCGTTTCCTTGGTGCGGTCGCCACGATCACGATTCGCCTTGGGTACCAGTGCAACACACACGACGCTCACGCTCTCTTCTTTCTCACCATTCCCCATGGTGCCCGTTACTTCCTAACCCAAGCAGGATATACAACGCAACACTCTTGGCCGCTCACTTTGCAGGAAGCAGTAATTCATGCGAGGGTAAATGCGTTGTTGGTGACAATTGTATGTATCATTCAGCGCTAACATAGATGTTTAACATCAGGGGGAGACGACTTGACCATGTGCTGCGGCCGGTAATAGTGCAAATGTGGGCATATTGTTCAATACACTGGAATCTTCCGACTTTTGCACACTGGTATTGACCCTCCCAAAACGAACCCAAGCACAAATCCGTTGGCCGAATTTGCAATAATCTAGCCACCAGATTGTGTATTCCCTCAGTTGCACTGCTATTTTCATTGGGATTCCTCTGAAAAAAAAAGACCTCTTGCCCTAGGCAAATGAGAAGATTTGTAGCATGTACCCAGCACTAGCCACAAATGGACCTTTGTAGCAGAAAGAGAGAGGAATCCTGGCGCAACGACGGGTTACTGTCAGGGTGGCAGTGACATGGGCCTCACACGTTGACGCCTGCGCCAGGGTGCTCGCCGTGTCTGCTCAGCGCACACGGTTTTGGTTCCACCATAGTTATCGCGTGACTCTGTACGCGGCGCACCGTGCACGTCAACGTGTCTTGTTGGGCACACTTTCCAGCCTGCGCCGCCTCATCACAAGGGTCATGCGGCATACGGAAATGCTGGAACTGGCGCTGCGCTCTGCGCTCGCCCACTCCGCCACCATTGCCCGGGCCAACATTAGCCACGACCAGCTGGCCTACCAGAAGTTCCCCACATGGGCTGCTATGGTGACCCATAAGCCCGGGGGACAGGGACACGTGGTTGACCGCAGCCATGTGCGACACCTTGCAACTTGCCTGCGTCAGCCAACATAGATCCATGAAACAATGGCGGCAGGACTAACTGGAGGAGGTGCCGGCCTGCATGAGCCGGCGGCTGACGGACTACCGGGCCTGGGTGGAGGAAATCGCAGAGCGGTGGAGCCTTGTCAGGGAACAGAAAAAGAGGCCCGCGAGTGCAGTCGCCTTATCACCAGGTCGGTGTTTCAAGCGATACAAGTCGCACCACCCCGACACCCCGGACTACATCCAGTTTACTGGGGACCCTGAACCGACAAACCCATGGGAGATTCAGCTGACTGGATCTCCCAGGACCCACCGCACGTGACCCTTGGCTCGCTACCTGCACACTAGAAAAAACATCACTTGACACTTCGGACTGGGCAGCCAATGCCCGTGGCAGAGCAGATCTGCACACCACTGTCAACCGACTTGTGGGATACCTTGTCCCCAAACGCGTCCTCGATGGACGTGCATAACCCGCACGAAGCCTGCGGCTGTAGTTACAACGAGTGTACTGATGCTAGGCGACCTGCCTTCGAGTGTCCCTTCTTTGTTCATCGTGAGACTTTGCACTTCGAACTTGTGTGGCGCCGGAAGTATAAAAAAAAATGGAGCTTTGTAGCAGAAATTGTTTTTACATCCTCCTTACGTGTACAGTTCGGAATGGCAAGAGCAAAAGACCGAAACCTGTTCTACGCCTCGTCGCCATATAAGTGACACAAAACCATTGCCACTCTTACAGCAAAAGCGCAACCAATGCACCCAGCAACCCCGTATCAAGTTGTCTAGCCATTCCTCTACAGAGCATTTCTCAAAATCATGTGAGTATTTTTTAGCATATTCTCTTGCTGCGCCCTCTAAAGCAAGAAACAGGGCTGTGACTAATATATTGCAGCAGTTCGGATGTTAGGCAACTTTCACAATTCATTCAACCCATTGGCCAAAGTCGAAAAACGCACCAGGGGATCCTTTAGTACTAGGGCACACCAATTGTCCATAACCTTGCGACTACGGCCCAGTTTTGCATGGTCTCCCAATATGCACCGACATTGGTTAGGTATGGACATGCATCAATTGTAGCCTTTGCCTTGGGTAACAACTTGGGATAAGTTGTGCCCATCTCCAACACGCGGGATTGGGTGAACTTTCGCAGTTGTGGCCGTGACATCCAAATAGGGTGCCCTTCTTGTACATAAGGCTGTGAGCCAGGTACACTTGAGTAGCCACCCCTTTCTTCAACGACATACAATGCATCCTCAGCGGTATCCTCAAAAGCAAGTTAGTTTGGCTGGCGTGCTATGCGAGCCAATTGGGCCATATCACGACCTCTGGCGAAATTAGGGTTCTGAGAAACATGAATGAAGGGCACGCCAATGCCTTTTTCAACATATGTGGGACACTGGTCCGTGCCCACGATAACGGAGGACATTGCTAGTGCATGATCTATGGTTTCACAGGCGATGGCATGCAGTTATTCGTATTGTACTCTCAAGATCATGCGCGTCACAACCACCCTCAAGATTTCACTTCATGTGTATTCAAGGAATAATCAAAGGGAAAATACCCAATGGAAGGGGATCCGCGAGCTAGGCCATTTTGGAAAGGGAAGATGGCTTGAGCGATGTTAATGCTTTCCATGTCTGCTAGTTCGGGAGCACACAACTGATTCTATAGTTTGGAGAAGAAAAACACGGCCCCAATGTCTTCATATTGCAAATCCCGGTTAAGCGGATTATGCCCCAAAAGCTTCCCCCCCGGCTCTTGGCTACCCCACATGAAGCGTCAAAATGCGAAGAAACATTCGAAGGGGAGGTGGGTTCTTTTTCAGGGCACCGCACTGCCGCATGGATAAGTATGACCCCAAGGTGCAAAGTCTTGGTATGAAAAGGCCACTTCCTTAGGAGCCGATTGAATACATAGAGCCACCCATTTTTTTTTGAAGTGTGACTTTCTTCCATAAGTACAACAACTCCACGGATGTAGCCATTGTGGCCGCATTAAAGGACGGCAAACCCCTCCGTTACAAACAATTACCCGTTTGCAATGTGCAAAGACAGCATCCCACGATTCTTGTCCGTATATTTTCATTTTTGAAACTTTTTGTTTTCGGTTGCCATGGCAACAACTTGCATTGTGCTTCAACACAAAGTTGGCTTCAAAATGTCGTATTCAACATTGAAATTGTCCTCAATGGCTAACAAATCCTTCTCCAAGAGGTTTGCCCACATGTGTAGTGGTGAAGCAATGTCCTGAGCTTGTAGGGATGTCATCCGGGGAGGGAGACACTTCTCAAGAGAAAGTCTCTTAAAATCTATTTGTGCTCAATTGGTAAATGTACAATTGCTTGCAAGTTTGCAATGTTGGTAACATCTTGTTTGTCATCTTTGTTTTCGCACACAGAGCACTTGCCACATGGATCAACCATATTTTGCCTGTATTTAGCTTCAACCTATTGATTGAGGCACATTTCTTGTGACGTGTGCAACCGGTACATTGTTTGGCAATTTGCTAACATGCGATGTTGTGCAGCTATGTTGGCACCCTTCCGGTTGTAGTTGAAAAATATTTGGAAACCACCAATTGCATAATGAGCTATAATTCTTCCATCTTCATCCACACAATGTGCACAATGTCGCATAATTTGAAACCAAGAATGGACGTTGGACGGAACACCATAGAAGATGACCGCACATCGCAAGTGGCATATCCTCTGCTGAAGGCAATAGTGAGAACCAATATTTTAACCTCCCCACTGCCAAGGCATCCAATGCTTCATCTGGTTTGTCAAGCACCGAGTGGTATCCCGATGCAGTTCTCGAGGGGAAGGCATTCCATTTGGTACCTATGGCCTCCGTTCCCTTGTGTTTCCGGCAAAATATGATTCACTAGCCATCCTCACCAGCAAGGTGGCGCAAACCTCACCTGTGAATTGTGTTTGCATCTAGCACCTTGTGTGCCTCATCTTAGGCAATCAACATCAAATCCCTTCGTGAGGCTTCTAGCTCAGCTAAGTGCAAGCAAAGGAACTCCGAGCTCCAAGGGTGATGGACTCCGTGATCGAGTTGCGGTGCGCGAAGGGGGTTCGTTTAGACCCAAGACTTCGGCCGTGAACTTGTACCTGTAGTACGGCACATCTACCGGCACGTCCACGCCCATGTCCATGGATTCCTCCTCCCACTCCTCGTCCCACAAGTATTCACGCGCCGGGATGGTGCCAGACATCCACCGGGGATCCCGGCTCAGCACCTTCTCCGGTTACTCATCAATCCAACGGAACCTTAATCCGCCTTGAACACACTGAAAATGGTGTCAAGGCGCAAAAGAAGCACCGAAGACTTGATGGCTTTAAATTGTCAATCCACGAGATTCACCGATGGGCTGAGGTGCGGGCGCGGGTGGTAGAGGCGGTGAGGAATCCACCTGCACCGGCGGTGATGTCTCTTCTCGCGGTGATGACGATGCTAGCTCGGGCGATACCACCCCGGCCGATGGTTATGACTTTTGAGATGGCGATGGCCATGGAGTGGACGGAGTAGGCCCTGGCGGTCAAGGCGAATGGGGTCATGTAAGCCCCAGGATGGTGGACTCCATAGCGCGGTACTTTGTGGATTCTTCCGCGAGGAGGGATGCTACCCGCGCAGGTACAAAAATTTTGGTATTAAGCTACAGGCCTTTGCGGTGTTTTCGAGTGCACACCTCGGGGTCCCTTTGTGCTAGGCCACAAACTGCCGCATCAAAACCCAAATCTTTCAGCTTTTGTAATTGATTCCGCATTAGAGACATAAGTGGCGACACAATTATCGTGCACCCATGTTCATTGCATGCAGTTCCATAGCCCATGTAGCATACACTTTTGGCCGTACCGGTGGATTTCACCACAATAGGTTCTTGTCTTCGTTTCAATGCTTGCCAAGGGTTCTTTTGGAATTAATAGCCATCAACACCAAGCTGTTGTTTGGCTTCGTCAACACACAAGACAAATTGTGGCACGCCTTCAAGTTGTGTGTTCGGCACTTCAACCGTGTTCCCACAAGGAAAGCCTACATTGACTGCTTTTTTTTAATTAAAAGAAAAGAGGAAAAAAGAGTGTGGAAAATGGGCAGACACAGTTCTTTCTTGTCACATCGGGGAAAAGCCTCGCAAAGCATCAACATTCATGCCTTCGGCATGCCATTTGTCAACAAAAACACCCCACTCTTTGGGCTTGATAGGTTTTGTACACTATCTTTGCTGCGCTTCCCCTGCGGTTGTTCAGTTGACAAGCCGAAAAAATTCCAACTCACTGACAGCCACAACATCCGGAGACAATACTGGATAACCCACGCTAATTCATTAGGTCACTCGGTCTTTTTGAAGGGCAAAATGCACCATCTCTTGCATTGCTTCGAGATTCGGCATCTCCTAGCCACGTCTATTCGTTACACCTTCCTCTTTGTTGTGAGGGGGGGCCAAACCACACCCTCAAAAGAAGCAACAAAATGCCAAACATTGTAGAGGGCAAACCAATATACGTGAAAACCAACGGCTGTCTTTTGATTTTAGTCTTTTGCAATCGGCGAGCATACATGGGACAAAGTGCATGTACGGGAAAAGAATAGCCGATTGCATGACTGCAACAAATGGGCATCTAATGTGCCCCGTAGTCCTTGGCGGTGATGTGGAAGGAGTGTGAACATATGCATAACACAATGGCCGAATAAGTTGGGATGCAAATTCGCTTCACAACGGGTTCAAGCGGTACCACCCACCATGGCACCAGCTGCTGAGCTGAGCCTCAAGCTGCTAACGACGTCTAGACATATACCCACTACATACAAAAAATAGTCCATAGACCAATCATTCCGAGCAACCAAGCAGTCCTATGCTACAGTTGTCCCATATGGCTCAGTATGGCAGTGGAATGCCACATAGCTGGGCTGAGGTCTCATCTAACTGAGAACATGGGGTTGCACTTGGTTACTGCTTCACGCACTAAATGCATGCGTTCGTCCAATCCTATGGTAGCCAAAATGCGGAAAATCAAACATGGATAACCTGATGCATGGAGGGCTTGCAAAAGGGTTCAAATTTGCTAGCACCTGCTAAAGCATTGGCCTTGGCAAATGGTGGTTGAGGAAAAAAGACATGCGTGACATATTTTGTGCCCACAAAAAATTTCAATACAAAGGATTCCATATGTGCGAGCTCAGTTCTATCCCAATGGTCAATGGCACATTGTTCACATGTATGAGTGGCATACCCCGTTTCTCGACAATTGCACGCCTCTATGCACGACGAGGAATTGGATTCATGCCACATGGCCTCTTGTGGGGTGCTGCATCATATTAGAGGCACAATAGGACTCAAGGGTTTTTGGACCTGCGTGTGTGGCTTTTCTTGCGATGGTTTGTCCCGGGGCCGGGTTTTACCGCAACATACTCGAGCTACGAACCTTGAGGAAAACAATATCAGTATTACGCATTTCCTAATTCACTATTCATCTGTGCAGTGGCATTGGGGTAGGATTACCATACATGTGCAAAATGAAACAAGCCCCTCAATAGTCGGGCATAGGCAACCGCAAAAAGTTCATGATTGTCACATGCAGTTTCGATGCCAGTATGGATATCTATGACATTATTTCTGTGGCCTTCTGCAACATAGCACCTTGTTTGTCTTTCCCCATTTAGGGTATCATCGGATTCGACAAGTTGGGAGAAACGGGGGCTTAGGCAGGCCCGCCGTGAAGTATAATGGCAGGTCAAAAGAAAGTTACGGCCCGGGCAATGTAGATAAACAATGGTGGACACCATGCGTAAACCCTCAAACCAAAAGGCCAAAATGCCAAGCTCTTAGCGGAAAGATCCAAGTTCCGATCTTTTCGATGGGAAAATATTGGTGTTGTTCGAATAGTCATGCTATTTCTTGCTTTTAGAATGTCAACATTTTGCATGATTGAAAAGACGAGGGTTCGCATGACCGTAGAGCATGATTTTGGGTAATTTGTGCTGATTCAATCACGCCGATCAAGATACCATCCATTATTCGTTGATGTTACAATTTGGGGAAATCATCGCTTACTATTGACAATTTGCTTGTTGGACAACATGACGTTGGACTTGTGGGGTACTTTTACTACCACCAGGGCTAGAAATCTGGTGTCTCACTACATGGTCAACTATATACTAAAAAAGATGTCTAAAAACTACCGGTTTGGTAGTACTAGTAGTGTACCCCCCCTGCAACGGGGCACTTGCCATGCCTAGTGGGTGACCATGTATTGGTGTGGTATGCCACATGGTGGCTAGGAGGGGGGATCTACTGGGAATCGAACCCAACCCCCAATGGTACGAGACGAGGGTGATAACCGTCGGACCAGACGACAGGCCGGCTATATTTCCGGTTCCGCTTTTTACAGGTCTCTTCCAAAAATAAAATTCACTCCACCTGTTTTCCCTGTTTACCCCTTAACATCACAGTATGGGAAATAGTTTCACTATCGACAGTGAAAGTGTTTGACGCCCGTTACCGTTTTCTCAGTACACACACACACGCCACATTATCACGACAAGTTTCACTGTCAACAGTGAAACTACTTCTCGTCATCGAGTTCTTGCAGCTATGTGCTCCGATCCTTGACACTGTTTCATATGCTCAGGAGCAAGGCAGAGTTTCACTGTTGACAGTGAAACTACCCTGCACTATTAAGCACACTTAGGTGCTCATATAATCCATCCCTCCCAAAATGAACCACCACCACCATCCCAAGGGGGGTGGGGTTGCGTACGGCTCAGAGTGTAGAACAGCACGGTTCCTGGCGCCGGGGTTCACTGTTGACAGTGAAACGCTGTGGCACGTTGGGGTGTTACAAGAGGAAACCCCAAAACAGTGTTGGTTGAAAACTGGTGTTTTCGGAAATCTAAGGATTTGTTGGGGGTTTGTGGTCATTTTTCTGCAACAGCGAAACTGCCTATCCCGGGTGGACGCCAACACCTTCGGATGTCAGGCTCGTACCCCCAAGTTAGTAGTTGTAGGTGGTGGTAGGAGATTACTAGTAAGTAGTGAGTTGGCGTACCGCCATTCGGCAGGTTGCCATATTGCAATTAATACCGCCGCGCAGCCACATTCTCGATGTCCCATTCTGCCACATTCCCAAATTGAATTGCCATACTCCCGAGGTGTGATCGGGCAATTTTGCAATATTGCTAAACTACGATTTTGCAAGGTTGCTCTATTGCCGTTATGCAGTTTTGCAATAGCCATTTGCCCATGTAATACACAACTGGGTTGGGGGGGGGGGGGGTGGCAATTGGGTTGTTAGTTTGTGGGTCAAACTTCACCGGTTTTCAACCATGTCTTGCACCAAGCGATCCATATGGAAGCTCTGCGGGCATATATTTGCATGCAACTTGGACAACCGCACAAGAGACTCACTCACGCTCCAGTTCTGCGCATTCTATTTGAGCTGTGAAGTGCAGCTTTATCAAAGCTTGTTGTTGCTGTTGTTTAAGGCGACAGGGCGCTCACCGCGTGTGCTTCGTCGTCAGGTGGTAGGGACACTTGTGTTGCATGCAAGCGTTGGCAAAACAAAGCGACCGCAACCATTGGTTTCTGAAATAGAATGTACATGAAAAGCGTGCGAGTGCTACGGCATTCGGTGTTTCAGACGGGTCACTCGTCACTCTCATGGGTCCAGGTGTCATCTGTTCGGTATGCCACCCATCATAGCCGCATTCTTCACTCAGTGGGTGTCTCGCTCAAGATCCCCCTTGCAACATGGGGTTTTCTTGTCAAACCCGCCCTCCCAGGGCAATGGCCAACCCTAGGTGGCCTGCACATGTCAGGAAATTTTTTGTCAACAGAGAAATGAACTTTACCAAAGATGATGGATATGTCAGGTTGATTTTTAGGTCTACAAATGCCTTGGACCCACCACCAGCCACCCACCCACCAACCCAACCACTCATCCATCCACCCCTTGGTGAGTGCGAATGCTGCAGAGAAAAGGCCCGCTCACAATGTAGTCAATTTCCAATCTAGCTGTTAGTTGGACAGGGAGCCCGCTATGCATGGACAAACTGTAACCATTGTGAGTCGTGCATGTTGTCCCGATATCTGATGCCTTGACGTACAACAACGACCACAGCCACTGCCTGTGATGGACAGCGATGGGATCACCAGAGTCTTCTAAACTTGCCTAGTTTGCGAAAATTAGGTGCAGCACACCATTTTCATGGCAGTTGCATTTGGGACCGAGAATCCAAATATTTGCCCCTTTCAGGCATCTTACAGTGGACCCAAGCCCCACGGGCCGGAGGTATAGGGGGGGGGTTGTTAGTGTAGGACTATGGTCTAGCCATCCTTAAGATTGTTGAGAGATTCGCCAACAGCTGTTTGTTTCGTCAAAATGGGGATCCCTCTTTGAAGAGGGTCTAATAGGGTAGGCTAAATTTCAAGGGGGATAGGAGACGTGGGAAGGAGAGGCACCGTGAAACCCAGCTCGCTCATCAGAGCAAAGAACTCAGGAATGCCCCAAGCATAGATCATGGTGTCGGTGAACAAGATATTTTTGTACATGGCCGTATTCGGGTTCCACACTATGTTCCGCAACAGTCGGCCAGTAAAATCCAGGATGTGAGCGGCCTTTTGGCTGTGCGGCGGGACAAATATCACCTCAATCAACCTCTTCACCAGTCGTCGAAAATACGTCTCTGGTGTGCGTATGGGCAATACTGGTACCAAGGGTCTGAAGGACTCCGAGGGGGGGGGGGGGGGCTCGACTAAGCAAGTCTTTGGAAGAAGACAACCTCAAATTTGCTGGGAAAAAGGAGTATGAGAAGATTTTCACTGAAAATCCAAGAATCTCCGGCTTCAAGGATGCCAAATCCAATAGAATATACTTTGCTGCTTTGCTGCTGATCAGAGAGGGGTCTAACACACCTCATATACAACATACATTACATATACAACAATATATCACACTATTTATGTTTGTGTGGCAAAACTATAGTTATTTGCTTACCTTTCCTTTTCTAATGAGTACTTTTTGGGACATTTTCACAAAGAGGACTATCTCCTGGAATCTATTCTTGTCAATTCCTTTTGCATGCATCTTTGGACTTGATTTCTTACCGTTTGCTGGTTTGCTGGTGATAACAAAGTGGATGCTACTAGAGGACTTAAGCAGGGTACCGCAACTTTTGCATGACACCTAATGCCACCTACCCAACTATCCCAAGGTGCTTTGCGTAGGTGTACTATTGATTGTACTTTGAGCTTTTGGACCCAAAATACTTTTGAATGGCTAGTTCTTAAGTGGTGCTTTTTGACATCAAAAGGGACACTCATTCCTGATATTTTTGTTCTTTGCCTAAATGTTTCTTTAGTATTGTTTGATTTTTGGCTTAGGCTTTCCACACGCGGATCCACCTATCACCACGGATCATTTTTTGCATGGGCTCTCAAGAGTCCATGGAGTGGGTGCACTGTCTTTGGGGGTGTTCCAAGCCGCGGCTAGCCGTGGCTAGGTTGGTTGACCCCCCCTCCCCCCCCCCCCCTTGGCTGGCCGCGGGTGGCCAAAAACGGTTGGGGGGGGAGTATGGCCAAAATCAAGAAAAATGAAGACAAAACGGCCACAGTGGGGGTCCCTAGGGGTGCAAGCCATCCCCTTTTGACTTGGGGCTATGTATGCCAGTGCATTTGGGGCAACTACTTTGTGTGGCCTCTTTTGCAGTGCAAAATGACCCCCCTGCCTCCCATGCTCAACTTCACCTGCAGCTGAAGACACACAATGTGGCACACTTCAACACAAAAAAAAATTTTAAACACAAAATTTTTTCGACACAAAATTTTGCAACACAGAATTTTTGAACACAAAAATTTTGAACACAAAAATTGGTGTGTTGAAAATTTTTGTTTAACATGAAATTGTTGTGTTGAACAAAAAGTTTTCTGTTGAAAAAAAAAATTCGTGTTGGACACATCATCATCGTCATGTGATCTTGAGAGCAGGCAAAATGCAAGGCCCAACGCAATATGGTGGCTAGGTGGCGAGGTTGCTGGGTGGCTGGGTGGCTTGGCGGCTAGCTAGGTGGCTCGGCGGCTGGGCGGCTGGGTGGCTGGATGGCTAGAGCCCCCCCCTCCCCCCACCCCACCCCCTCCCCCCCTTTGAATCAACCAAATGCCTACTTAGCACATTGCAGCGGGGTTAAGACAAAGCACTGACACGCCGCTGCGCTTCCCGCTGTTGTCGGTGTCAACCGACTTCTTGCCACTCATAAAGATACATCAATCCACTGTATTTGTTCATGACATACAACAGCGAGCACAAACAAAGTGGTTGGTTGGCAGCCCCAACAAGGCAATGCACGGTTGTGGGTTGTGGCACCAACACATGAAAGATCCATACGGCTCAGATGGGGTGGGGCGGCAGGATGTAGGAGCTTACCATGTCACGGCACGTGCCGCGGGACACTTTCCGATGCCCCCCCCCCCCCTCCCCCCCCCCCCTCCATGTCATGGTGGCACGGCCGGGACAGGTGACACAGGTCACACAAGTGCCAATCACCCTGGTACACGAACCATTGCATTGCGTACCGTGCCATCGCCCCCCTCCCCCCTCATGTCACGGTGGCACAAGGGACATTTGTTAGAGGGCCAAGAGGGGCAGGACGAGTGCAAACACCAATAGTGGTCACATGTACATGAGCTGCAGACAGTGTTGAACGGTGTGTTATCCGTGGTAGGCACTTCACATCAACGTTGTTCCTCACGTGTTCTACGCCCTCTCAAGAGGTGACACAAGACAGGTGCACAAGCACAATAAAGCACAAGCACGCCTCCACAAAACACAAAACAAACTCATGCAAATTTACCTAATTATAGAAAGACAACTACTCCAACAGGCAAACAAGCACCAACTCCTCAGCCAAAATCAATTGAATATGGTAACAAAAGATGACAAACATGTGCGCATGGTGAGAAATCATCATTATCATCATCATCATCATCATGTGATCCAGCGAGCAAAAGTCAAAGAGGCAGAATCCAATGCCGGACAACACAACACAACACAACATAGCACAACATAACACAACACGACACAACGGCGGCCCCGTGTGACACGACACACCCTATGTGGCGGCACCGTGGCACGGCACGGCCCAAGCCCCCCCCCCCCCCCTCCGTGGCTGGGTAAGCTCCGTAGTAGGAGGGCACACTGGGCCGCTTTTGTACAGGCTCTCCTTGGGGGCACGGAAGACAAATCAACAACCATGAGGTGGCATACCCAGCAAGAGCTTGCTGACGCCGGACAGACCAAGATAATCTCCGGCGAATGCTGCTGATTTGAGATTGGTGGGTTGTGTCTGTTCCTAAGACGAAGTAGTGGAGGGGAAGATGGCACAATACAGCCGAGAGGCATGCACATACCTAATCGCTGTGGACATTGATGGTTGGAAAAATGAAAAGCTTATTTGCAGCTCAAACACACCATACCGCGCCGTACCATACCATACCACACCATACCCTACCCTACCATACTTACGATATTGTACTGTACCGTACTGTACTGGACCGTACGGTACCGTACGGTCATACCGTGCCAAACGTGATGTGCATGGCACGCAGACCTGCAGATACTTCTGGGTCAGCACCGATTCCACAATAGAGAAATTTTTGTGACCCACAACATTGTCATCAATCTTTGGACGGCCCTCGTTGTCACGGTCAATGTCCAGATGTGACGGTGATAGCAGATTTCGGAGAAGGCAAGGTGGAAGGCAATCGAGCACGTTCTTGTTGATCCGGAAAATTTGACCTTGAACACTCACCTCGGCATAATCAGGTACATCAGGCTCCGAAATAGAGGCCCTGAGGATGCAAACATTGCTTGGGTGTCATGCGGATACTGCTCTCACAAGACCAAGGCGGTGTTGCATTGTGGTTGGCATGTGCTCCATGATGCAGTGGCGGCAAAAGCAGGAGCACCACATGTCAATGGGATGCACACAAATAAAGGTGGCATACCATGGCTTCACTTCAAGAAACCAATTCGTGTCATAGGCACGAACCCAGATATCCTTCTTGAGCACCAGGGCATCAAACTTTTCTTGTGGGAAGGCTGTACGAAACCGAAATGTATATTCACTCTCTGGTAATTGTTGGCTTTCATCAAGCTTGCAGAACACGTCCAAGTACTCATCAATTCCAGGCACGGCCAATTTGATACACTTGTGGAATACGTCAGTCTTGTTTGTATCTGCAAAGGCTTTTTGCGCACATGCCAGCCCGTGAGTGGTAAGGAAGCCCTTTTCAACCTTTTTCAACTCAAGAACCACTTCAACATGCGGTGTCGGAGGAATCCCCTGAATTGCTCCCTTGGGTGGGCTCTCGCCGGCATCAATGCCAACAACGGCCCGTAGGTGGTCTTTTGAAAAAATGATGACTGGGTTGGGCGATTGTTCTGCCCACGCTTCAACATCTGCTTTTCTCAAAGGATGCACAGGCGACACAAAGGTGAAGCTTTGGCGCAACCTTGGTGGCGTCATCGGGGCATCAGTCCTCAACCTCTTTGCAGCGGGGTCATCCATCGGGAGTGGCCTTTTAGAGGGCCTTGGGCTGGCCTTTGACACAACAAGGGCTTGCCCAATGCCTTCCTCTTCCCCTTCAGACCAAGCTACTGCGCAACCATGAAGGCTTTGCTCCAAGACTTCGGGAACTTTGTTGAGAAAATCGTTGTCGTCCAAATACTTCCTTGCTTTTTCAGAAAACCATTTCCGGTAAACCTTCACGGTTTGGATGGGGCAAGACTCCAAATCCTGAAGGGCCTCCCTCACTCCTGTTATCACTTGATCCATTGCCTTGCTCCATTCTGGGTTGACTTCAAAAGAGCGTGCTGCAGTGAATTCTGCCATATCGGAAAGATTGTTTTGCTGTGGGTATGCCAAGAAATATTGCAAGAATAAGAAAAAAATCCCGTTCGCTTCTTCATGCATGCACAAGGCAAATATTAAAGCAATGTAATGTTTTGGCCGAGGTGATGGGTCTGACGCAGTGGCAACACCTCAAGCCCCCGGTTCCACTACCCCCATGCCATCAAAACACATTTCATGCATTGCCAACACCTCAAACCTTTAATTGTTTCCACTGTCCCCATGCCCTCAAACCACATTTCACGCAGTGCCAACACCTCAAGCCGCTTTTGCACTGCCCCACACCCTCAAAACGCCTTTCATATAAGGTAAAATGCCCCTATCGAGGGCCACTTTCGATCTGGCTTTTTCTGGCCGATTTCTGCAGATCTGGGGGGCCAGTTTTCTTCAGGTAACAGATGCCGGCTGGGGCCTCAGATTGCCGTTTACAGAACCGTTTTTGGTCGCAGGACCGTGGAGAAAAAACTAAATAGAAATGGCCCAAAAAGCGGCGCTCCAGACCCCTCGCCCCTTTCGAGGCCACCCATGCATCGACGAATTTCGGCTAGCGCTTTGATTTTTTTCTAGACTTCTGGCCACAACGTACATTGTTGAGGTAGAACATTGCCCCAAATCACAAGACATCCACAAAAACATACAAAACATACAACACAAGAAGGTGATGGAAGAAGAAGATTAAAGAGAAGATACAACATCCCCCGAATGGTGTTTTTTTTTACTCCACAACATTAATTTCATGTGGCATGTTTGGGTTTGGTGGTATTTCAAATGATGGATGTGCCTCGCTTCCGAGTCGTTTCCTTGCCTTTGACGTGTTGCCGTGCTAGGAGGGACAATTGCGACATTGCTAGGGCCATTGGTAGCGAGTTTCTATTACATAATCGTTCCCATCTAACATTTATCGGCCTGAAAACTCGGCCCGTTCGCTTCGCTCCTGGGGGGCCGAGTTTTCAGGCCGATAAATGTTAGATGGGAACAATCATTTAAAAGTGTTAGATAGAGAGGCGAGTTTTCAGGACGATAATCGTTAGATGAATATCAGCGGCATCTAGCCCCTAGCTCATTGTGGCAAGCCCCGAGTGTAAGGTTGCAACCAAGGGGAGGAAACGGCAGGGAGCAAGCTCGGGCAACAAGACATGGGCGAATGCGTTACTGGCTTCGAGTATAAACTGTGTGATCACTGTACTTGTGGTGATGGGTACCGGTCTCTTTCAGTTGAAATCGAATGTGTGGCGTTCCCATAATGACATGGTTGCCAAGCAAAATGGATGGTCAATGGTCAAATTACTCGCGACAACAAGGACCCACACCATCGTCCACTTTCATGGTAGAAGTAGACGAGGTAGCATAAAAGCAACACTCATGGTAACTTGGACTTTGCACTGAATGCGGGCACCACTATGCAAAGGTCGCCAAACAAAAATCTCGCACGAACACTTGGAGCATGTATTCTCCCGTGGCACATGCCTTGGAGGATACCGGGGGCGACGCATTTGCTTGAATGGTTGCGGTACATTGATTGACCGCGGCTCCCTCGGGTGCCGGTGGGGCCTCCCAAGTCGCGGTCCTATAAATTTCACGGGCATCCGGAGGGAGCGCTTGAGGGAGGGCTGCGTGAGAGGCCGTTTGTCATCATCCCACTCACTATCATCCTCATTCAAAGACTCCGCGGTCAGCAAAAGGAGCAATTGCATCCACAACCTCGGCATTGTTTTCAGCAATGCCGAGAGAAGTTCCTTCCAAAAGGAAGTCTCCGTCCAAGAGGCCAGGCCCCTTGACGTTAGATGACACAGTCTCATCTTCATTGAGTTTGCAACCTTGATAAGAATATCAAGGGCAGCACGATGGTACACCGCCAACGTTTTTTGGGCAACACCCAAATATTTGCCCTCATCGGCCAAACTAACCTCCGAATTCGCAAGTTTTGTGAATACTGAAAATGAAATTGCAAGAGTGGCCCAAATGGTTCAACAACATTGTGGGTGGTGTTGCGTGCTTTTTTGGAATCTGGGGGAGAATTTTTCCCATCAAACAGTTTTAGCAATTTTCAGGCCGATAAATGTTAGATGGACCGCAAGATTCATCTGACGATTATCGTCCTGAAAACTCGCCTCCATCTAACACTTTTAAAGGGTTTTGCACAAAAAGACAACCTAAGACCAAAGTGGCCCTCACTTAGAGCAGCAGACTCCACTAGGGCAGTTTACCATACTGCCAACACCTCGAACCCAAAAATACCCTCATGCGCTCAAAACACATTTTACACAGTGCTAACACCTCAGGCCCACTTTTCCACTAACCCCATGCCCTCAAAACAAATTTCACCCAGTGCCAACACCTCAAACCCCTGTTTTCCTTTTCCTGAATCCCCCGTTTTCGGGGGCTCTATTGACCCCCCCCTACACACACCCCTGTAAGCGAAACCCGACTTCCAATGCGTGGGGGGCATCGGAAAATGTGCCGCGGCACGTGCCGTGACATGGGTAAGCTCCTATTTTCTATGAGGTAAACGGGCTATTAACGAAGCTGACAGCCCATTTTGTTTTGGGTAAAAAAACGGGTTAATAGCCCGTTTGTTATAAAAGTGGGTTTTATAGCCTGTTTTTTTTGGCGAAAAAAAACGGGTTGTCCGGCCAACGCCGGGGTACCAAGACGATCCACCTTGTATGAACCCCCCAAGTGTCCGGTGTGGGTCCCCCTTGCCTAGCAAAGCACCCTTTCAGAAGAAGCAAAGCATAAGAATGACTTACAAAATCAAATGTTGGATGACGTGAATAAAACCAAACTCGTAACTACGAAGCCAAGAGACATTCGCCAACTTGCTTCGGAATGCAGCCAAATCATGGCGGGTGTCTATTATGTTGTTACACTGGCTACCTAGGGATTTTTTCCTCCTTTTTGGTGTAAATGTAAACTTTTTACCCTAAAAAACTCCGGGTTTCATGCCCCTCTCGTGCTGAAAACACTCCTACACAGTACAAAAGTCCCAAAGTTGGCTTCCCGGGCCTGGGCTCGCGCAAATTCACAAGTTGGCGCGCCAAATGTCCCCCCACCGATCAAACCATCGGCTTGCATACCATTGTTGTCACTGGAAATTCCGTCCCTCACCTGCCCTTGCACACTTGGCACGAAGAAAGCATTGTTCCATCTTTTTTTGATTAATGTGCAAAAGACTGTGAATGTGCAGTAAGATGTCATATCAATCATATAAATCATATATAGAGGTCACATGCCTTGTTCAGCCTGGACGAAGACCCCCTTATTCTCTATGTACCCCCTTTGCTTCGTCCACGACGACTCCCAAACCAAAAGTTTTTTATTCTACAACCCCCAGTCCAGATTATCTGAGCGGATCACTACCCCCAACTCCTTCCGCGTGCGATCCCCCTTGCCCCCCTTCACCCGCACTCTGGCCCCCCGCAGTCTGGACACCCGGCCGCCTTTACTTCCACCTCGAAAGCTGCGCTTTGAGATTTCACATTTCAGGGCTTTGTGCCGCCCCTCTCCTTTGAAGGCGGCAAAAATGGCAATGTGCCCCCACCTGCGGGCCCATCCCAATTGGTGGTCAATCCACAGATGGGCCCACAGGGTGACGTTCATTTCACAGGCCTCATGGGCCTCCCCCATTCTTTTCAATTCTGCTCGCAGAATTTTCATGTCGGGCAACTGCAATGGTCCGGATTTCCAGACGACATCGCTTGTTGCCAACAGGGATCTTCCCCATTGCCGGAAGGCTTCCGTCCAGGACACCTAGACCCCCCTCATGTCAACGACATGCTGCAAGAGGCCCTCCCCCTCCAGATGGTCACACATGGTGTCCCATCCCTCACTCTTCACCCACTCTGCAGCCGCCGTCTGCTCCATTTTCAGGGGCACCTTCTTCTTATCCTTCCTCTCCTCTTCCAACGCCACCCCGGTGGCGGTCCGTGCCTGGATCCGAATGGGATCCAGGAACCGTTGCACCCACCTCACGGCCTTTCCCCTTTTCCACCGATGCACCGTGTGGAGGCTGTTCACAAGGGCTGAAAGGCCATTGTGCACTTGCCGGTGCACACCATGCAGCCCATAATCGGGGGGCCGCTGGGGTTCTCTCTCTCCAGGGTTCTGCCTCCCACCGCTCGATGATCTTGGGGCACAAGGCCTCAAGTCCCCGCAGCGGCGGGTGGGAGAAACCCAGCACGGCCAGAACAGCCTGCCAGAGGTCGTCCGGGAGCCAGTGGGGGAAGATGGAGACCGTCGTCTGATAGCGCCCCCCACCTTCCCCGGGGGCCTGGAGGTCCACCTCCTCGAGCATCGACGGGTTGAGTTCCACCGTGGCGAGCTCCCCCAGTCTGGCCCACAAATCCTCGGGGATGATGCGGTCATACTGGCGGTAGCCCGCCGCGGCAAAACCCTCCTCCGTGACGATGGGGGGGTTGGGGATGTCGTGGTTGGCGACGGGGTAGGAGTTGTGGAAGGAGGGGTGGGGGCAACCCATGCCAAGCATGGTGAAGGGGGCGTCGGTGCTGTAGAGGGTGGGGTGGGTGATGTCGGGGATGTGGGTGCGCAGGCGACGGTTGGTGGAGAACTCCGTGGGAGCTACTGCATCCCACGCCTGCACCCTCACCGTCTGGTACCGCACGACGGCGTCAGTGGCCGTGCGGTGCGTCCAGCCACTTTTTTTGACTGGATCCACCCACAGCCACTGCTCCTCGGGGTCGAGACCCTGAGGCGGCTTCTCGTGCAGGTCGAGAACGTTAACGAACTCTTTTGACGCTGCAGCAGTGCACAGCTTCAGGGTCTTGTTGAAGGCCTCAAGGGTGACTTGAGAAAGCTTCAACTCCACCGCGAGGGTCGTGGGGTACCGGCCCATCACGGCACATCAGAACCTGCTAAGAACCCCCTTGGTCATGGCGAAGTTAACACGGGTGGCGTCAATTCGCCGTACCAAGTGGGGATTGCCCGGCTGGTCCCACTTGCCGAAGAGGGCGGCCTCCAGGGGTTCGCGGAGGGGGGGGGGGCTGGGGGAAGGATTCGGCGTCCGGGGAGGTGAGGGTGTAGGGGATGGGAAAATAGCCCCCGGGGAAGTGCTCGGAGCCCACGTTGGCGATGTGGGCATCGACCACCGGCTGCACCTCGGGGTTAGGTGGTGCAGCGGGGGCAGACGTGGGGTCGGTGACTGTCACCTTCTTCCCCTTGCTCTTCTTGGGTTGCTTTGGAGGCATGATAAAGTGAAATGCCTAGAAGGGAAAGGGAATGCATAAAGGGTGCAAAGGAGGAGGAAGAATGGGGCAGCTGGCACGCGCCAAAACCGGAGTTGGCGCGCGCCAACTCAAGAGTTGGCGCGCCAAGTTTGCGCGCCAACTTGGCAGTTGGCGCGCCAACTATGCAGTTGGCGCGCGCCAAGTGCCAAGTTGGCGCGCCAACTTTGACTTGGCTTCCAAAAAGTTGGCTTCGACCCAAAAAACCCACATATTGCAACATATCAACAAAGCAACGCAACCAAAAGCTGTAAAATATCAATAGTTCCTCACGTTTCATGCACAAGGCGTAGCAACAACATATCATGTCGTCAACAACATGTCAATTCGTTGCACCATGGAAGAAGGGATGACCCATAGGCCGTGTTTGGCAAACAAGCACGTTCATTGAAGGCATCTCAACATGTAAATCTGCTAAATGCCTCCACTCCTCACCGTGGGAATCAAAAAAGGCCCTTCTTCCGTTCGAACATCCTGAACCGTGCACTCCCCGGGGTTGCAGCGCGTCGGCCGGCATGCTTTCCAATGCGTCTTGCGGCATCCATCCCCCCTGCCGGTCGGAGCCGGCGGTTCTCCGACGTGTTTCTCCGAGGCCGGCGCATCAGGTTCGCGCGGGAATTTTGCACGCGAGCCCACTTCCGTCAATCGCCAAGGGGCCCAATTGTAGTCTTCATCACGTAAGCGTGGGTAAATCATCTCACTGCTTGAAGCGGCAATCCCTGAGACGACCAGGAAGGGATGTTGGCAGTTGATGCCCGTAGTTTTGAAATAAATCGCCATTTGGATTTCACCCTCAGGATTTTCCGAGCTGCTTGTACACAAAACAAATCAATCAGAGACCCTGGAACCCAGCATGCACGTGAAGTCGATGGAGCGTCTTCTTATTGATCACCTCAATTTTCGTACATGTTTCGGCTAATCAGGCCCTCATCAGCGGAGGCGAAAAAAATAGACACTCAGAAAGTGTCATCTTCCGACAAGCCCACACGTATCTGAACCTCCGTGTGCCAACAAGAGTCAACGCCAAACAATGAAATCGGTGATCACAACTCGGCGGCTGCACAATTGAGTTGCCGGCCAGCCATAACATGAGAAACTCGTAGTAAATACTCCCCGGCCGGGACACCATTGCGGCCTGAGGACAAAGCACTTGACGGCTACTCAGAGATTACCACGATGCACATGGATGCACCTGAATGAGTCCATTCTCCACCGATGCACATAAATTTGTCCCTCTCTGCTCCAAAGAGCCTCACCATGCAGACCCTGTGTTGTTGCTCGCCTAGCTCCGAAGCTGAACAAAACATACAAATATTAGAGCCCTGCAACCAAACATACCATCGTCCGAAGGAGATGATGGCGTTCTATCACGTTCCGGTTGACGGCTGCCTCCAGGGTAGCGTTTTGATCGCTGGCTTACTCTCCGTGATGAATTCGTTTTTTGGGTGGGCTGCTGGCTTTGTGCTGCTGCCGCAGGGGATAGTGATCTGCTCCCCACAGACCAACTCTCGATAGATGGTGACATGTGCCTACTGTTGCGCCGTTTGTCTTCTGGTCGAAGCTTCCGTGGAGGGCTCCTATCTTGGCTGGTTTCGCTGCTTTCAACGCTGTGGTGTCTTCTTAGATTCAGCCTTGGGCTTTCCTCGCTGCTTGTTCTGCTGCTGACACTTGGACTACGCTGTCTTCGCTTCCGTGCCCCCTGTGGTGGCTCCTTCTTTGGTTTTGGTTTTCCTGCCAGCTTTGCTGGTGGCTTGGCCTTCTTTGGTTGTGGTGTAGGTGCCCCCTTTCCAACCGCACTGGATGGCGCCGACGTTGTGGATGCCGTGGAGGGTTGTGATGTCGTGGATTTTGTGGATGGGGTAGATGGTCCGTTTGTAGTATCCACACTATGACCTACTATGACTACCTTGCCGCACAAGTTTGCATCCCACATGTTTCCACAACCCAATGGATCCGTTGTGGGCACTGTGCGTGACTGACCACGATTTTGCGTCATTTTGGATTTTTTTGTGATCCTTAAGAAGCATTCTTCGCCAATGTGGCCCAAAGACTGTGGATTGACCGTTTTTGTGCTCATCGACACACAAAAAACACATATAGAAGGCGCAAAAAGACCTTTTGGAACTTGCACCAGAACCCGGAGTTAGCACAGTCCCCCGCTTTTGTGATGATTGGGATGCTGGCCGGGAACGGCCCCTCGGATCGCAGGATCTTCCGGGAGGTTGGACTCCGATAGTGGTTGCAGGGGGCACACTGAGGGAAAGCACCTAGGGGGCTGCCAGGGGGCAA
This sequence comes from Eutreptiella sp. 'Long Island Sound 2002', assembly GCA_964036045.1. Classification (NCBI taxonomy): domain Eukaryota; phylum Euglenozoa; class Euglenophyceae; order Eutreptiales; family Eutreptiaceae; genus Eutreptiella; species Eutreptiella sp. 'Long Island Sound 2002'. The sequence goes on along the minus strand of OZ038394.1, from coordinate 30,569,207 downwards.
CTGGACCGGACCGGAATTGAGGAGGTGCGAACAGCTTGGGGAAGCTGGTGGGCAGCCGTAAGCAGCCGCGCAAATTCCTCGGAAAGAAAACGGATCGGGACCAGCCTCAGCATGCCGGCGCGGGACGGTAGGTGTGATTGCGGGACGATGGGTCCGGTTTCCGTTTCCTTCTCATCACTCAACTCTTGTGTGGTTGGTGTGTTTTCCAATTCCTTTTTTTCCCCTTGATTAACCATTCGTCTCCAACTTCCTCTAGTGTGCGCTCCGTTTTAAGCCCATGCCAATGTGTGCAAAGACCCAAATGAAGAAATAGCCATCATTAGTCAAGGAAACCCAATATTGTGGCACAGCTAGCTTAAACGAAAAAGCACAAAAACAATGAGTTTAGTAAACCTTAGTTTGTCGCTATACAAAATTTCCATTGACCTTCCGGTGTGAAGACCTGGTTGAACAGCCTGTGAAGCACTTGTCCTATCCCCGGCCCGTGTCTCTTTCCTTTGCTCCCTTTCCTCAACATTGTCGTTCGACTGAATGGTGGGACTTGGACTTTTGAATAGTACATATAAAAATGGACAGATCAAAATGGACATATTCCTTTGCTACACTTTTTGGTTTTAAAACGATATGTTGCACATATAGGCCTCGACAGGTCAACACGTCGTAAGCATTGCATAATCGAAAACACAGATTGTTGCAAATGTGGCCATGGTTGAATTTGCTGTACGTTGTTTCACATCAAATGCAATGAAGTATTTCTTCATCGAGGCGGGGAGAATGGCTTGGGGAAACTTCCGTGCATCCGTAGGAGGCACTTACCTCGGAGTAAGCAGTTTTGGGCAACTCCTCGGAAATACTGCTCCCATGCCCTCTATACGCGTTCCCGGCAGTGCGATGACCTCCAACATCCTGTTCCAAAACTCCCATGCCGTCAATACACATTTCACGCAGTGCAAACACCCGAAAACCCCTCTTCTGGTGCTCTTATGCCCTCAACACACCATTTAGCTAGCGCCAACACCTTTGACCCCCTTTTCCATTCCTCCCATGCCCTCAAAACCCTTATGACGCAGTGACAACACCTCAAATTTCCGTCCTTTGCTCCTCCCTTGCCTTCGTAACACTTTCAGGCAGGGCCAACAACTGAAACCCGCCTACTCTCCGCCCCCATGCCCCATGCCCATGAATGCCCCTATCAAGCGTCGGCAACACAACAAACCCCTCCTTCTCGCTGCTTCCATGCCCTCACGGCACTTTGCATGCGGTCCCAACACCTCAAACCCCCTTTTTCGCTGCCCCCATGCCTTCATCACACGTGTAAGCAAGTGCCTACACCTCAAACCGCTTTACTGCTTGACCCCATGCCCTCGATACACATTTCCTGCGAACACCTCAAACCCGCTTTTCCACTGCCCTCATGCCGCCGATACACTTTTGAGGCAATGCCCACATCTAAAATCCCCCTCGTTCCGCTATGTCAATATCTCCTTTGCATGGCATACCTGTCTTTCTTTACACATTCGTGTGTTCATTTTGTTCCCAATTTGTAGTTTTTTCTCTTTTTTTTCGGTGGTGGTGGGTGAAAGCACGACCATTTCCGACCCGCTAAATGAATTGCGGCGCCTTGCGCACAGAGCAACTCATTTCACCTTCTTCGTTGGAAAACACGAAATGTTTGCGATGAAGTGGGTGCGGTCCGCTGACAGGGATGTGATGGTTGCTGCCGGTGGTGCTCCCGTTGCTGCTGCTGAGTGGACTTCTTTGAAATACCCGCTGCCTTTGTACTCTCTCGATAATTCCTTCGCAACACGCGCCTACTTCTCACACCGTTCCTCTTCTAGGTGTGGATCTTTCTAGCCTTCGTCCCGTCTATCCGAAGTGGTCGTAACGCTAGAAAGAAGACTCTTGTTACTCTCGCGGTGTTCTCTCAACTCGCTTCCAACCCTCCGTGGGGTCTCCAAAGCCCCCATCTATTATTTTCATTTTTTGTACTTTTTTTTTCATGGTTGTATCCCTACTGCTTCACGGTGTCCTCTTGCCCCTCATGGAGATGGGGAACGCAACTGCAATTGCGTCACCTCAAATGTTCCATCAAACTCACCTCCACCTATTCCCATTGCTTCCTTAGCATTGGCTTGCAATATCAAAGATGCCCCCGACCCTGAAGCGTATCCATAGTAAAAATAGTGGCACTTTGAACGGTACCAAGACACGCTTCACTGAGCGGGGCCATTGCAAGCAATGTCGGGACAAAGATCCATGCGGCCCTGAGTTCACCCAAAGACCACGCATCCTCTGTGAGCGAGTGAATGGGCGGCCGTTGGTGGACAAGGTAGAGGTATCGAAATCGCATGCAAATGGTGGTTGGATCGTGTTGAGCAGCTTTTGTGCCTCCCGTATCATCCCTTTTCGGTCACCTGCTGAGGACACTTGCTCGTAAATTGATTTCATTACGTGCCATGTGTCATACTCTCTTGTAGATTCACTTGTTGTGACAGACTTTGCGAACGTCCACATCACATGTGCATAATGCTAGTGTACGAGGCGAAACGTATCCAGCAATGGGGCACCCTATGCAGTCGGAAGTGGACGACAACGAAGGTTCAACACTATCGTGGTTGTATTAGCATATGAATAGGGATACAACTTGTATGACTCCTTTGAATAGCGTGCGAACTGAAATTTTTGCGGTTGATAGGGATGATACATTGTAGCTTAATGACGTGGACGTGTCCAAAGGCTGTCATGCATGGAGAGCGGCTGGAAGCATGTATCTTCCGTGCATTTGACCTGCTTGCCTGTGTTACGGTCTCTGTAGAATATGGCGTATGGAGAACACGTTGGGATCTATGTAGTACATGGCCGGCACCCTACATCTAACTCATGTAATCCGTTGCCCCTTGCTGCAATGCACCTTAGGTTCGCCTTGACTTGTGAATCCCGGGTTCAGTGACCCACACCATTCTTTCACCAAGGGCTAAGTGGTCGTTTTTATGCACCTCCACGCCCACTTTTCTACTCATTGGGGGTGGACAGGGCAATTTTGATGTCCCCAAGGTCGTTTGCATACCTAGCACATCGGTACTCACACTACCTAAGATAGTTTTGCGAAGGCAAATTTGATTTCGTTGTTTGACTTAACTTTGACTGAACTTGCCCTCTATCAGGTTTGATTGAACATGCAAAAACAACAACTCTCCACTAGTATCTTCTTACACTGTTGGCGTCCTTTGCCCCAATCCTCGTCTCCCAATCTTGTCCACCATGGTTCCCCTCCCCATTCTCCTCCCGTGGGCCTGTGGCCAAGCCACACACCGGTGTTGGTACTACCGTTGCTTGGTCACCACCCTTCCCCACTTCCCAACCTTTTTTGCATAGGTGATCATCCATTCAGTGGTCGTTCACCACACACCGGAGGCCTGACTTATTGTTCAAGGGACTAACCCCCCCCTCCCGCATTCTAAAGGTAACTCTTCAATTGTCCATTGCTCCCTTCCAAGGCAAGCAATCGAACGTTGCCAAGGTCTCCCATCCATGAATGTATGCAAATATGTGGTCGATTCATGCATCCAGAATGTTTTTCTCCAGCCTATAACAAATTGCCTTCCCCACTCTGTTCGCTGTTTCTCCAGCAACTCACATTGGTGGCAGCCATTTACAAACTCCTGCTTCCAAATTCCTGTTTCTTGGTGTTGGCAGTGAAGGTCTTGCACCACTCTCTAAGTACATCGCCCCAAGTGCGTTTCCCCAACCGGTGGCAACCAAGCAGTGTCCCCACCTTGTGCGACAATGGTTAACATCATCTTACCCTCACAAAATGTGCAGCACCCCCAAACTCCATCCGCACCGCTTCTCCCTTGCAGGCCTTTGCAACACCCTCTTACCCCCGTCGCATAGTGTACCACCATGTGTGTGTGTGTGTGTGTACACCATTTCATCACTGGTGACATAGTGTCTTGCAAGGCGTGCTGCCGCAGGCCTGGCCATAATTGCGTAGTAACCACCGTTGCATTCAGAGAACAATGTGCAACACACAACGGGTCTTGTGCTCCCGAGTGAGGTACAAACCACATTTTTCACGGGATGGCAGTGGAATTACCTATTCTTCAGCCACCTGTGCTGCTCGCTTCTGCTCCTTCTTCCTCTTCCCCCCACCGCTCCTCCTCTTGAGCAATCCGCGCTTGGACCTCCATGTCCCGCCACCACTCCAAGCTGTCGATGTACTGCAGCTTCTCGTGGTCTTAGTGTCCTCCATTGGCTCCTCCCAATTAATGGACCTTGCCTGTTGATTTTCTAGACCAGCACCTTGAACTTCTCCAATTTTTCTTTTCAGACCCTCGTGATGGAAAGAAGGTGCAATGACAAGACAACTGCAAGGCAGCAAGTGTGAGGTGCATGGTGAGATGTAAGAGTAAAAAGTGAGGAATGGCCGGGGCATATTCCTATCTCTTTATCCATCTCCGCATCTTTCAAGGTCATTCTTCTCTTTTTCCCCTACACAAGCAACGACAACATCAAACCCCGGGGGGGGGGCGACTCCGCGGGTCCTAGGACGCCAACTACCCCCCCCCCCCCCCAAGGGGCCTCCGGCCGACAGTTAGTTGTCAAAGGTATGAGCCCAAGGAGCCAACGGGCGCCGAAGGCGCCCCAGCGGCGAAGGCGCCCAATGGGGTTATGTAGCCACCTTGCCCACTTGTGGGCCCTTTTCTGATTCTGCCCCCCGCTCTGAGGCGTTGGGGATCCCCTAGGCGGCAGGGGTTATGTAGCCACCTTGCCCACAAGTGGGCCAATTCTGATTCTGCCCCCCCCTCTCTATAGCGGTGGCTATTTGGGCGTCTGGCCGTACTAGAGACCCATACTTTGAGATACTAGGGGCCCCTAGGGGCATCATGGTGACCCCCGGCGTAGGTTTTGAGTTCTGATTTTGTTCCCTTTGTTGGGGACCCCCGAGAATGCAGGGGTGATGTAGCATTTCCGCCCTCTTTTGGGCCCCAACCGTCCGGTGCTATTGAGGAAACCGGGACAATCTTTGAATCCACGCTTTGTTGCGTGGTGCATCAGGGTGACCCCCGGCGTAGGTTTTGACTTCCGATTTTGTTCCCTTTGTTGGGGACCCCTGAGAATGCAGGGGTGATGTAGCATTTCCGCCCTCTTTTGGGCCCCAACCGTCCGGTGCTATTGAGGAAACCGGGACAATCTTTGAATCCACACTTTGTTGCGTGGTGCATCAGGGTGACCCCCGGCGTAGGGTTTGACTTCTGATTTTGTTCCCTTTGTTGGGGACCCCCGAGAATGCAGGGGTGATGTAGCATTTCCGCCCTCTTTTGGGCCCCAACCATCATGGTGAGATGTAGCCAATTCGCCGGACCCGGCATCTGAAGATCCCTGCCTCGAGCTTTCATACCCCGGCTCGAGGAGGAGGCAATCAGGGGCTTGGAGATCCCTGCCTCGAGCTTTTCCCCGGCTCGAGAAGGAGGCATTCAGGGGCTTTCTTTCTTCTTTTCCTTTCTCGTAGGCGTAGGCGTAGGCAGGGGTGACGTAGCCACCTTGCCCACAAGTGGGCCACTTCTGATTGTTGCGTCTGTGGTGTCGCGATTTTCCGCGTTTTCTTAGGTAAGTGCGTCCAAGGCTCACGCCCGGGCCTCCCCATGCAGCCTACTCTAAATGTGGACCCTGAGTCCGGACCAATTGTTGGCGACACTTTTGCCACACTGGTCTGGTACGCAGGAAAGTTGTCTCTCGGGCTAATTTACTTGCAGACACTCTCAGAGCGCGGCCGCAATGTGAACGGCTTGTCAGCAGCTCAAGTTGAGAGCTCCGGCGTGGTCATGTTCCATGGACAACTCATGTCCATGCAAGAGTACCCTGGCCCAAAGCTATATGCTTGGAACGGGAGGTTGATACAAAAAGTACTGAAATTCAAAGGGCAAGATTGCCAGTTCGTCAAGTTGAGGTCCAATGTTGACCATATGTGGTACAAACAAGCAGACCGCGTCATTGCTTTGACACAAGAGCAATTGCTCACACCACCTGACAGTGCCCCAACACTTCGGATTGACCCGTACCCCAACCTCCCTTTCCTTGATCAGAACGATGAGACATGTTCTGTTAAGGTTGGGAGTGCAGCACCAACCTCAGGGTTATGTGAAGTGTGTCAGAAGAGTGTACCCCTGCATTCCATGCGAACACACATTGGTAGGCACGTCCTCCTCGGAGAGTGCGCTCGCGATGTTTGTGGTTATTGTGGTGGCCATGATTGCACCACACAATTGTTGCGGAATACGCAAGGGAGGCTTGTGTCCGTCATCGTAACTAATTGTCCTTTGGAGCCCACTAATGTGCGGTATGGTGCAATGGCGCGTGGCTCTGCACGAAATCCGTGCACCAACCGGCCCATGCAATGCGTGTTGTGCCGAGATACCATCTGGTTGTATGGCATGGCCCATCATTTTGATTCAAAGCATGCCGGTTCTGCACCTCCGAGTGCCTTGTGCGTCAAGGCAGAGGAAAAGGAAATGGTGGTGAACTGGTCGGGAAAGAAGAACAACAGCAAGCGGTCTCATCATGAGATGCATGCTGAGGATGGAGGGGACGTAGCTGAGGGCCCTCCTAGTGCCAGCACAGCACCTGGTTCCTCCTCCCTACACTCTGCAACGGGCGAGAACGCTCCGCCCCGGAAGATGCCTCGGGGGAGGAGGAGGAGGAGGAGGAGGAGGAGGAGGAGGAGGAGGAGGAGGAGGAGGAGGAGGAGGACTTGATCCTCTTGGGGTGCGGGGCTGGTGTTTAGTTGGCAGCCAAAGAAGAGGTCGGCCGCCGCAGCATATGATTCTGATAGCTCACCAAGTGAAGGTGAGTTATTTAAGTAAGGGCTTTTTCCTGTGCCCTTATTAGGTCGATACGTAGGAAGTGTTCCAAGGAGCCACTCTTGGTCTTAGGCCCCTCCCTCCTTAGGTCGATCCGTAGAAAGTGTTCCAAGGACTCAATCTTGGTCTTAGGACCTTCTTTTTCATTCCTCGAAACGTTTGGGGAGAAGGCTGCTGCAAGTGTGGTGTAAGCGGGGAGGGGTGATGTACCATCATGGCGGTGTGGTCCGAGGCCACCGCTCCGAGTTGCTATGACCACACGTTTGCAGTTGCATTCCAACCCCTCTATATATGAATATAAATATATATATATATATATATATCTTTGTATGTATGTATGTATGTCCTGTGGCATGGTCTAACTCTAATCCCATGGCCGCCTCAGGAGCCCACCCCCCTGAGGTTCCCAGTGTGGCTGGGAATACCCAAGCCGATGATACCCTACCCTCTATTGTGGGAAGGGGCGGTGCGAACTGTCGGATCACACCTGGGCCGCATACCCAACTGTTCGGAGGTGCCCGACACCCCCCCCCCCCCACGGGAACCCCGGAACCCCCCCCCCCCCCCGGAACCGCCCTCCCCGGCGCCCCTCCTAGACCCCCCCTCCAAGCCCCCCCCCCCCCCCCCCCCCCCCCCCCCCCTAGGGGCCTTCGGCGAACAGTTAGTTGGGGGGGGTAGTTGGCGTCCAGGACCGAGGGGTCGCCCCCCCCGTGCATCAAACCCTTCGGACCCCCCAACATCGAAACAGGAATGCGCCTGCACCCACCCATGCAATCCATCATCATCGAAGGGTTTGTTTGCGAAGATTCCAGATATATGCAGAAAGACCAACGCAAAACGAACCACTGTCACCCGCTACCAAGAACTCTTAAACCTGCTAATGGCGGCCTAAGGGGTCGATTTGTGTGAGTACCATTAACCCTCAAAGCTTGAAATGGTGCTGATTTCAGCAGCGCGCAAACGGACCACTCGTCACAGCAATTGGCCTCACGGCAGCATGACACAAGAGGAACTCAATACTCAGTACGGAGCCTGCAATACACGTTCGGCGTTTTTGGTCATCACAGCGGCCTCACTGCCATTTTTTGACTTTACACTCTACATTGACTATCTGTCTGGTTTCGCTCTCTCTCTCTCTCTCTCTCTCTCTCTCTCTCTCTCTCTCTCTCTCTCTCTCTCTCTCTCTCTCTCTCTCTCTCTCCCCCACTCTCACTCACTCTCTCTCTCTCTCTCTCTCTGTCTCTCTCTCTCTCTCTCTCTCCTCTCTCTCTCTTTCTCTCTCTCTCTCTCTCTCTCTCTCCCTCTCTCTCTCTCTCTCTCTCTCTCTCTCTCTCTCTCTGTCTCTCTCTCTCCATCTTTTGCCACTCGCGCGTGCTCGATGACCGGGCAGAAGCACTCCAGAGGCAACCGAATACGCCAACGGTGCAGTCGTTCATCTTCGTTGAGGTTGTCCTTGTGCTCTACGTCGGCAAATTTGCATTTCCGCGCTTTCGATGGTTTTTCTTGCTGTTGGCCCGCGGTGTTGCTTACCGCAGCCTGCCACTCCGCCCGTTCCAGGTCCTCAACTTGCCGGAGTTCGGCTTGCGACTTTTGTCGTTGGTCGAAGAGTATCTTCCATTGCTCCTGTTGCCAATGGTATATGTTAGTTCGGAGCTCGTAGTAGCTCGTCGTCATTGTGTGTATGTTGGCTTTGTGTATGCAAAGTGACCCCCACGAACCCCCCCCCCGAGTATGTGCATAGCATATTGAGCCGCACTTGCGCTTAGGTAACACACACAGCGCCCAGATCGAAGCGATTGCATTGCTTGTTGCACAGTCCGCAGAGGGGCTACGAAACACGCATAGACTACATGCCCAAGTCGTTGTCACCGAAACGCTGCAGGGGAGGGGGGGGGCAAAAGCAACAAACTTTGATTACTAGGATTCTGTGTCAGGGTTTGTCGTTCCAAAAAGGCCTTACCAGTGGCTATCCAATACAAAAAAATTATTCAAGGATAATCGGATTCTGTGCACTGCCACTGCGATCGCCACGAATACAATGCAGTAACCGTTGTAGAACACCGACACCAAACCACACCGGCACCACCATCACCTCCACCTCCTCTTCCTCTTGCTCCTCCACCACGTCCACGTAAGAATCCCAGGAGGATGAGGTGGAATACTCTGCGCGGCGTCGCATCTCGTAGTCCTGCAGAATGCTGGGGTGCACATTGCAGCCATGCACCCAGACCGCAATCTCGTCGCGTAGTTGCACGTTCGTACTCAAGACAGCAAGCATGTGTTGCCGTGTACACGGTGAGGTACGGTGGGTGTAGAGCCAGCTTAGGATCTGTGATCGCTCGTAAGTGAAACCGTCCATGGCCACCACGGGGTTCACCCTGAGCAACAGAGACATGGGGCAACAGAAATCGGGTGGAACGTCCTCCTCCGGCTCCGGTGGGGGGGGCTACGCCCGGACACGCAGATGGTGAACGTGGCCGCTTTTTGAGGTTGTTGTCGCGGGCGAACGTCCGGAGTTGCCGAGGGGCGGCAACGGCATCCCGTTGCCCTCACGTTGACCGCGCACGGACGCGGTCGGCAATACTGCCGCTGCGGTGGTCCAATAGCATGATCCAAAGGGGCTATAGGAGAAGGACAGAGCCCAAGAAGATGTCGAAAATCTAGGGTGATGACTGTGTATACTGGTCCATCTGTGTGTCCCCCCCCCCCCCGCCCGCCCTCTCTCGTACAATGGCGAATTCACGTTGCAGGTGAACACCCGCACAGGGTCGTACTGTTGTCGCACCCACCCCGCACTGCACAGCGTGTTGGCATCCACCTGATCGTCACCGGTCTCATGAAGGGTGTGGTTCGCGTGTCGGACACCTTGCGGTTCTCTTGCACAAATACAAAAGACCCTGACTGCAGTGGCGCGAGTTCGTCATTAATTTGTGGCATTTGTGGGGCAATTTGTGAATCGTGAATTTGTATAAAAAAAGGAAAAAATGAAAACGTGAAACACAAAGGAATGGATGACACGGCGGAGTTCGATGCGGGCATATTGTACCAATGCAATACGACAGGCCATTCAAAGAGTACAGTAGAGAAACATGCGCCGCAGAACAGATTCAAACCGGTTGGTGCGGTTGTTCGTGGCGAAAATGCTGCGAATTTTGATCCTTGCGGTCAGTTCGGTTCCAGAAATTCACATTTTATACTGCGAGGCATCCTTTTCTTTGAATCTTAGTAACTTCCGACCAGAACCCCATGCACCTAGAAACGACCAAGACCCAATGCACAACTCTAACACACAATGTTTTGTCGAAATACGGAGCGGCATTGTGGCGCGGGTAATGCGTGGGAATGATGTTGAATTTACGTTGGAAACGACCGGTGCTCCGGATTACTATAGTTCAATCTGGGAGGATTACCACCCATACCAGGGGCCATTGAAGTAGATCAGGGAGCAGAATATGTCGGTGAATATCACATGAGAACCCGTGTGAAACCCGAAATGGACGTTATCATAAAAGAACTATTTGAAAGTCCTCTGTTCGAAGCTGTACTCATAGTACATGAATGGGAGATACGCGGTGGTGTAGCATGGAATGTCGAATGCTTGATGGAGGACTGGGACACAATTATTCATATGCTTTAAAATTAACACGGTGAGATTGAGACGGAAGAGGAGCCCAATGAGAGAAGGATAACACCTGCACGCATTCAACGACAGCAAAATCCGACACACAACAATACATGTGCCGCGCCTCGACATGCACGGGAAAGGTGCATCATTTCGGATAAAAAACTCAAACCAGGTAAAATCGCATGTCTACCATGTGGACATTACGTGCAGGAGAAATCGCTCCACAAGTACAGCCGATACCCGGATTCCCGTGACGACACGGGTTGTTTGAAATGCCCGCTCTGTCGTCGGACCACTTTTTTCTACAGTCGCATTTAAAAGGCACCCATCCATTGCCATCAAGCATCGCAAACGGTACGCTAGTCAACAACAGCCTCAGTCTGCAGTACATGTCCAGCCCACCAGCTTTGCCTTTGCCTCCTCTGTGCATGGGCTACAGGAGTCTACAATGCCGGCCAGTGACGGGGGGGGTTCTATTGCACCGATAAGGGGATGGCGCCGTAGCACTGGGAGATGGCAGTACCACAATGGTTGGTGTTCGCCCTATGCGCGTTCATGATAGTATGGCACCGACGTTAGACCGGACCTGGTGGGGGGGGGGGGCGAGTGATTTTCAGATGGATTTTCCTGGGCATTGGTGTGGTCAAACACAAGCACCTGCTACGGATACCATCTATCTGCAAGCAATTACACAAGCACTCCCCTTTTTTTGGCGTTGTGTGTGCTAGTGTGTTGTTGCTGTCCATCGCCCGTGGTTCTTGTTGCTGTGACATGATACTTTTGTTATTAAACCCCCTAAAAAATGCGGTTTCAATCGCGGGTGGTTGTTAGGGTACACTGTTAGGGCTATTGGATCTGCTAGATATCTCCATGGTCAAACCGTAGGCGGCAAACCTTCGGGGTTCTGGGAACCGCAAGACCCTGAATGCTGAAAGCGGTTGGTATTACGTTTGAGTGAGGCAGGCAGACACAGACTCGTAGTGTCATGCATGACTTATCAGGGTTAGCAGAAAAGCAGGGGGACGAAGAAGCGAAAAAGCGGATGCAATAAACAAGCCATCCATTTCCATATCATGTTGTTTGCTCACCGTCTTGCCCTAGCCTTCTATGTACTGCTATTGCACTTGCTGTACATCAATCTCGTCACGGTGTACCTTTCCGAACGCAACATAACACCATCACCGTTAAGCACTGCAACAAAGGAATGCTCCCGCGACCACCGTGACACATGTGTCACCAAGCTGACCCTCAGCGAAGAACCACTACGAACAAAAACACCATCAGTCCAACAATTGCCACCACGACAAGGATCAGCCTTTGCTGCTTCTGTTGTTGTGCCACAGCGTTTGCCTCCTGGGGGGATGTACCAGTCTCCCTCTTGCGTTCGGCTAGCAGTTCCTTTCAGGACAGCACCCCAGCTGAGCCACCCCATTGGTCACCCACCTGCCTGTTTATCCCAAGGATCATTCTCAACCCCACGGCAGCCGCTGTAAACCGGCCCATGTTGTTCGTGTACTCTCTGATCACTAGTCACCTCATCAGTCACCGTACCCTCTTCCCACTTTAACATGTTGTTCTCCATACAAATTTCGAATGCTGTACCATTTGACATTGCCCCCGATCGAGTCATACGACTCTGGAGTAGGAAAAAGAATCCTCGCGATTGCTATCCAACCACAGCTTGGTTCAGATATATTTTTGACAATATCTGTCAATCCAAGTCCAGATAGTCTTTTTTTTTTTACCTCTGTTCGAAGAATTACAATAGAATCAATTTTCTCATCCTGAGACATTTTGTGTGTCTGCAAAGCAAAGAATATGAAATCCCAACACCCCAACCACTTCAGCAAACATATTTGGGTCCATGAGTAACATCGGTTTCTGCGACCAACTGAGTGAAGGTGACCTGCGACTGATTCATTGACTCACTCACATAGACATACCTGCATGTCTTTGTATATTTACACAGGTGGCATTGCACAGTCCGGATTTTTGAATCTGAACGCGGCGTGTATAAGGCTCCGAACATCGTATGCAGATCCATCAGAGCTCCTCGTGACCGTTGACTGTTAGGAGCGCCGCGTCAGCTTGGTTTTCTAACCAGCTAACAATGTGACTATCTCGCAATAGCATGGTGATAAACAAAATCCAAAACCTAACACGTAGCACGTGCACCCCCAAGCTGAGTCAAGGTTGGCTGGGAGATAGCATGAAACAGGACACGAAACAATCCAATCAGGTTAGGATTAGTGTGTCACCTACTATATTTTCCCGGGGTTTTCCTGGTATTTTCCCGGTTTTTCCTTCTATTTGAGGGTCTGTGTTTGGAGAAAAGTGGTTACGGTTGTCAGTAACCGTCGCACCCCCGTGAACCACAGTTTTCCGGGGATAGCAGTCTGGTTTCCCGAGATTTTCCCGGCATTTTCCTGGGTTTTTCCTCCTATTTGCAGATCTTTGTTTGCAGAAAAGTGGTTGGTGTTGTCGGTAACCGTCCCACCTCCGTGAACCACAATTTCTTGGGGATAGCAGTCTCCTTTCCCAAGATTTTCCCACGATGTTTTGACCATAATGTTACCAGTAATATTTCAAATAAGAAACACAATTTTTGACTGAAATGTTACCGGTAGCATTTCAATGAAGATCACAAATGTGACAAAATTGTTACCGCTGCAGCCTACAAGACGTTTGAGGGCGGAACCCATAGCAGCCGGGCAATTGGAGTCATTGCAGAAAAAAGTCGTTCGGTGTGTTGAGTCTGGGACCTGGGACCTGTCAGTATAAGATAGGAAACTGTCACTGAGCAACAGGACCCGACAAACAGGTGCCATCCAGCTGCACAATGAAACCTTCTCCATACTGACGTTGGTACACGGTCCTAAAGAACACCCCGCCGCGCATGTGCGTTCTAGTTTCGTTCCAATGAAATGATCCATTTTCGTTCTGGTGGTAACCCTTACGGTTGCTTCTCCTGTACCTGTAATGCCCTCAGTTGCAGTACATACGGCTCTTGCAACCGTTGTAGGACATCCTCCGTACAGTCCGGCACACGGTAGCAGCACACCCGTGGCAGGCTCCGCCGTGCCCGGTTCCGTAAGTCGAAGAATGGCACGTGCAACCAGTGACCGAGCTGTTGACGACCCGCCTCCAATCGCTGCCGTATGGCCAGCAGGGATTGCTGGTTCTGCAAACTTCGAATGAGTTCCGCGTTGCATACGGACTTCGCAACACCCCACAGAATCGTCAAGGTGGGCAGGTCGCCGCCCGTTGCCGCCGACAACAGGGCGGGGAACGTTTGCCGATCGCCCATCGCATCGTCCGACGGCACTGGGAATACGGACACATCCCCCGAATTCATGGAACATGCTCCGTTGGGCCATCCAACCGTGTATCCGTTGTGCTCGGCCGTTTCTACAGTGTAGCACCAGCCGTTCCCCACTGAGGTCACCACTGGTACTTCGTGATCACACCCAGCAAAATAAACCAATTCGGGTATTGCCAGGAATCCGAATGTCACATTAGGGATTTAGAGTATGTGTACAAAAGATCCCAAACATGCTGCAACAACATCACCGGGCCATTTGCATTTTGACTTTATGTGTGGCTCACGTGATTTGGCATCAGTCCAACGGGCCATCACCCCATCTGCCAACACCGTGCGCCGCCTTGTTGCAATTGGGCCATGTTCACGGGTCACCTCAAAGCTATATTTGTGCATCGGAACATAGTTGTTGAGACTGCTTTGGCCATCCGCAACAAATCGATACAAAAATCGTTCCAGCAGGTAAACCAGGCGCATCGCGAATAGCGCATCTGGTGTGCACGGAAACTGTACACAGTGGTATCGATCGGGACGTACAATACCCAACTCAAAAAATTGCATATTGGCCTCCCTACAATATTTACCATGGGTAACGTCCCCAACAGTTCCCAGGAACACCGGAAACGAAAACTGCGCCTTATCACCGTTCTTGTATCGCTCGATGTCCATGATCTCACATGCATCTGTACATGCCATTCCGGTACTCCTCCGTTTCTTGTGGCGGCACCGTGAAGCCATCATAATACTCCACCTAGTCCGATAACCCCCTTCTCAACTCCGACAAGGCATGGCAACGGGTTGAATGATGCACGAGGGGCGACCAGATGTCCAGATCCTTGGCTGCCGTGTACGGGCGATGGTTGTACAGTATTTCACCTCCTGTCAGGAATGCTGCGAAGTCCGTGCGTCGCATCATGTAGGTTTCCATTGATCCCTGAGTGAGTGTATACACAGCATACATGGCAAGGCACACAGGAATCCATACAGGAGGCCAACCATTATACGGAGTACCAATGGTTTCTGTACTGCACCGCACTCTCCGAGCCCCACCCTCATCCATTGTCATTCCCTGTCATTGCCTATGTGTCTACGTGTCGACGTGCCTACGTGAATGCATTATTTCTGTCCCCAATTTTCCTCCCCACCCCGTGCAACATGGAATCAAAAGACGCCGCATCGTACTAGGCGGATACACATTTGTGTTTCATCAAACGCCGGCGTTTGACCTGCCGCTCGACACTTAGTTGCTAGTCCCCTCCTAGACCCCTCCAAGTCGGCTATTAGTCCCCTGCTGCTAGTCAGGTGCTCTAGTCCCCTCCTAGTCCCCTGCTAGTCAGCCGCTAGAGTCCGGTGGTCCCCTCTTATTCCCTTGTTAGTCGGCTGGTGCTCCCCTGCTGACCCGCCACTTGACCTACATCAAGTAGCCAACTGCCAACTCAGGGCACCTCTTGCCAACCACGGATGCGGCACATTTCCACTTACTCAACTGCTCAACCCACCCAAGAAGAGGGGCGAGGCAACCGCAAAGGCAAAAGCAACCCCTAAGATGGCAATGCATGATTGTGCGTGACGTGGTGCACAGACAAGGGGGGGCACACTCCCTTGGTTTGTCGTGTCCTTGGCAAGTGTTGCGGTGGGGTGTTGCATTGGGGTTATAGGACACATATGGGCCCGTACTACACCCCCCCCCCCCATTAGATGCAATATGTCCCCTCTTCGGGACCAATGACAAGGGGCGCGTTGGCACATGTTGGGGTGGGGTGTTGCATTGGGGTTACAGGTCCTGCACCCTCCTCGGCTTTTGTATTTTTGGCTGCTTGCAGAGATTTCTTTTGATCTTCCTTCTCCTTCCTTGGCAAGGAGATCTATTTGAAAACTGTTTCAGGAACTGATGGACAGGCCACACATTTTTTGCTTCCGCTAGACAAATGCTCTTTTGCTCTGCATGTGTTGGCCAGCTTTGATTCCCCCTAGTCTCCTGAAAGCTCAATTGTAGCAGCTGGGCGGTTGCAGTCATGTCTTTCACAGGTTCCGACTCGGTAGGAAGTGCCCACACCAAAATAAAAAGAACCTTGTTTTGGGGTAGGTCGGGGGGTACATTGGAAGGTGAAGTCGGGATATGCCAGTGGCCCCGATTCGCATGGCTAGTTGAGGACCTTGACATGGATAGAGTAGCAGAAAACCTTTTGGGGGGCCTGGAGGGTCCAAAATTGTTGGCTACTAACCGGATCAGAGGGAAAAAGGGGGTCATTTTCAGGGGCGAACCCTAGTCTCCTGAAACCGCAATTACAGCAGCCGGGCGATTGCAGTCATGTCTTTCAACAGTTCCGACTCAATAGAAAGTTCTCCTACCAAAACAAAAAGAACTATGTTTCGGGGAAGGCCGGGGGGTACATTGCAAGGTGAAGAAGTCGGGTAATGCCAATGGCCCTGATTCGGGAGGCAAAAAAAGCCCCTAGACAAACATGCTAGTTGAGGGAGGACCTTTACATGGATAGAGTAGCCAGAAAACCTTTTGGTGGTTTCGCCGTTAGAAGTGCATATAGCTCCCCAATTGGATGGATAGATAGATTAGCAAACCTCTTCTGCTCCCGTCATGTATCAATTGCCATCTTTATCGACACACACAACAGCGAACCATGGGGGTATAATTGTTGATCCATGTGCGTGTATATTGGAAGGTTGACCGTACCCCCTACCTGGTGGGGCAACCTGGGCCATACAGCCTCTCGGAAGTCGGGGCGAGTCCATAAGAATCACTTGCCGGCTGCCTGGATGAAACTTGTCTGCATGTACGAGGGATTCTACAACAGAGTAGCACTCTTCTCTAGACACAGGGCCCATTTTCATGTTTTTGGCATCTTGTTTTTGTTTTTGTTTCCTTCTTAGGCGGCCCAACTGGGGGTGGTAAAAAACACCCTTTTTACCCCTTTTTGTCGGTTGTACAGACCCCCGTCTGTGGCACCGTGTTCGGGCCCTGGGTTTTGGGTGCGGTGGGAACATGGGTTCCCGGAGGGGTGGTTGTCCGGCACTGTCAGAATTCTGACAGTCACGTTGCCCTTGGCGGGGTGGTTGTGTAGGGATGGGCGAACGTGAACATGGCTACACATGACGCCAACGAAACACCGCCAATTTGAGTGATTTATGGAGTACTAGGGGCCATTTGCTTTGTGTCACGCAGTGAAGGAACGCATACCAAGGGCACCCGGTTGTGGTCGCACATTAGAGCTCTTGTGCATGCACAGAGAGAGGGGCAGGTATGCCCCTTATCATATCCTGTAGCGACCAGAATGTGCATGGACCCGTTCCCTTGGAGCGCCACGGGTGCTGCCACATGTGCCCATGTGGCTATGGTGTGTAGGCGGGGCTCATAGTAGCGGCTGTTTCGCGATGTGTTGTCAAAATTCTGACATTGAGACGTGAATTCTGTTCCATTGGCCCGCATGTCATGTGATTGTAGTATGTGTTACCACCCTACAGGCCCGGGGCTCGAGAACAATTGATGCAAATTGAGTAGGACCGCTATGTACCATACTCAGTCACTGCACCACAGTTCCTCGGCTGCGTCCATCCCTGTTGCACTGCGACACGCACACACCTGTGCCTGTTGCTCCACATTGTGGTGCTACATGCATGGATGGAGGTACCCAACTACGCTGCGATGCACGGCACACAGCTGTCAGAATTCTGACAGCAATGCGATGCACAGGGAGGCGTGCACATGCAGCACCACACGGTTGAAGCACTCCGCATCGGCGTGCGGAATTAGACAGCATTGAACCGTTGTACGCTCTACAGAACCAGCAGGTAGACCCGGTAGGCAGACTTGTTGTGCCCGGGTCTCATGGCACCTCACATGTGACATTCTACCGCCGCCCAACAGGGGCATCGCCAGTGTAGGTCTGCGGCCCCTTCCCTTGTGTCGGATCACCCCGTCGTATTGCACCGCGCGCGCGAAGCAGTACCGCGTGTGGCAGGACCGCAGCAGTATACCGACTGTACAGCAAACCCCCTGCACCCCCCGGGACCCACACCGCGCTGTCAGAATTCTAACAGCGCAACGCAATGGATGAGACAGTGCAATGCCGCAACACCGTCCGTGCAAACTACATGCATGCACCATTCACTTAAGGCAGGCAAGATACAGAATTACCCCATGTTGTATCTGTAGGAGACCACATGAAGCGCACACTGTCCGAATTCTGACAGCACCGTACTCTATTCACGGAGATGCGCTCCTTGTCACAGAATATGCCACGCCATGCAGTGGGCAAAGACACAGACACAGCGCACTATCTGCGCACATTTCTCCCATTGCAATGGGACAGTGTTGACAAGCTGCTTGCAGATGCCGTGGCCGGAGGACCGAGGAAGCGTTTTGTACAATTTTTCCTAGAGCTGCGCGTGCGCCACAGGTACCGTCACAAGTCGGCACATCTCGAAGACGCGGTGAAGGGCCATGGACGAGCGCGACGATGGGTTGCAGTCTTCAAGCAACAGCTGTTCAATTGGTGGCGTGTCATGCATGTACGTGCCGTGCCGTACTCGCACCACACGTTCAATGAGGTGGCACAGAGACGCAAGCTGCGGCATGCGGGCCTCCACTGCGGGCGCGACATCGCTTTGGAACAGCGGGCCGCACATGCAGCGAAGAAAATCTGGGACCACTATCAAAATTCTGACAACGTAGTATGGATGGACAACTGGTACAAGGACCGCTTCACCACGACTCCCGGTGACAGCAACCATAGTGTGGATACCACTATAGTGGCAGTACTGGACAATCCAGCACCCACGCCGTACGGTGGGCACATGACAGCAGAACAAATTGCACGGGGCATGTTTATTACAGCCGCACGTCTGTGCAATTTCCTCCCTCAGCTGCAAGGTACAATTGGAGTCACACTAGATGGATCGCTGCGTCGGGAATGGATTCGTGTACCCCTTGACTTCGTACGCGGCACCATGTACCCGAATAAGTGGCAACCACTCTTATTGTCAGAGATGCGGACAGGCATGCACATAGAGCTACTGCAACTCATGCAAATGATGCACAACATCCAGGTGCACACACGCAAGGACCTGGTGCTGTTGGTGGACATGAAAATACACGCCGCTCTTCTTAGATTTCTGTACGGCCGGTCGTATGCGAGCAGGAATCTAGCCCTGCCGTGGGCATCGGTGGGTCTTACGTATGGAATATGGCACCCCTACAAGTACGCCTGCAAGGCTGTTTTTCGTCGTTTCTTTCCGGTCCTGGCCTTGTCGATTGACCCCGGCTTGCGGCCCACGCAGGATGTGCCCAGTGACAGACCCTTGGGGTACTTGGAAAAACTGTACGCTGCAATACTGTTGGTTGCACAATCGTGGAGGGTTCCTATGAAGCAGATGGTGGAGTGGATTGAAGCGTTGCGCCAGCAGTGGGAGCCAGAGACGGAGGTGGTCGTAAACAAGCTGAGGGCGCTGTAGGCTTTGTTGTTTGTCTTCTGTCCGGCCATGTTTGCAATTGGAGCTCTTGTGCGAAAGTGTTCCTGGGAGGGTACTGCAGCGGGAACTGGTAAATGGGCAAGGAAGTGCCTATCCTACTGTCTCATTTTACTTATGGAATTGTATGGGTGGGACGCAAACAAGGGTGAATATGTGCAGAGCCTGTGCAAGAGACTGCTCACTTGGCAGGATTGGCACGATCTGACACCCGCACGCGTATTCTTGGAGGAGCTGTGTGAGGCCGTGTTGAGCAGGGTGACAGTCCAATGCGAACTGCACGCGGAGAACACCTCGGCGCCCCACCCTAGGCCATTTAGGTGGACTTTGCCTCCCGAGAGGGCATGCACCCCAACCGTCCCACCCTACAGGGCATGCAAGCTCACTTTGCCCCACCACAGGCCATATAAGTGCACTTTGCCCCAACATGGGGCATACAACCCCCTCTTTGCCCCATCACAAGGTATGCAAGCTGATTTTGCCTGTGGCACAAGCACTTTGGGCTGACTTTGCCCAGCCACAAAGCCCGTGTGTGGGCCTTGCCCCAACACATGGAATGCATGTGGAATTGGCCCTGCCTTCGGGCATGCTGGCGGACTCGGCCCCACCATTGTGCATTTAGGCGATCGTTGCCCCACCACAGGGGGTGAAAGTGGACTCTACCCTACCACACGGCATGTGGGCGGCTTTTGCCCCACCAGGTGCATGCCTGTGTGGTTTGCCCTGCGATAGGGCATTGGGGCGCACTTTGCTTAGCCACAAACAATGCGGGCAGAGTATTTTTGCCCCACCAAAGGGCACACAAGTAAACTTCGCCCGCCACCCCATATGCAAGCCGGCTTTGCCCCAACAGGAGGCATGCACATGGACTTCGCCCCACTTCACGGCATGTGGGTAGACATTAGCCTAGCATACCGTATGCATGTGGACTTTACCCTACCACCAGCAATGTAGGTTCACTTTGACCAACTTGAGAGCATGCCATCGGAGGGCGTGATGGTAGTGGTGTTGGAGCTGCTGGTGGCGCCGCACCGAGATACGTGATGGGAGGTGCTTCACCCAGTTCATCGACTGTTTTCGCTATCGGGGCGCAAGCAATGTACAGGAGACCAGGAGCTTTCCATGTACCATGTAGTCCGGGGATCCCTCATCCATTGTGGACACCAACTAATCAACACGTGCTTCATCACCGCCTCCCCACGCTCCTAGGCTCTATCCCAGCGGGTGCGACACTTGGTGATTGCGAGGCTGTGATCCAAGATGCGTTGCTGCACGTGGCGTCAAACGGTGGTCTTGAGGCTCATGTTGATGTGTTGGTGGCCCACATTGGAGATGTAAGTGCCGTTCCTTCTTCCAAAATAGAAAAACAAGTGCTCCACCTCAGGCAGGGCACCATCAGTCACCAAAAACGATTGGGGACTGCACTTCCGACCAAACACCTCATCCAAAACCATGCTATGGGCACGTGCATTGTCTACAATGAGGATTGCTGGACCTTCAACTTCTTTCAGACTTCTTCACACGTTTAGTACATAGGCATACACTCGTCTAATCAGGCATACGGGCGTTTGCCACTTCTTCGGACAGTGGTGTTGAAACAGACCTTCGAGTAATGGGAGGAAGGCCTCACAAAAGATACACAGACCCGAATACGAAAAAAATACGGTGATAGCAAAAAACACACGCAACTCCCTAGCAGCTGTAGCTGACGAACGCAGGCGACTGGTGGGCGAGCGCCGCTGGCGATGGGGGGGGCGCGTGGGTAAAATCAATTTGTGCCCAACTGGTGAGCGTACAAATGCTTGCAAGTTGGCAATGTGGGTAACATCTTGTTTGGGATGTTTATTTACGCAGACAAACCACTTGCCACATCGATCAATCATTTTTTGCCTGTAATAAGCTACAAGCTGTTGAATGAGGCGCACTTCGTTTGAAGTGTGCAACCGGTACATTGTTTGTCAATTTGCGCACACGCGATGTTTTGCGGCCTTGTTGGCACCCTTCCAATAGTAGTGGCCAAATATTTGGCACTGGGCTGCTCCTGCGCTTATTCAATGCAGCGAGGGCGGCGAGAACCCTGGACACCCTGCCCTTGCGAATGCCATGATATAAATGAATGAACGATTCTTCAACGTTTCAGCATAATGAAGAATTACACACGCAAAGCGAAAGAGCACGGGCTACTTGCGACCAAAGAGCATGCATGCATACACATGTGCTTCTACTTGAACCACAAGAAAATACATTGGACCGTGTTCTCATCACCCTTAGCTTTTTGGAACTGAATTGATCCACTGTTGAGCTTTGCCTGTGCGTACGTTCAAGAATCATCCTCAAGAGAACTTGTTGTATCTTCATAGAAACAACAAAATAATTTGAAATCTCGCACTTGTAGAGCCTAAGCGTTGTCGTTGTCGTCGTCTTTTGCGGGAATGGCTATGCAGGACTACGGCTTAGGACTACGCGTAAACCACCAATTGTATAATGACCTACAATTCTTCCATTTTCATCCACGCCATGTGCACAACGTCCCATAATTTGAACCCAAGAATTGACGTTGGACGGAACACAATAGAAGAACACCGCACATCGTGAGTGTCAAATCCAGCCCTTAAGACAGTGGCGAGAATCAAAATTTCAATCTGCCCACGGCCAAGGCATCCAATGCTTCATTTGGTTTGTCAAGGACTGAGTGGTAGCCCGACGTAGTTCTTGAAGATAAGGGAT
Source organism: Eutreptiella sp. 'Long Island Sound 2002' (assembly GCA_964036045.1). Classification (NCBI taxonomy): domain Eukaryota; phylum Euglenozoa; class Euglenophyceae; order Eutreptiales; family Eutreptiaceae; genus Eutreptiella; species Eutreptiella sp. 'Long Island Sound 2002'. Next base: position 30,547,192 of record OZ038394.1, on the reverse strand, counting down.
TCCATTTGGTAGCTATGGCCTCCGGTCCCTAGTGTTTCCGGCAAAATATGATTGTCTTGCCATCCGCGCTGCACGCAGCCCGTGCACGGCATGGGCTAGGATTTAGCACCGAAATAGGGCATGAAGACGCACTTTGTCCCACCACAGCGCAAGCTGGCGGATTTTACCCCACCCGAGGGCAAGGAAGTGGATTTTGCCCTACCACAAGACATGTGGCGAGATTGTGCGCGACCCTAGAGCAGGTAGGCGGGCTCTGCCCCACCCAACACCCAAGGGCATCTAAACGTTTCTTCCCTCACTAAGGGGCATGCAAGCGGACTTTCCTTGGCCATTTGGCATCCGGGCGGTGGACTTTAGGCAACCATATGGCATCGTGGCCCACCATCACACCATCAGTAGGGCATGCGGGCGGAATTTTAGGGACATTGAATGCCACGAAATGGGCTCCAAGACAAGGCATGCGGGATGACTTTGGCAAATTCGTGCCCGGGGGCGGGGGTGCCCTGCCACATGCCTCGGCGGTGCTTTGTTCCAAGACCAGGCATGTAGGTCGTCAGTGCCCTGCAATAGCGCCTGCACCCGAAAATTTTCACACCATGCGGTCGGGGTGGGGGTCTTGCCCTAGCACAAGGCATGCAGGAGTCTCTTATGCCACCTAAACACGATTTTTTTGTGCCCCTAGCAGCAAGTCCTCTTAGATTCGGCGCTAATGATGCCGCTGTCGGGACACACCACCCTAACGTCCACTTGAACGTTGGAGAAGCGGATAGTTGCATGTCTGCGAGGCGTGCACCCCCCCTACGGGCGCCTAGCCATGTTGGATAGATGAGGAATCTTTCCTCCGTTGCGGACAATGTTAGTGTATAGTACTGTCCGTTGTTGTCTGCCGTGTCTCTTGTGGCAATAGGCGCAACTACAAACACAGCTTTAGTTCATTTTAGTTCATTCAAATGTCACTCCTTACCACAATCGTTCACCGCAGTGATTCATGGGCCCAAGTTACCAAAGGGCATGGAGCACGACTTCCGATCACCTCTGGGCATCCAAATGGTCTTTGCCCCAATCACCGCGCATACGGGCGGATATTACCCCACCAAAGGGCATGCAAGCATACCTTGCTCCATCATAGGGCATGTAGGTAATCTTTGCCGCACCCCCATGTATGCATCTGCACTTTGGCTCACCAATGGGCATGTAGGCGGATTTTGCCCCACTACAGGGGAGGCAAGCGGGTCTTCCGACGGATCCCGCACACCAAAAAAACATGTGGGCGGATTTGCCCAGGTATAGGGCATTCAAGCGGAGCTTGCCATAGCAGCCGGCATGCCCGCGTCTGCTTTTTGCCCCACAACAGGGCATGTCCATGGGCCTTGGCCCACCACACCCCATCCACGTAATCTTCTCCCGACCACAGGTGATCTATGTGCAATTTGCCCCATGATGGGGCATGCATTTGGACTTTTCCCCACCACAAAGCATGGAAGCGGAGTTTTCCCCACCCCCACCATAGGGTACGTGGTAGGACCGTTGACCCCCCCATAAACACCGCATGCGGTCCCTAAAGTGCATGCGCGAGGATTTAGCACCAAAAAAGCGCATGCGGGCAGACTTTGTCCCACCACGGCGCAAGCTTACGGATTTTCCTCCCCCCACGCTCAAGCAAGTGACTTTGCCCTACCACAAGACATGTGGACAGATTGTGTGCCACGCTGCCGCGTATAGGCGGGCTTTGCCCCACCCACCACGCAAGGGCATGTGAACGTCTATTCCGTCACCAAGGGGCATGCAAGCGGACGTTGCCATGCCATGTGGCATGTCGACGGACTGTAAGCAACCTCACGGCATTGGGGCCCACCATCACACCATCATAGGGCATGCAGCCGGATTTTACGGGAATGCATGCCAATGCCAGCCAAGTGGCTCAATTACAAAGCATGCGGGCCGGGTTTGCCGTACGACCCGGCCCGGGGGCAGGGGTCCAGGGGGCTTGCCCCGCCAGAGGACATGTAACTGTCCCGTGTTCCAGGACCATGTATGCGGGTTGTAATTGCCCCACAAAAGCGATTGTAGCCGGATATTTTTGGACCATGCGGTAGGGGTTGGGTGTTTGCTGAGGTACAAGGCATGCAAGCGTACTTTGTGCCCCCAAAGGGCATGCAAGCTCATTTTGCCCACCAAGTGGCATGTGGAGCGCCACACTTTGCACCACCATAAGCCATGTGGGGGGCTCTTTGCCCCACCGCCACGTAGGCGAGCACTTTGGCGCACTGCATGCCGTGCCAATTGATTTTGTCCTAGCACGTTGGGGGATTTTGCCCCACCACAGCACACACTGTCCCCACCTTTTGCCATGCGGCAAACTTTGCCTCGGCACAGCGCATGGGGGACGCCTTTGCGCCACTATGGCAGACCTGGAGGTCGATCCGGCAGCGGCGGCAACCACAAGAGGGTTGGTTGCTACTTGGAGCCCCACAATAGTTTCTAACGGTTGCAACGGTCTGGTGGGAGCAGTGGATAGTTGTGTTCAACCATTTGGACTCGTGCCCACCCGTCTGCGGCATCTCTGTCTTGACTTCGTCATCTAGCTTCGCCTCACTAGGCTTACTGTAGCCTAACTCCAATTAGGTTGTCGCACGGCGGTATTTCATTGTCTCTCTGGTCCAGGGATGCATCCCAAGAATAGCGTGCATGAGCAAGAGGAGGAAAACGATCCCTATAGCCGTGAAGATTGGTGGACACAACAACACCAAAGATGTGGAGCACCAAGCCCAAGCCTAGAAATACAACAAACTTCGATTTCTTTGCTTGCCACGTTTCGGGGCCCCTTGCGATGAACATGTCATCCTATAAAACGAGATCTCATCCATGTAAGGTGAGGTGGCATGCTGCTTTGCCTAACCAGTCCCCCTTGTCATTATGAATGAAGCTCGTTTTCTCATTTCATGCAGCTTTCACATTACGATAGGTGGGGACCCACCGTCAAGGGATATCGTTAGGTGGTTTGTAGCACCATCGAGGTCTTCGGTGTTGGAATCTGATTTTATGGTATTAAGGCTAAGAAGTCTTTGCACGCCCAGCAGCATGACCCCCTAGATTCGGCGTGAATTATGCCGCTGACGGGACCCACCACCACGCCGCCCACTTCAACGGTGGATACGCGGATAGTTGTTTGTCGGCATGGTTTGCACCCCACCTACAGGCCATGTTGGCTTGGCGAGGAATCTAACCTCCGTTGCGGACAATGTTTCTTAATGGTATTGTCCATTGTTGTATGCCATGTCTCTTGTAGCAATGGGCGCAACTACAAACAGAGTTTTCGTTCATTTTTATTAAGAATGTCACATCTTTCTCCAATTTTTCGCTGGGGTGATTCATGGGCCTAAGTCACCAGAGGGCATGCCGCACGAGTTGGGACGAGAAAAAGGAATCCAAGTGGTCTTTACCCCACCAAAGCTCATGCAATCAGACCTTGCTCCATATCGGAAATATTTGCTGCACCCTCGGCATGCACATGGATTTTGGCTCAGGAATGGCATGCGGGCGGATGTTGCTCCGCTACAGAGGCGGCAAGGGGGTCTTCCCGACCATAGGTGGACTTTGCGCCGACAAATGTTATGTTGGCGGTTTTTCGCCCACCAAAGTGTTGCGGGCCTAATTTCGCACCCCAAAAACGCATGTGTGCCGATTTGACCCCGATGTGGGGTATGGAAGCGGACCTTTCGTCAGCAAAGCGCAGGCACGTGCGTGGATTTGGGCCGACCACACTCTATGCACGTGAACCTTTCCCGGCCACAGGTGATTTGAGGGGAGTTTGTCCGGTGACAGCGTGTGTGTTTCAAGTTTCCCCACCACAAGGCACGCAAGCGGAGGTTACCCCACCATAGGGCTTGTGGATACCTTGTTCCCCACCACACGCAGTGCAAGCGGCCCCCTAAAGGGCGGCCGCCCGGATTTTGCCCCAGCAAAGGGCATGTGGGCGCATTGTGGCTCACGGCGCAAGTTGTCGGAATTTTCTACACCCAAGGGCAAGCAAGTGGACTTTGCCGTACCGCATGTGGCCGCACTGTGCCGCACCCTACGGCATGCAAGCGCACATTGCCCCAACGAAGGTAATCTACCCATTTTTACCCTCATTGAGGGGCATGCAAGCGGACTTTGCAATGCCATGGGGCATGTGAGCGGACTTTACGAGACCACATGGCATCGGGGCCCACCATACCATGATAGAGCATGGGGGCGCATTTTAACACAAGACAGGGCATGCCACCGAAGTTTGCTCCGCCGCACGGCACTTGGGCTCACTTTGCCGCACAACAAGGCCCAGCGGCCGCGGGGGTGGGGGGGGGGGGTGAGTGGTGTCCTGCCCCGCCATCGGACATGCAGTGGTTCTTTGTTCCGAGAGAAGGCATGCAAGTGGTGGTTGCCCCACAATAGCGCCTTCACCGGCATTTTTTCTTGACATGCGGTAGAGGTGGGGGATTGCCCTGGCAGGAAGCATGTTGGTGTACTCTCCGCCACCAAAAGGCACGAAGGCAAATTTTGCCCACCGTCCGGCATGTGAAGATCCACACTTTTTACCACCACAACGCATGTGGTGGCTCTTTGCCGCAGGCGTGCCGACTTCGGCGCCATGGGCGGCATGCAATTCGAGTTCACACCACATGGGATGGCGGGTGGACTTTGCCACACAAAGGGGCCCTATGGCATGCGGCCAAACTTTGCCTTCTCGCATGGGGGCCGATGTTGCCCCACCATCGGCGGACCCGGTGTTCGATCCGGCAGCGGCGCCCGCCACAAGAGGGTTGGTTTCTGCGTGTACCCCTACAGCTGTAGTAACGGTTGCAGCGGTGGGGTAGGTGCGGTGGAAGTTTCTCATCATCTTTTTGCGCTCGTGCCGACGCGCCCGCCGCATCTTTTTCTTGCCTGTCTCATCTCGCTTTGGCTCACGAGCGTCACCGTAGGCTAACTCTAATTAGACAATAGTTCCTTGTAGCGGCCGGCCTATGGGGTGAAGCACAGAAGGGCGATGGCCCGCTGCAGCTCCGCGCGCAACACGTAGTCGGGGCGCTCCTCCATGTGCACTGCGTCCACATTGATTTCCTCCATGTCGAAAAAGTCATCAGGGGGTGATGCAGAGCTCGCACTACCACTCGCACTGCCATTGGCGGGGCTGGGACTGAACGTGTCACTGGCGAATGACGACATTGCTGCAAACAAAGAACCCCAAGGGGGGGGGGGGGGGGGGGCTCTACCCATTACTTCGCAAATGCAATTTCTCATGCAAATTGTAGGTTCTGCTTTTTTTGTTGGGGGGATGGGGCTCTACCCATTACTTCGCAGATGCAAATTCCCATGCACATTGATGTCTCCCGATTAGGCCACTTTGGATACCCACACACCGAGGCAAGCACGACAGAAAAAAAGGTAGGCAGTCAGCCGAAGGTGGAGTACATCCAACACCGGCACCCACCAAGAAGAACCACATACTAGAATCACGGCCGACCTGGACTCGGGCAGACAAGGGACCTCATCGGTGAGCAACAGTATCATATGTTTCCATGTTCCCCCATCCCTCCAGTGCCATACCAATAGCTCGCGGCGCCAAGCGTCAGCCCCACCCCGCCACAAGGCCACGTACAGGCCGCTGTCCCGACGCACATCCTCCAGCCCCGCCTCGTCGAGCAGGCGCCCTACCGACAGGCGCACCGACAAGGGGAGGCCTTCCTGCGGCTCAGCCGCCTGGACATCACCGGGGTGGTGATCGAGGACCGCCGCATCCCCCAGTTGGATGCAGCGGACCTGGCCGTCGTCCGGGGACTCGGCCACCAGGCTCTTCTCCTGGGCGACTTTTCCCGGGTGCTGGAACTCGTAGCGCTCAAGAGCGCCTTCCGGCATCCCCGCCTCTCGCCTCCCCGTACCCGTGAGGCGGTGCCTGTGGGACCTGCAGTACCGCTGCTCACAGCTTCCCAGGGGAGGGGGCGGCACCGCGGTGGGCATGGACAGCAGTGCGTCCATGCCGGCGAAGACGTCAGGCCCGGTGTCGTCCTCGTACATGAGGGCCAGCGCCGACTCGCCCGGCCCGTACGCCTCTTCATCCCTCACGCTCTCCGCCTCCTGCACTCCCTCCTCTTCTCTCCCAGCCGCAATCACCGCCGGTGGCGTTTCCAATCGCGGGGGAAAGGGCGCCAGAGGCCGCTCGTTAGCGCCCCCGCCCGTCGCCGCCTCCACCGCGTCCAGCCGTGCCCGCAGGTCGTCGGGCAATCGGGCACAGCTAGTGCCCGCGTGGAGGTCCATGCTGTACACCAGCCCCGCCGGGCACGGCTCACCGGGTGCCACCTGGCGCCATTCCCGCCACTCCCACATCCAGTCCTCCACTCCTTCAACCTCTGCACGCTCCCCGCTTGGCTCTACGGCCCCATCGTCTGCCGCCCTCTCTTGCGTCTCCGTCACTTCCCGCTCAGTACCCTGTCCCCCCGAGCCGGCCTCCTCCGACAGCTCCTCTTTGGCCTCTTCCGCCCTCGGGGGGACAACGGCGAGTGCTTGCGCGATCAGCTCGCCAACGTCAGCCTCTTTACCCGGTGCCGCCTGCGCGGCCCCCTCGCCTCCCGCGACTTCCCGTCGGTAGGTGTCCAGGGCCTGCACGAGTAGCTCGTTGATGTCCCGCGGGCGGGCCGCGGCCGCATCTTGCGCCGCAGGTGCCGCTTGCACCTCCGCTGGAAGTCCCCTCATGGGGGGCGCGTCCTGCAGCCCGTGCGCAGGGGGCGGACCACCTGGTACCGGCACGGGTCCTGCCGGCACCAGAGGCGCAGGCGGAGCCCCCTGTGGCACGGCCGACTCCGCCCGGGGCTCCGGTGCCGGGGTCGCCTACGGAGGTGTACCCGTAGCAGCGGGTGCCGCCAGGGGCACCGCCAGGGGTGGCCTAGTCGGCTGCGCCCCCGTCGTCCTAACAGGAGTCATCCCACCTACCGCGCTTTGGGGTACGCGCTGCGCCGCTCCGTACGACTCCGCCGGCTGCTGCACTCCCAGTCCCGGTGTAGGAGCTGACGGGGGCGCGGACGCCGCCCGCGCACCGAGAGCATCCGCCGCCGGAGCCCCCACCTTCGCTTTGGGGGGGACCGGCACCGCATGTTGCTGCGGCGGAGCGAACGCATGCTGCGGTTGTTGCAAGGGATGTGGTTGTGCCACATGCTGGTGTGTATGCATGCAAGAGGGTAACATGTATGCATCATGAACCATTTCCTAAATTATTTCTCCACGCTACCTTCTTCGTATTCCTTCATCACTAGGTAATCCGAGGAGACGAGCAAGAGAAAGACAGATGCAAACAAAGGCATAGCAGGTAACCCAAACGACTTGACAAGACCATCAAACTGACACCATGTTGGTATCGGAGTTTCCCACCCAGCAAATTGCTTGGGCCCACCGGAATATCTTTACAAAGACCATAGATTCAAACTCCAAATAGATTGTTCATGTAAGTTCAAAACTTCTTGTCTCGACTTACCTATAATTAAGTCTTCAGTGTATTGAACTCGGGCAAAGGCCTCCTATCATTGAAGAAGATCCACACACATGAGCACACGTTTGCTCTTCACATTCTCATTGATTGAAGAATCCTTTCTTGCAAACACGAACAGTCGTTGATGAAGTCTCTCGCAGCACCCGAGATTTCCCTACGACATCTCTCGTGATCATCATCCCTGGAGTATTCTCGAGGAAGTCTGGTGTAACCATCATCCTTTCTGTGGATTGCCTTCAAGGCCTTGTGGTCATTCGAGAAAAGGATGTAGAATTGAATGAAAACAAGACCACACAAAGGAAAACAAGGCAAACAAGAACAGATCCAAATGAAAATTTAAGGGATAAAATTTCCCAAAATTGTTTCCAACTCCCTAGGGGCAAGTACAAAACTCTCCCAAGACGCTTAGGGCATGAGGACCCCACTTGGGGACGGACAAGCAGCGGGTATCGCATCGGGGAATCCGCATGTAGTTGGTTTTGAGATCCAAGGCCATCGGTTATTTCCTGTGCCCAAGAGAAAGCACATCTTGGTTATTTGTTGTGGCCAAGAAAAAGAACATTTTGAATCTTGGAAAAAGCCCAAGAGCAAAGGCGGCATTGGTACTTCAGTGGCGCCCAAGCGGAAGCGCGGCATTGGTGCTTCGGAGGTGCCGGAGCGGAGCACGGAGAGTGAGGATGTAAAACAAGAAACAGTAACCTACAAGGTAACAAAAAGTTCCTTACTCGATAACTGAGCATTTCAGGGTCAGGCGCAGGAAAGTCCTAAATTTTGATGGGTTGCCCAAAAATTAAGCAAGCCTCTGCTACCAGAAAGATAAAATGGGTTTCAACTCCATTGGATATATGCTTCAATTGATCCTCAATTTCCCAAGATGATTTTGTTTCAACTAATCAAAGATAAGCAAACCTAAAAGGAAAACTAAGAAAAACAAAGTCTGGAAAATAGGCTCATAAAACTAAAAAATTTTTTGGAGGGGGGCACACGAGCAAAATTTTACCTTAAACAATTCCCGTATTGTTTGTTTGTTATAATTCATTTCGATACAAAATATTCCCATGGGATTCCCCGTTAACAAAACATAAACGAACAAGAGTAAGGGCAAAGCAAGGAAAACACAAAGAACGTCTCGACGAGGCAATGCACTCCTCCGTACGGCATACGTGCATCTTTGCTTTCTATGCCGGACTTGGTCGAACCTCTTGGTGTATGAGTGAGGCTCCCGTGCCTCTTGTGTCCCCTGGGCCCATCCACGCATGGCCGGGATCCCCTCGGCATAGTGTCTAAGAGCAAAGGACGGCATGCATGCACACAAAGAAACGCATGCATGCTAACTAGGCAACTATGACCTTTCCTTCATGCCATTCTCACAAGTTGAAGTACCATGCATGAGTGCAACGAATGCATGTTATGTGTGTTGCACCCACACGTAACAAAGCGTTAACAACATCATCAAATGCAAATATTTTACGAACGAAATGAATCGCAATGCATGTAATGTACATATCCCTCATCTATCAATGATTTGCATTGAATGACATGCAATGAAAGAAATGCACACAATTTGACCGAAGGATGTATGTTGCTACTTGCACTCCCACTGTACTAAACTAGCAATGGATGACCAATGCATGCAAGAATGCAATGAATGCATGCGATGATGTGCACAAAAACAGGCACACGCAAACAACCAACCGAAAGCGGCATCAGGCCCGTGGAATGGTACAACAAATTAATGTCCGACGGCATCAAAATGAATCCACGAACACGACCCAACTTCCCTTTATCTATCTCAGCTTTGTATTACAAAACCGACAGTACCGATCACGGCCTGAGGGCAACGCGATCTGACCTACTGTTTTCTGTGACCTGTCTGAACACCTGCACTCTAAATCTATCATGGTGTCACTAACCCGATAGCGTTCGTGAAGGAAAATCAATTTTGCTTAGTGGGGGCATTCGGGGGTGTGTGTTGAAGCTAGCACTTTACGGGTCAACACGTTGGAAACGCAGCGCGCGCGGCGCAAATACTCCACCTTGGGGGCATGGGCACGTTTCCCCTGTGGGACAACCGACGTACAGTGCCCCATTTGTCCTGCTCCAGGCCAATGTGCCGTATTGTGTTATTTACCGAGGCATTCGTATCTATGCTGCCCTTGACCCACAAGCAGGCCACCCAATTTTTTTCACCGATTGTCGTGGTTCCCCCACGCTAGAGCATGTGTCTACGTGGTACCTCAGTGTGCCGGATGCAAGTGCAGCGTAGTGCATCCTTGTCCCACATTTTCAGTTGTGGTGCCAGAGTATGTGCCCTAGGTACCACCACTAGTGTGCTATAATGTCGTGATGTGCCGCGTGAGCGACCTTTCGATATTTTGAGCCATTCACTTGGCCGCTGCGGTTTCACCGCACATTTCGGGGAATAAACATACCGACCACCTTTTTTGGTACGAGCTGCACTCTAGTGCCTATTGGTTCATGTTCACAAAAACATGATCGTGATTGTATTGCTTTTTGATGTGTAGTACATTGGCAAAAAAATCAGAACCGTCAAGCGCACCGTATTCTGATGCAGTGCGCCATGGATTGCGGTATGGGGATGTGTGAGTGCACCGCTAAATGGAAGTCAAACATTTGCAAAATAAATCCATCTGTGAGTGCGTCTATGGGTGGTGACAAAAATGTTGCGCGCAGGATAGCATACACCTGCACATTGATGGGTGTGTGCCACATTGCGGCTACAGTGTCACGGCTCAGTAGCGGTCGCTATGCTTGTGCAGATGCCTCTGTAGTGTGTGTGCCGCGGCAAGTGCAATTTCAGGTAACGGTGCTTGTGTTGGTGGTACGAGTACCTGCCCACGCCCATCAACGAGCAATGGTGGTTGACTTTGCCCCACCATAGGGTATCCTTTTTCAGCTTGCACAACCATAGGGCACCCGGCTGATGTAGCCTGACCACACAGTATGCTTGCAGACCTTGTTTGACTCCCGATGTCGCCATGAAACTATCACACCTACCAGTAACCGTATTGATGACACAGTTAACGCTACTGTACAACACATAACTCAAAGGGTTGCAAATATGTTGACACACACCATACACGAGACCTTAGGAACAAGGGGAATATGAAGAGAAGGGAACACATTGGGCACATCACTAAAAGCCACAATCACTGTTTCGCTCGACTGCATCAACTGACCCACATGCTGCCGCAAGTCCATTGTCGCCCTAGCGGATGACCGCCCCTTCCTGCAAGCACATTGTCTAGGTGACAGGTTTGTGGCTACCACATCATCAAAGTAATGCTTGATACACCGGAAAATAATTCTAGACAATGCCGTAGGTACGCTAATCGGGCGCCACACAACAGACATCGATAATTCATCCTTCCCTTTGCTCAAGGGAAAAAAATCGCTTCCCTAAGCATCTCCAACTTCAAGTCCCCTCTAATACCCATCCTAACAATACCACACACCCAATGAAAGGTCCGGTAGTATGTAGTATAGGTACGGCAGATCTCCATCCGGACCGGTGCTTTACATTTCGCCACCCTTGGCCACCCTAGACTCCGCTCATCTGCAGGTTCCGGGATGGGCTTCTCTCGGTGTGCTTCAAACTAGTCAACAATTGTGCAATCCAACACATTGTTTATGCTCATCACGGGCGTTAATTTTTCCACTGGCGATGTTACCCTACTTGGGTTCATAGGAATCACCAAATCGGCTCCAGCTTTTGGAAAGAATATTATACGCTTCCGTCGAGCTAGACATGCCAGCTTTTTGATCCTTTGATGCCATCCCAGGGGTACCTTAGGCTTTGTAGTTCCCTTTGGCTCTTGAACGTCACGGAACGCACGTGAAATAGCAATGTTGAGCCATTTGAGCCCTTGGTCAACGTCATTGGGCCATATTGTCGAGTCGTAATGGACGTAACTTGTGGTATTTTTTTTCCTTCCCGAACCATTGCAACGATCGGTTGCTTTTCTCCCAATTTCCCAAAAATGAAAATACACGGCAATGAAAATTGAGTGCAAACCCCCTTTTTTTTTGCGGAGCTGCACCTCCCTCGTGAACACGTGCATTGGTTGAAAAATACGAAGAAGCATCAAACACACATACATCCAATCAATATAACGTGATCCGACGTAGTGTCTTACCCTACTCAATGGGTAATCATCCCCAAATTTGGATTTTACACATGCTTCTTTAAGAACTTCGACAGTTTTCCGAGCCTCCCTTAAGTTCCCCACAGATTGGTCATATCGCGGACTATCACCCAAACTACGGTTCGCGGCATCATTATTCCATGCAATGGCATTGAAATCACAACGCATAATGCACCCTGAACCAGTCAAAGGTTCCAAAATGGGCGCAATTTGAGCTGTTATCTTTTTTGAGACATACACTCCCGCCACCTTCGTATTCAGCTTGAGATCCGCGCTAGCCAAAATCTTCAAACTGACCTCATGCCACGGCAGAAGCAGCTCTAAAATAGTCTTCTTCGGCGCAAAACATCCACCCAAACCAAACAACTCACTCCCCCGCACATGGTCCGGGGACTCAACAACAAATGGTACCCACCATTGGAAAGTTTCCTCACAACCAGCTGGTATTGTCCATCAGCAACACTACTACCAATCCGAAACCGAGAGAGAATGAAGGGAATGACAAAATGAGGTAGCAATGCCCCTTCAAGAAAAACATTCTTAAGATATGTCTAAACCTCATTGGTGTGATGCCGCGAGCAATGTTGTAAGTAGCCACCCCAGGCTCACAGCAGTGCTCTCGGGAGGGCTGGTTGTGTGGTGCGGTCAGAGGGCTCTGGCAGGTCCTAGTGTCGGAAGTGGCAGAATCACCGCGTGATGGCACCCAGAGGTTCCCATCCGGTTATGTTCACCAAGGGTGCCCCAGAGCCAGGTTGCTGTTACAACCCTCGAACCTAGCACTAGCGGTGGGTTTGAGCGTATGTATTTCGATAATGCATGCCTGGGAACCACCCTGATCACTTCTTGCCTGATGGTCTGAAGAGAGGGGGGGGGAGGCTCTCCTTACAACCCCAACACAGTGAGCAAAGATCATCGCTATGATTAGTTATTGCCAACAATTTGCAACAGCGGGAGAGTATATTAGAACACCACGCGAGTTTGAAGGAGTGGAGGACAGCTTCTCGAGGGGGCTCAGTGCAATGCCATTGTACCTGCTCCACCTCGTAGCACCACGAAACCAAAAATTTGCTCGCAATCAAAGACAAAGACAGTGGGACCCCCAATCACAGATTGTGAGAACGCGTTGCACTGTCAAATTGTCAAAGAACATGTTCCCAACACTGAAGCCATAGCAGACGCAGACCGGGCGCTCCTGAATGTGGTTCAGAGAATGGTTGGAGAGGGTCTGCACACCACCATAGCTGCATCTGCTGGTTTCGGAATTGTTGGTGTCACAATAGCACGGTCAAGAACAGCATTGCTGATGCCGCTGCCGCATGCCCAAAAGATCTGCGAATCCTCATGAACACCATGGGAGTGAGCTGTATGAGCAGATTTGCTAGTACGAGATTGTGCAGCACCATGGTCGGCATGATCAATCATCTGGGCACGTGCAAGGCAGGAGCAACCCAATCGGCCTCATTCACACCACTGCAAAAACGGGAGGGTGGTCCCTTGCAACCATCACTGTAGACCCACCAGCAGGAAAATTGGATGCTATGATTGACGGTATTGTGTCAGATGAGTCGTGAAGGGAAATAATCCCACTTAAAAACTCTTTTGTTTCGGGAGAAAGGGCATCTACCTCGTGCTCTCTGGGCCCGACATGCGCTGCTCGTGGTGCTCGTGCTGCCAATCAACTCACACAAATTAATCCCTACTAAAGCAAACCTGCACAACTCTGACCTAAAGCACTCCATGTGGCACACACACATGGTGAAGACAACACCAAGTGTCCGCAATGTGGTGCTAGGAATCCAGAGAAACGGGGGCAAGAGTTTGTTCTAGCTCACCGGGGGCAGTGTCTTGTCTAGTGATCATGGTCTGTATGGAGAGGGGGTAGAGCCATAAAGTGAACGTCCCGCCTCACCAGCACCACAACGCACCACGGCACTGTCGTGCCGACTGACCCCGCGCACCGACAATGGGAGGCCTTCCTGCGGCTCAGCCGCGTGGACATCACCGGGGTGGTGATCGAGGACCGCCGCATCCCCCAGTTGGATGCAGCGGACCTGGCCGTCGTCCGGGGACTCGGCCACCAGGCTCTTCTCCTGGGCGACTTTTCCCGGGTGCTGGAACTCGTAGCGCTCAAGAGCGCCTTCCGGCATCCCCACCTCTCGCCTCCCCGTACCCGTGAGGCGGTGCCTGTGGGACCTGCAGTACCGCTGCTCACAGCTTCCCAGGGGAGGGGGCGGCAGCGGCGCGTTCGCCGGGTCCGCGTCCATGCCGGCGAAGACGTCGGGCCCGGCGTTGTCCTCGTACATGAGGGCCAGCGCCGACTCGCCGGGCCCGTACGCCTCTTCATCCCCCACGCTCTCCGCCTCCTGCACTCCCTCCTCTTCTCTCCCAGCCGCAATCACCGCCGGTGGCGTTTCCAATCGCGGGGGAAAGGGCGCCAGAGGCCGCTCATCAGCGCCCCCGCCCGTCGCCGCCTCCACCGCGTCCAGCCGTGCCCGCAGGTTGTCAGGCAATCGGGCACAACTAGTGCCCGCGTGGAGGTCCATGCTGTACACCAGCCCCGCCGGGCACGGCTCACCGGGTGCCACCTGGCGCCATTCCCGCCACTCCCACATCCAGTCCTCCACTCCTTTAACCTCTGCACGCTCCCCGCTTGGCTCTACGGCCCCATCGCCTGCCGCCCTCTCTTGCGTCTCCGTCACTTCCCGCTCAGTACCCTGTCCCCCCGAGCCGGCCTTCTCCGACAGCTCCTTCTTGGCCTCTTCCGACCTCGGGGGGACAACGGCGAGTGCTTGCGCGATCAGCTCGCCAACGTCAGCCTCTTTACCCGGTGCCGCCTGCGCGGCCCCCTCGCCTCCCGCGATTTCCCGTCGGTAGGTGTCCAGAGCCTGCACGAGTAGCTCGCTGATGTCCCGCGGGCGGGCCGCGGCCGCATCCTGCGCCGCAGGTGCTGCTTGCACCTCCGCTGGAAGTCCCCTCATGGGGGGCGCGTCCTGCACCCTGTGCGCAGGGGGCGGACCACCCGGTACCGGCACGGGTCCTGCCGGCACCAGAGGCGCAAGCGGAGCCCCCTGTGGCACGGCCGACTCCGCCCGGGGCTCCGGTGCCGGGGTCGCCTGCGGAGGTGTACCCGTAGCAGCGGGTCCCGCCAGGGGCACCGCCAGGGGTGGCCCAGTCGGCTGCGCCCCCGTCGTCCTAACAGGAGTCATCCCACCTACCGCGCTTTGGGGTACGCGCTGCGCCGCTCCGTACGACTCCGCCGGCTGCTGCACTCCCAGTCCCGGTGTAGGAGCTGACGGGGGCGCGGACGCCGCCCGCGCACCGAGAGCATCCGCCGCCGGAGCCCCCACCTGCGCTTTGGGGGGGACCGGCACCGCATGTTGCGGCGGCGGAGCGAACGCATGCTGCGGTTGTTGCAAGGGATGTGGTTGTGCCACATGCTGGTGTGTATGCATGCAAGAGGGTAACATGCATGCATCATGAACCATTTCCTAAATTATTTCTCCACGCTACCTTCTTCGTATTCCTTCATCACTAGGTAATCCGAGGAGACGAGCAAGAGAAAGACAGATGCAAACAAAGGCATAGCAGGTAACCCAAACGACTTGACAAGACCATCAAACTGACACCATGTTGGTATCGGAGTTTCCCACCCAGCAAATTGCTTGGGCCCAACCGGAATATCTTTACAAAGACCATAGATTCAAACTCCAAATAGATTGTTCATGTAAGTTCAAAACTTCTTGTCTCGACTTACCTATAATTAAGTCTTCAGTGAATTGAACTTGGGCAAAGGCCTCCTATCATTGAAGAAGATCCACACACATGAGCACACGTTTGCTCTTCACATTCTCATTGATTGAAGAATCCTTTCTTGCAAACACGAACAGTCGTTGATGAAGTCTCTCGCAGCACCCGAGATTTCCCTACGACATCTCTCGTGATCATCATCCCTGGAGTATTCCCGAGGAAGTCTGGTGTAACCATCATCCTTTCTGTGGATTGCCTTCAAGGCCTTGTGGTCATTCGAGAAAAGGATGTAGAATTGAATGAAAACAAGACCACACAAAGGAAAACAAGGCAAACAAGAACAGATCCAAATGAAAATTTAAGGGATAAAATTTCCCAAAATTGTTTCCAACTCCCTAGGGGCAAGTACAAAACTCTCCCAAGACGCTTAGGGCATGAGGACCCCACTTGGGGACGGACAAGTAGCGGGTATCGCATCGGGGAATCCGCATGTAGTTGGTTTTGAGATCCAAGGCCATCGGTTATTTCCTGTGCCCAAGAGAAAGCACATCTTGGTTATTTGTTGTGGCCAAGAAAAAGAACATCTTGAATCTTGGAAAAAGCCCAAGAGCAAAGGCGGCATTGGTACTTCAGTGGCGCCCAAGCGGAAGCGCGGCATTGGTGCTTCGGAGGTGCCGGAGCGGAGCACGGAGAGTGAGGATGTAAAACAAGAAACAGTAACCTACAAGGTAACAAAAAGTTCCTTACTCGATAACTGAGCATTTCAGGGTCAGGCACAGGAAAGTCCTAAATTTTGATGGGTTGCCCAAAAATTAAGCAAGCCTCTGCTACCAGAAAGATAAAATGGGTTTCAACTCCATTGGATATATGCTTCAATTGATCCTCAATTTCCCAAGATGATTTTGTTTCAACTAATCAAAGATAAGCAAACCTAAAAGGAAAACTAAGAAAAACAAAGTCTGGAAAATAGGCTCATAAAACTAAATAATTTTTTGGAGGGGGGCACACGAGCAAATTTTTACCTTAAACAATTCCCGTATTGTTTGTTTGTTATAATTCATTTCGATACAAAATATTCCCATGGGACTCCCCGTTAACAAAACATAAACGAACAAGAGTAAGGGCAAAGCAAGGGAAACACAAAGAACGTCTCCACGAGGCAATGCACTCCTCCGTACGGCATACGTGCATCTTTGCTTTCTATGCCGGACTTGGTCGAACCTCTTGATGTATGAGTGAGGCTCCCATGCCTCTTGTGTCCCCTGGGCCCATCCACGCATGGCCGGGATCCCCTCGGCATAGTGTCTAAGAGCAAAGGACGGCATGCATGCAAACAAAGAAACACATGCATGCTAACTAGGCAACTATGACCTTTCCTTCATGCCATTCTCACAAGTTTAAGTACCATGCATGAGTGCAACGAATGCATGTTATGTGTGTTGCACCCACATGTAACAAAGCGTTAACAGCATCATCAAATGCAAATATTTTACGAACGAAATGAATCGCAATGCATGTAATGCACATATCCCTCATCTATCAATGATGTGCATTGAATGACATGCAATGAAAGAAATGCACACAATTTGACCGAAGGATGTATGTTGCTACTTGCACTCCCACTGTACTAAACTAGCAATGGATGACCAATGCATGCAAGAATGCAATGAATGCATGCGATGATGTGTACAAAAACAGGCACACGCAAACAACCAACCGAAAGCGGCATCAGGCCCGTGGAATGGTACAACAAATTAATGTCCGACGGCATCAAAATGAATCCACGAACACGACCCAACTTCCCTTTATCTATCTCAGCTTTGTATTACAAAACCGACAGTACCGATCACGGCCTGAGGGCAACGCGATCTGACCTACTGTTTTCTGTGACCTGTCTGAACACCTGCACTCTAAATCTATCATGGTGTCACTAACCCGATAGCGTTCGTGAAGGAAAATCAATTTTGCTTAGTGGGGGCATTTTGGGGTGTGTGTTGAAGCTACCACTTTACGGGTTAACACGTTGGAAACGCAGCGCGCGCGGCGTAAATACTCCACCTTGGGGGCATGGGCACGTTTCCCCTGTGGTACAACCGACGTACAGTGCCCCATTTGTCCTGCTCCAGGCCAATGTGCCGTATTGTGTCATTGACCGAGGCATTCGTATCTATGCTGCCCTTGACCCACAAGCAGGCCACCCAATTTTTTTCACCGATTGTTGTGGTTCCCCCACGCTAGAGCATGCGTCTACGTGGTACCTCAGTGTGCCGGATGCAAGTGCAGCGTAGTGCATCCTTGTCCCACATTTTCAGTTGTGGTGCCAGAGTATGTGCCCTAGGTACCACCACTAGTGTGCTATAATGTCGTGATGTGCCGCGTGAGCGACCTTTCGATATTTTGAGCCATTCACTTGGCCGCTGCGGTTTCACCACACATTTCGGGGAATAAACATACCGACCACCTTTTTTGGTACGAGCTGCACTCTAGTGCCTATTGGTTCATGTTCACAAAAACATGATCGTGATTGTATTGCTTTTTGATGTGTAGTACATTGGCAAAAAAATCAGAACCGTCAAGCGCACCGTATTCTGATGCAGTGCGCCATGGATTGCGGTATGGGGATGTGTGAGTGCACCTCTAAATGGAAGTCAAACATTTGCAAAATAAATCCATCTGTGAGTGCGTCTATGGGTGGTGACAAAAATGTTGCGCGCAGGATAGCATACACCTGCACATTGATGGGTGTGTGCCACATTGCGGCTACAGTGTCACGGCTCCGTAGCGGTCGCTATGCTTGTGTAGCTGCCTCTGTAGTGTGTGTGCCGCGGCAAGTGCAATTTCAGGTAACGGTGCTTGTGTTGGTGGTACGAGTACCTGCCCACGCCCATCAACGAGCAATGGTGGTTGACTTTGCCCCACCATAGGGTATCCTTTTTCAGTTTGCACAACCATAGGGCACCCGGCTGACGTTTCCTGACCACACAGTATGCTTGCAGACCTTGTTTGACTCCCGATGTCGCCATGAAACTATCACACCTACCAGTAACCGTATTGATGACATAGTTAACGCTATTGTACAACACATAACTCAAAGGGTTGCAAATATGTTGACACACACCATACACGAGACCTCAGGAACAAGGGGAATATGAAGAGAAGGGAACACATTGGGCACATCACTAAAAGCCACAATCACTGTTTCGCTCGACTGCATCAACTGACCCACATGCTGCCGCAAGTCCATTGTCGCCCTAGCGGATGACCGCCCCTTCCTCCAAGCATATTGTCTAGGTGACAGGTTTGTAGCTACCACATCATCAAAGGAATGCTTGATACACCGGAAAAAAATTTTAGACAATGCCGTAGGTACGCTAATCGGGCGCCACACAACAGATAATTCATCCTTCCCTTTGCTCAAGGGAAAAAAATCGCTTCCCTAAGCATCTCCAACTTCAAGTCCCCTCTAATACCCATCCTAACAATACCACACACCCAATGAAAGGTCCGGTAGTATGTAGTATAGGTACGGCAGATCTCCATCCGGACCGGTGCTTTACATTTCGCCACCCTTGGCCACCCTAGACTCCGCTCACCTGCAGGTTCGGGATGGGCTTCTCTCGGTGTGCTTCAAACTAGTCAACAATTGTGCAATCCAACACATTGTTTATGCTCATCACGGGCGTTAGTTTTTCCACTGGCGATGTTACCCTACTTGGGTTCATAGGAATCACCAAATCGGCTCCAGCTTTTGGAAAGAATATTATACGCTTCCATCGAGCTAGACTTGCCAGCTTTTTGATCCTTTGATGCCATCCCAGGGGTACCTTAGCCTTTGTAGTTCCCTTTGGCTCTTGAACGTCATGGAACGCACGTGAAATAGCAATGTTGAGCCATTTGAGCCCTTGGTCAACGTCATTGGGCCATATTGTCGAGTCGTAATGGACGTAACTTGTGGTATTTTTTTTCCTTCCCCAACCATTGCAACGATCGGTTGCTTTTCTCCCAATTTCCCAAAAATGAAAATACACGGCAATGAAAATTGATTGCAAACCCCCTTTTTTTTTGCGGAGCTGCACCTCCCTCGTGAACACGTGCATTGGTTGAAAAATACGAAGAAGCATCAAACACACATACATCCAGTCAATATAACGTGATCCGACGTAGTGTCTTACCCTACTCAATGGGTAATCATCCCCAAATTTGGATTTTACACATGCTTCTTTAAGAACTTCGACAGTTTTCCGAGCCTCCCTTAAGTTCCCCACAGATTGGTCATATCGCGGACTATCACCCAAACTACGGTTCGCGGCATCATTATTCCATGCAATGGCATTGAAATCACAACGCATAATGCACCCTGAACCAGTCAAAGGTTCCAAAATGGGCGCAATTTGAGCTGTTATCTTTTTTGAGACATACACTCCCGCCACCTTCGTATTCAGCTTGAGATCCGCGCTAGCAAAAATCTTCAAACTGACCACATGCCACGGCAGAAGCAGCTCTAAAATAGTCTTCTTCGGCGCAGACCATCCACCCAAACCAAACAACTCACTCCCCCACACATGGTCCGGGGACTCAACAACAAATGGTACCCACCATTGGAAAGTTTCCTCACAACCAGCTGGTATTGTCCATCAGCAACACTACTACCAATCCGAAACCGAGAGAGAATGAAGGGAATGACAAAATGAGGTAGCAATGCCCCTTCAAGAAAAACATTCTTAAGATATGTCTAAACCTCATTGGTGTGATGCCGCCACCAATGTTGTAGGTAGCCACCCGAGGCTCACAGCAGCGCTCTCGGGAGGGCTGGTTGTGTGCTGCGGTCAGAGGGCTCTGGCAGGTCCTAGTGTCGGAAGTGGCAGAATCACCGCGTGATGGCACCCGGAGGTTCCCATCCGGTTATGTTCACCAAGGGTGCCCTAGAGCCAGGTTGCTGTTACAACCCTCGAACCTAGCACTAGCGGTGGGTTTGAGCGTATGTATTTCGATAATGCATGCCTGGGAACCACCCTGATCACTTCTTGCCTGATGGTCTGAAGAGAGGGGGGGGAGGCTCTCCTTACAACCCCAACACAGTGAGCAAAGATCATTGCTATGATTAGTTATTGCCAACAATTTGCAACAGCGGGAGAGTATATTAGAACACCACGCGAGTTTGAAGGAGTGGAGGACAGCTTCTCGAGGGGGCTCAGTGCAATGCCATTGTACCTGCTCCACCTCGTAGCACCACGAAACCAAAAATTTGCTCGCAATCAAAGACAAAGACAGTGGGACCCCCAATCACAGATTGTGAGAACGCGTTGCACTGTCAAATTGTCAAAGAACATGTTCCCAACACTGAAGCCATACCAGACGCAGACCGGGCGCTCCTGAATGTGGTTCAGAGAATGGTTGGAGAGGGCTTGCACACCACCATAGCTGCATCTGCTGGTTTCGGAATTGTTGGTGACACCCTAGCACGGTCAAGAACAGCATTGCTGATGCCGCTGCCGCATGCCCAAAAGATCTGCGAATCCTCATGAACACCATGGGAGTGAGCTGTATGAGCAGATTTGCTAGTACGAGATTGTGCAGCACCATGGTCGGCATTATCAATCATCTGGGCACGTGCAAGGCAGGAGCAACCCAATCAGCCTCATTCACACCACTGCAAAAACGGGAGGGTGGTCCCTGGCAACCATCACTGTAGACCCACCAGCAGAAAAATTGGATGCTATGCTTGACGGTATTGTGTCAGATGAGTCATGAAGGGAAATAATCCCACTTAAAAACTCTTTTGTTTCGGGAGAAAGGGCATCTATCTCGTGCTCTCTGGGCCCGACATGCGCTGCTCGTGGTGCTCGTGCTGCCAATCAACTCACACAAATTAATCCCTACTAAAGCAAAACTGCACAACTCTGACCTAAAGAACTCCATGTGGCACACACACAGGGTGAAGACAACACCAAGTGTCCGCAATGTGGTGCTAGGAATCCAGAGAAACGGGGGCAAGAGTTTGTTCTAGCTCACCGGGGGCAGTGTCTTGTCTAGTGATCATGGTCTGGATGGAGAGGGGGTAGAGCCATAAAGTGAACGTCCCGCCTCACCAGCACCACAACGCACCACGGCACTGTCGTGCCGACTGACCATGCTCTAGAGGGGGGGTGTCTTACTATTGGAACAGAAGCAGCAGGTTGTGTCATCCCCTAGTCGAGGTCAAGCGCACATGAAGCCCCCCGCTCCATTACATTTACGTTTACTCCCGATGTCGCCATGAAACTATCACACCTACCAATAACCGTATTGATGACATGGTTAACGCTATTGTATAATACATAACTTAAAGGGTTGCAAATATGTTGACACACACCATACACGAGACCTTAGGAACAAGGGGAATATGAAGAGAAGGGAACACATTGGACACATCACTAAAAGCCACAAACACTGTGTCGCTCGACTGCATCAACTGACCCACATGCTGCCGCAAGTCCATTGTCGCCCTAGCGGATGACCGCCCCTTCCTCCAAGCATATTGTCTAGGTGACAGGTTTGTAGCTACCACATCATCAAAGTAATGCTTGATACACCGGAAAATAATTCTAGCCAATGCCGTAGGTACGCTAATCGGGCGCCACACAGCAGACAGCGATAGTTCTTCCTTCCCTTTGCTAAAAGGAAAAAAATAGCTTCCCTAAGCATCTCCAACTTCAAGTCCCCTCTAATACCCATCCTAACAATACCACACACCCAATGAAAGGTCCGGTAGTATGCCGTATAGGTATGGCGGATCTCCATTCAAACTAGTCAACAATTGTGCAATCCAACACATTGTTTATGCTCATCACGGCCGCCAGCGATGTCACGGCTGGCGATGTTACCCTACTTGGGTTCATAGGAATCATAAAATCGGCTCCAGCTTTTCGAAAGAATATTATAGGCTTCCGTCCAGCTAGACTTGCCACCTTTTTGATCCTTTGATCCCATCCCAGGGGTAACTCAGCCTTTGTAATTCCCCTTGGCTGTTGAGCGTCACGGGACGCACGTGAAATAGCAATGTTGAGCCATTTGAGCCCTTGGTCAAAGTCATTGGGCCATATTGTCGAGTCGTAATGGACGTAACTTGTGGTATTTTTTTTTTCCTTCCCCAACCATTGCAATGATCGGTTGCTTTTCGCCCAATTTCCCACAAATGAAAGTACACGGCAATGAAAATTGAGTGCAAAACCCCTTTTTTTTGTAGAGCTGCACCTCCCTCGTGAACACGTGCATTGGTTTGCGTCAAATTGAAACTCAATTTGTGCTTCTCTGCCCTCAGCACACGATAGCAAAGCAAGAAGCCTCAGCCAATAATGTACTGGTCGTAATGAACTCCGAGCGTCTCAAACACTAACGGGTATGCATTTCGCTCCCATCTAGCAGCCTCATCAGCCCAAACATGGACTACACAAAGAAATAGTAGATTGTATGCACAAAACAGAATAAATGGCGACCAATTACACAAATTGCGATGCGACTGGCAAACAAAGGCGACAACGACTTACAAATTTTGATGTTGGTCACGCGCGCGCCAAATCACACTGGCCCACAGCAATAAGATCTTGTACAGTCAATTCCGGGGAAAAATTATCCACCCTCCCACCCTCCCCGGACGCCCTGAGTGTGCTCATAGCAAGGCGATGCCACACCGCACGCATGTTGGGCATAGGCTTGTAAGTGACAAACAAACGGACACCCGGAATGTGTGTAGTCAAGCGGCGCTGCACCCACCTCAACAACCGACTCAGCGAAAAATCCATGGAGATGGAGGCATGAAAGGGCGCACGCAAGACATGTATAGACCTGTCGCGCGCCGCCCGCTCCTTTCGATTCATATAACGGGGCTTCATGCTCCATGACAAAGGCAAAGATTCAAACGCACAGCGAGGGTAGTGCAAACGAGCCAAACACAAGGAGAGGCGCTCCGACACCACATCAAAATACAGCGAATGTGAATTGGTGCGAAGGTAGCGCGCTCTCCCGGCCTTAATCCGTGACAGCTTATGCGTACGTGGATTATTACTTCGCCATGGCATGTACACCCCATAGTTTGTCCTCTTAAAATTAGTGCAATACCCCAGCTCCCCCCGAAGGGATGTCACAAATACATCCAAGAAATCAACATGTTCTTGTTTGCAAAAGTGCTGTACTTCAAAGGGCAGGTGCGGGGGGTACACTCGCTGTAGGTGAGCCACCACATGTGGCGCCCACGCCACCGGATGGAGAAGGAACAAATCATCGATGAAACGATTGTGCATAAACCCACGCACGCCTGGGAGAGGACACAAAATTTCGTAATAACGATCAATCAAATTGGCGAAGGGGGGCGCTGCATTTGTTCCCATTGGGAAACCAAAGCGCTGGCGATATAGCCCTTGGCCTGGAGGGACGAACAATGTGTGACCAAAAACAAAAGCAAGTACAAACTCCCCCAACGTTAACACACCACAATGTATAATATCAAGGAATGGGAGGGCCTCAGCACATTGCTCAAACAGCCCCTTTTTTTTTTGCGGAGCTGCACCTCCCTCGTGAACACGTGCATTGGTTGAAAAATACGAAGAAGCATCAAACACACATACATCCAATCAATATAACGTGATTCGTCGTAGTATCTTACCCTACTTAATGAGTAATCCTCCCCGAATTTGGATTTTACACATGCTTCTTTAACAACTTCGACAATTTTCCGAGCCTCCCCTAAGTTCCTCATCCAAGGCCACAAATTGGTCATATCGCGGACTATCACCCAAACTGCGGTTCGAGGCATCATTATTCCATGCAATGTCATTGAAATCACAACGCATAATGCACCCTGAACCAGTCAAAGGTTCTAAAATGGGCGCAACTTGAGCTGTTGTCTTTTTTGAGACATACACTCCCGCCACCTTCGTAATGAGCTTGAAATCTGCGCTCGCAAAAATCTTCAAGCTGACCACATGCCACGGCAAAAGCAGCTCTAAAATAGTCTTCTTCGGCGCAAAACATCCACCTAAACCAAACAACTCACTCCCCCGCACATGGTCGGGGGACGCAACAACAAATGGTACCCACCATTGGAAAGTTTCCTCACAACCAGCTGGTATTGTCCATCAGCAACACTATTACCAATCCGAAACTGAGAGAGAATGAAGGGAATGACAAAATGAGGTAGCAATGCCCCTTCAAGAAAAACATTCTTAAAATATGTCTAAACCTCATTGGTGTGATGCCGCCACCAATTTTGTAAGTAGCCACCCGAGGCTCATAGCAGGGCTCTCGGGGAGGGCTGGTTGTTTCCTGCGGTCAGAGGGCTCTGGCGGGTCCTAGTGTCGGAAGTGGCAGAATCACCGCTTGAGGGCACCCAGAGGTTCTCATCCGGTTATGTCACCAAGGGTGCCCTAGAGCTAGGCTGCTGTTATGACCCTCGAACCTAGCACTAGCGGTGGGTTTGAGCGTATGTATTTGGATAATGCATGCCTGGGAACCACCCTGATCACTTCTTGCCTGATGGTCTAAAGAGAGGGGGGGGGGCTCTCCTTACAACCCCAACACAGTGAGCAAAGATCATTGCTATGATTAGTGATTGCCAATAATTTGCAACAGCAGGAGAGTATATTAGAACACCACGTGAGTTTGAAGGAGTGGAGGACTGCTTCTCGTGGGGGCTCAGTGCAATGCCATTGCACCTGCTCCACCTCGTAGCACCACAAAACCAAAAGTTTGCTCGCAATCAAAGACAAATAAAGTGGGACCCTCAATCACAGATGGTGAGAACGCGTTGCACTGTCAAATTGTCAAAGAACATGTTCCTAACACTGAAGCCATACCAGACGCAGACCGGGCGCTCCTGAATGTGGTTCAGAGAATGGTTGGAGAGGGCTTGCACACCGCCATAGCTGCATCTGCTGGTTTCGGAATTGTTGGTGACACCCTAGTACGGTCAAGAACAGCATTGCTGATGCTGCTGCCGCATGCCCAAAAGATCTGCGAATCCTCATGAACACCATGGGAATGAGCTGTATTAGCAGATTTGCTAGCACGAGATTGTGTAGCACCATGGTCGGCATGATCAATCATCTGGGCACGTGCAAGGCAGGAGCAACCCAATCAGCCTCATTCACACCACTGCAAAAACGGGAGGGTGGTCCCTGGCAACCATCACTGTAGACCCACCAGCAGGAAAATTGGATGCTATGCTTGACCGTATGGTGTCATATGAGTCATTATGAGAAATAATCCCACTTACAAACTCTTTTGTTTCGGGAGAAAGGGCATCTATCTCGTGCTCTCTGCGCCTGACATGTGTTGCTTGTGGTGCTCGTGCTGCCAATCAACTCACACAAATTAATCCCTACTAAAGCAAAACTGCACAACTCTGACCTAAAGAACTCCATGTGGCACACACACATGGTGAAGACAACACCAAGTGTCCGCAATGTGGTGCTAGAAATTCGGAGAAACGGGGACAAGAGTTTGTTCTATCTCACCGGGGGCAGCGTCTTGTTGAGTGATCATGGTCTGGATGGAGAGGGGGTAGAGCCATAAAGTGAACGTCCCGCCCCACCAGCACCACAGCGCGCCACGGCACTGTCGTGCTGACTGACCATGCTCTAGAGGGGGGGTGTCTTACTAGTGGAACAAAAGCAGCAGGTTGTGTCATCCCCTAGTCTAGGTCACTCGCACATGAAGCCCCCCGCTCCATTACATTCACGTTTACTCCCGATGTCGCCATGAAACTATCACAGCTACCAATAACCGTATTGATGACATGGTTAACGCTATTGTATAATACATAACTCAAAGGGTTGCAAATATGTTGACACACACCATACACGAGACCTTAGGAACAAGGGGAATATGAAGAGAAGGGAACACATCGGACACATCACTAAAAGCCACAATCACTGTTTCGCTCGACTGCATCAACTGACCCACATGCTGCCGCAAGTCCATTGTCACTCTAGCGCATGACCGCCCCTTCCTCCAAGCATATTGTCTAGGTGACAGGTTTGTAGCTGCCACATCATCAAAGTAATACTTGATACACCGGAAAATAATTCTAGCCAATGCCGTAGGTACGCTAATCGGGCGCCACACAGCAGACATCGATCCTTCTTCCTTCCCTTTGCTCAAAGGAAAAAAATAGCTTCCCTAAGTATCTCGGACTTCAAGTCCCCTCTAATACCCATCCTAACAATACCACACACCCAATGAAAGGTCCGGTAGTATGTAGTATAGGTACGGCGGATCTCCATCCGGACCGGTGCTTTACATTTCGCCACCCTTGGCCACCCTAGACTCCGCTCATCTGCAGGTTCCGGGATGGGCTTCTCTCGGTGTGCTTCAAACTAGTCAACAATTGTGCAATCCAACACATTGTTTATGCTCATCACGGCCGCTAGCGATGTCACGGCTGGCGATGTTACCCTACTTGGGTTCATAGGAATCATAAAATCGGCTCTAGCTTTTCGAAAGAATATTGTATGCTTCCGTCGAGCTAGACTTGCCAGCTTTTTGATCCTTTGATGCCATCCCAGGGGTACCTTAGCCTTTGTAGTTCCCTTTGGCTGCTGAACGTCACGGAACACACGTGAAATAGCAATGTTGAGCCATTTGAGCCCTTGGTCAACGTCATTGGGCCATATTGTCGAGTCGTAATGGACGTAACTTGTGGTATTTTTTTTTCCTTCCCCAACCATTGCAACGATCGGTTGCTTTTCTCCCAATTACCCCAAAATGAAAGTACACGGCAATGAAAATTGGGTGCGAAATTTTTTTTTGTGGAGCTGCACCTCCCTCGTGAACACGTGCATTGGTTGAAAAATACGAAGAAGCATCAAACACACATACATCCAATCAATACAACGTGATCCGTCGTAGTGTCTTACCCTACTCAATGGGTAATCATCCCCAAATTTGGATTTTACACATGCTTCTTTAACAACTTCGACAATATTCCGAGCCTCCCCTAAATTCCTCATCCAAGGCCACAAATTGGTCATATCACGGACTATCACCCAAACTGCGGTTCGAGGCATCATTATTCCATGCAATGGCATTGGAATCACAACACATAATGCACCCTGAACCAGTCAAAGGCTCTAAAATGGGCGCAATTTGAGCTGTTGTCTTTTTTGAGGCATACACTCCACCCGCCACCTTCGTATTCATCTTGAGATCCGCGCTCGCAAAAATCTTGAAACTAACCACATGCCACGGCAGAAGCAGCTCTAAAATAGTCTTCTTCGGCGCAAAACATCCACCTAAACCAAACAACTCACTCCCCCGCACATGGTCGGGGGACGCAACAACAAATGGTACCCACCATTGGAAAGTTTCCTCACAACCAGCTGGTATTGTCCATCAGCAACACTATTACCAATCCGAAACTGAGAGAGAATAGAGGGAATGACAAGATGAGGTAGCAATGCCCCTTCAAGAAAAACATTCTTAAAATATGCCTAAACCTCATTGGTGTGATGCCGCCACCAATGTTGTAAGTAGCCACCCGAGGCTCACAGCAGCACTCTTGGGAGGGCTGGTTGTGTGCTGCGGTCAGAGGGCTCTGGCGGGTCCTAGTGTTGGAAGTGGCAGAATCACCGCGTGATGGCACCCAGAGGTTCTCATCCGGTTATGTTCACTAAGGGTGCCCTAGAGCCAGGTTGCTGTTACAACCCTCGATCATAGCACTAGCGGTGGGTTTGAGCGTATGTATTTGGATAATGCATGCCTGGGAACCACCCTGATCACTTCTTGCTTGATGGTCTAAAGAGAGGGGGGGGGTCTCTCCTTACAACCCCAACACAGTGAGCAAAGATCATTGCTATGATTAGTGATTGCCAACAATTTGCAACAGCAGGAGAGTATATTGGAACACCACGCGAGTTTGAAGGAGTGGAGGGCAGCTTCTCGAGGGGGCTCAGTGCAATGCCATTCCACCTGCTCCACCTCGTAGCACCACGAAACCAAAAGTTTGCTCGCAATCAAAGACAAAGACAGTGGGACCCTCAATCACAGATGGTGAGAACGCGTTGCACTGTCAAATTGTCAAAGAACATGTTCCCAACAGCGTCGCCATACCAGACAAAGACCGGGCGCTCCTGAATGTGGTTCAGAGAATGGTTGGAGAGGGCTTGCACACCACCATAGCTGCATCTGCTGGTTTCGGAATTGTTGGTGACACAGTAGCACGGTCAAGAACAGCATTGCTGATGCTGCTGCCGCATGCCCAAAAGATCTGCGAATCCTCATGAACACCATGGGAATGAGCTCCGTTAGCACATTTGATAGTACGAGATTGTGCAGCACCATGGTCGGCATGATCAATCATTTGGGCACGTGCAAGGCATCGGCCTAATTCACACCACTGCAGAAACGGGAGGGTGGTCCCTGGCAACCATCACTATAGACCCACAAGCAGGAAAATTGGATGCTATGATTGACGGTATTGTGTCAGATGAGTCATGAAGGGAAATAATCCCACTTAAAAACTCTTTCGTTTCGGGAGAAAGGGCATCTATCTCGTGCTCTCTGGGCCCGACATGCGCTGCTCGTGGTGCTCGTGCTGCCAATCAACTCACACAAAATGAATCCCTACTAAAGCAAAACTGCACAACTCTGACCCAAAGAACTCCATGTGGCACACACACAGGGTGAAGACAACACCAAGTGTCCGCAATGTGGTGCTAGGAATCCAGAGAAACGGGGGCAAGAGTTTGTTCTAGCTCACCGGGGGCAATGTCTTGTTGAGTGATCATAGTCTGGATGGAGAGGGGGTAGAGTCATAAAGTGAACGTCCCGCCTCACCAGCACCACAAAGCACCACGGCACCGTCGTGCCGACTGACCATGCTCTAGAGGGGGGGGTGTCTTACTATTGGAACAGAAGCAGCAAGTTGTGTCATCCCCTAGTCTAGGTCAAGCGCACATGAAGCTCCCCGCTCCATTACATTTGCACCTTGCAACAAAGAACAACCACTCTTCACCAGCCAAGTAGATGCTTCATATGTGTTGGCCAGGTCTCCCCGGAATAATGCATCAATCTTTGGATTACCACTGAGCGGCAAAACTAGGGTTCGGACACGGTTTTACCAATGAATCCGAAAAACCAGTTATCGGAAATCATCCGAGATTCTTCTCAAAACAATGGGCATCACCGTTTATTTTGACAACTGATCTAAACTAATTAATCAAAATGGTTGCACATTGTTGGGGTTCTTTTGAGCTATTTATTTTGTCTTTTTTTTGCGCTACAAACACACCTTGGTAGCAATAACCGATGGTCGATGGTGAAATACAACTTCCTAGGTAGTTTGAACCACTGCTCTCCGACTTGTATTGGCTCTCCTTTCACGGGTGGCAAAATGTGGTGAGTGAAGAGCAATTTATCAGAACAACCGGTGAATTGGAAATCCATTGACCTGGCAAGACCGGTTGTTTTTGTGCAAATTGCCAAGATTGGCGGGGCTCAAGCAACAATCCATACCCAAACACACACGCCTCAAGCCCCGCCCGAGAAAGGTGGGTTCGCAACGCAACCCGCACCCAAACACGCACGCCGCAAGCCCCACCCGCAAATGGCGGGGTTAAGGCGCAAACCCAAACCCGACCACACACGCCGCCGTCCCTAGCCAACAAAAGCGGGGCAACGGCAAAACCCAAACCCAAACACACGCGCCACACACCAATAGGAAACCCAGTGTCCATAGCCCAGGCACTTTGGCAGCCCGTGCCATGCAGGTGACCCGGCCAAACGTGACCCGGAGCCCGGGGGTAAGGCTGCATCCTGAGGCCTGTGTTGCTTTGGGACTCGAGGCGGAGTGTGTGAAACCCAAGCACCTCGGAACCCAAGTACCAAGACGATGCCGCTGGTATGCCTTGGGAACGGGATACGCTAGGAAGTCCGGTGAACCCCTAGGGTTCCGCCCAAAGGAGGGGCCGTGCTCAAGCGCGGGGGCACACCATCCCGGCGTGACACGCTCGTCGCGCCGGCGGCAATCAGCCCTCCCGGTGTTCTCCAGGGCCGCTTTGTTGGGGGCCACCAGTCAGGTCCAGCGGGATGTATGCCTCCCCTATTCATGCGCGGAGCCTCTTCCTGTACCGTCACAGCGGCGACGCCAGGGGGAACCACGGGGTGGCTTCCCACGACCGAGTGCACCTACCTACCTACCTAAGGCATCGTTTAAGGCCTGACACTTGCCTGATACCCGCAATCTTACATACAACCGACAAAAAGCTCGCCCACATGCAGATTCTGATTGTTTTACTCTCAGACGGGAGAGCGAGGCTTCGATCGTAGCGTTGTTTTGCTTTTGAGGCGCAATGACTTGCTCAGGCTGCTCTGAAACATGATTTAGTGGGGCCCACAAAGTAGAAATCAAGGCACGGGTAGAATAGCATAACGGTGCATGTGACTGCGAATGCTTACGTTACAGTCCAGTGCCCCTCCCTAAGATGTGGTTGGTGTACGAGGTGCAGATCTGGATGTGGGAGATTCGTGCGTACCATAGTGTCAGCCATTTCAATCGTCGAGGTCTGTGGACCCTCTTTGGCACCTTGCGTGGTGGTGCAAAAGGATCCAGCCACAGAACTGAATTAGAATGCTTCCCGCCAACGACTGCCACCAGCCGCTGCGGCTGGGAATCATTGATGCCACAAGAGAAGGTGACAATGAATCTAGTGGTGTGCAAGAACAACAACACCTTCTTGTATTACTCATCACCCGGGTGTTTATGAGTTCCGGTGTTCCCCAACCTAGTTGAACAGCACATTGAACATCACAGTGACATTCAATTTGCAATTCAATTGTTACTTTGACTCAAAGTGACACCTTTCTTTTTTTTTTTTGTATAAATTGTCGTGCATCTAGTCTTTCTCATCATGTGCAATGTTTGTACATGCCGATGACTCATTTTGGTTAATCTGTTTTGAAAAGCAGATTCAAAAGCGAAGGATTTCAAAATGTGTTTGAAATGCATAACAGAACAATGGTTTTTTTTTTGTAGAAACACAGTTCACAGTTCAACGGTCCGCAGAGTAGGAAGGCTAGCCCATCATACAGAATTGTGACGCACATCCCCTGGTCATGGGTCAGCAGGATGGCGAGAAGGCAGGCATACTGACTAGGCGGCGTGAGGTGAAGCTAAGTGCAAGGTGCAAAAAGGTAAACAGAGATGGTATCCCCGCGTGCGGTCGCCCCATGTCCATCCCCGGGGGTGATGGTACGTGCGGGGGTGCTCAGAGGGCTGGCAGCTACCATGGGCAGGCTCCGGTCATGCAAACGTGTACAGTGGGTGGGCAGGGTGAGTGTCCACATCCAGGGTGGGGGTGGGTGTAGGTGTGTCTTGGACGGGCCGACCCGGCGTCGGTCGGTTAAAAAATAGACAAACAGGGACTTGGCAGGGTACACAGACACACAAGGTGAGGAAACAGTTCAAAGACAGATCGCAATGAGTGTGGCTGAACAGCTGTGCCATTCCTGTGATATGTAGAGGGCCCTGATGGCGATCTCCCACTTATTTAAGGCAAGGAATTGGTTCAGTGGCCACTCAGACTTGGAATTCTGTCTTGCTGCGACCTGCAGGGGGTAGGGGAGCGTGTAAAAGGGGGTAGGGTGCAACGGCAGGGTTACACGGGGCGTGTGAGGGGCCTTCAATCGGCAGGGTCGTATGCATTGGGTTTGGAGGAGGGGGGGGGGGATATTGTCCGCCAAAACCGTGTTGACAGCGTCAAGCACTTTGCGCTGGTAGGAACCAATGGCCCGTCGCGCTGCTCTGGATCCTCCCAGGGACGCGCGGAGTGTGTGGTAGAGGGAGCAGGGTACAGCCAGCCTGCCCGCGATGCGCAGATCGCGCCGATGTGCTGTGGCACGCCACGACGAGACAATAGAGGGTTGGGGCCAAGCATGTATCCACGCACGGACCAGGGGGTGTGAGGGGGAGCAGTGGGCAACGACGCCGTGCACGCTCATGTTGTGCCGCACATGGCAGTGGCCACACGCACTCTGGGGGGACGTGTCGCTCCGGTATGTGGCGTAGTGGCTGTAGCCTCGGCGCGACTGAATGCCGAACAGCCACTTGTGCTAGGCCAGCCTTTTATACCTCAGGGGGTGCCAGGAGGAGGAGTGGAAGTTGTCATGGGTGTGCTGGGCCACCAGATCATGTGTCCAGCTTTTATGTGGGGGTTCCATGAGTTCGCCTCGGACAATGATATCCCAGGGGGATTGTGGGGAGTCCGGTGGGGGGGGGGGAAGGGTGGATCCGTATTTGGCATACTCGTCGGATCTTTCTTGGTGCAGGTGGCTAGTGTGGCCCTCAACCCACTCGACGGACTGATTTTTGGAGAGGAGGGACTGTCGGGCGCACAGGACCCATCTGGAGTGCTTAATGGGGCGTTTGGACCCTGTTGCCGCGGCGATGGCACCTTTACAGCCGACCCGTAGGCGGGTATGGGGGGGGGAGAAGTGGGACCCAAGCAGGATTCCTACCAGTTCGGCTCTGTACGAGTTGGGGTTTCCAGGGACCCTGCACACAACGATGCGCCCATCCGGTAGCACAGCGGAGGAGCCAGATGAGGGGGGGGAGCCGATGCGGCTACCATCAGTGTAGGTACAGTCTGGTAGGGGCCCAGGGTTAGGCACCACATAAGCCGTCAGACCCGCTACAGACGCTAATTCAACTGCGCCCCTCAGCTTGGACTTGGCGTTCCACGAGACAGAGAGGGGGGTCATTGTCGAGGAAGGAATGGGGCCGAGTAGCGACAGGGCATTGAGGAACAGCGCCCGTGGGGACATGGGGGGGTGGCCTGTGGTGCGCATGGAGGCGAGCAGGGGATTTCTGTGGAGGCTGTCTAGCACCCTGGTGGGGTACAGCACGCGGAAATATCGCATCCCCAGACCTCTGGACCTGTGGGTGTATAGTGTCTTCTGCGCAACTAGGGAGGGGGGCCCTGAGACACCGAATACGAAGCGTTCCATCGCCTGGGACAGTTCGTTTATTTGTGGGGGGGAGAGGGGGAAGGATTCACTTCGGTATAGGAGCCTCGGTAGGACTACTGTGTTGACAAGGGTGACTCTGTCGAGCGTCTGTATGGGATTTGCATTCAGGTCAGCTAGCTGGGCCCGAAGTTCGTCTGCAATGACACGGAAACCCTGTTGCTGGTTGAACCTGGCAGGCAGAGGGTGGCCAAGATGCATCAGGTAGGGAACCTTCAGGAGCTGGTGCTCAGTGAGGACGGCCCACTCTGGGGTTGATGGACTCGGGATCGGACTCCAGAAGTCATCTCCGGCTTGTGTGGGGGAGTGAGGGGGGCTGTACTTGGGGAGGGACGGGGGAGTCAGGGGGAGGGGAGTCAGCTCAAGGGACTCGCTTTTGGTTACATTAAGCTGGCATCCGATCAGGGCGAGGCCTTGTTGGACGAGGGACGCTGTGCGCAAACCGTGCGAGGGGGCAATGGGGGAGGATATGTCATCGACGAAGGCAGAGAGCCGTATGCCGTGGAGCTGCAACAAGCGCAGGGGTATCTCAAAAACCACGACGAACAAAAAGCAGGAGAGGGGGCACCCTTGTTTCACACCGTGTGTGGTTCTAAAGACTTCAGCAGGGGATCCTCGGATATATGTTGCCCCGAACTCAAGCACCGTTTGGATTAAGCGCAGTAACTTGGTTGGGGTGCCCATTTTAGCGAGGACCGTACTGATGTGTACCTTAGGCGGGCTGTCAAAGGCGTGATACACATCGAAGGCATAAATAGCCTCCCATGGGGTGCCGTCATGCATGTCATTGAGGAAGGCTTGTGTGGCGTGTGCGGTGGAGACGCCGCGTTTGCCTCCGAACTGACGGGGGTGCAGGTTTGGCGAAATCAGGGGGTAGAGTTTTTTATAGACCCATCGCATGAGCAGCCGGTACACCGAGTTGCTCATGGCGATGGGTCGCCACCGGTCTGGGTCTTGCCAGGACCCTTTTCCTTTAAAGATGCAAAATGTTTCGGATATCAGCCAAGGGTGGGGTATGTGGCCAGACTCATAGCACAGCTCGAGGCAGCGGTGGACGACCTGGAACTGTGCATCGGGGAGGATGGCGATTAGGTAGGGGGGTACGCCGTCAGGGCCTGGCGATTTTTTCCGCGCTGCGCGTGCTAGACCTCGCAATTCTGGTACACTTGGGGGGGCCACATCAGGTAGGGAGGGGGACTGTGGGATATACTGTGGTGCGTTGGCACTCCAGGGGTTGTTGCGTTGCAGGATCTTTTGTATTTTCCGAGAGGGGACGGGGAGGGTGGAGGGTACAGGGGGGGAGAGGAGGGTGTGTTTGACGCGCCGATAGAAGACTTTGGATCTTCTTTTCGCTTGGCGTGCGAGCTGCTTGACCACCTGGGCCCAGTCAGAGATGTCCACAGGGGATCGGGGGTTGTTGGGTTTGGAGGTATTGACCTGTGTCATGGTTTGCAGCATCACCTCGGTGAGGGCGCGATAGGTGTGTTCGACATCGTGCGGTGACATGGGTGATGGAACGTCATGCTTGCTGACCAGGGACCTGAACAGGTTAACGTCACGTCTGTTCCAGAGCGAGCAGATCTGGGCTCGGGTGTATGGGGGGCAGTCCATGGGATGGTACAGATGATGATTGGGTCGTGGTCAGAGGAACCATGCACTTTCGTGAAGTCGATTACACGGGCCGAGGAGGTGAGGAAAGAGTTGTGGTACAGACGTGTCCCATAGGCACGATCAATGTAGCTCTTTGTGCCACCGAATCTCCGCACTCGTGTGTAGGGGACGCCTTGCACTTGAGGGAGCAGGAGCTCTACCAACGATTTGGCCTTTTCTTTGGCTATGAGCCACGGCTAGAGGTTGGGGCGGAGGGTTGTGGTGTGGGAGGAATGGGTGGTGCCATTAAAGTCACCCATCAGGAGATATGAGTCCTGGAGTAGGCGGTCCAGGATCGGCTCGCACAGGCGTTTTTCTTTTATGGTGTGGGGTCCGTAGAAGGAGGCCACGTGGATGGGTGGTACGAGGGGGTCAGGGTGCAGGCGTAACTCAGTGGAGATCAGCCCGCCTGGTATGTGTACTTTGAGGGGGGGTGCCTTGGGTGATATGGAGGAGTGTATGAGGAGGGCAACACCGTTTTTTGTTGTGGGTGGGCTGTGAAGCAAGTGGAAACCCCAGTGGAGGGCTACGCGCTCAAAGTCACGGACATGGTAGGAGGACGCAGGCTTAAACTCTTGCAGACTGATAGTGTGGGGGAGGGGGTCGAATGCAGCGAGGGCATGACACAGTCTTTTGGGGGTAATCTCCGGGCCTCCCAGGTTGTACGAGGCGTGGGTGAGCACATCCCCTGCTCGAGCAACATGGAAATTCTGCGGGGCCATGGGACGGGGGTTGCTCCCGGCGGTGGGCGTCACAGTGTCGGCCCGGGGTGGGTCCGAAGTCACGCTCGCGGGCGGGGGTGGGGACGCATGGGAGACCTGGTGTGGAACCATACATGAGGACGCATCTGGCATGGCGGAGCTCACGGTGGTCGCCGGTGGTTTGAGCTGTGGGGGGTGGAGGGGCGATAGCGACGCAAGATAAGCGAGGTACATTATTGTACAGGATACAGACACAATCAGACGATCGAGGGAAGCCAACGAAAGTCGTAAGTGCATGAAGATGGTTGTATGGTGGACATACTGCCATGTGCATCGCGTGTGATGGGTAGTTGATGCTCTTGTTGGTGGGCATGGTGGCTGATTGGGTGCACGAAGGAGGGCAAGTGGGAGTGTTGTGGTAATCACCAACAGTAGGGATATGGCCTGTATGGAGGTGAGTACGGCGACACTGAGCATGTGGAACAGGCGATGCGTGCCAACGCACACGGCGGTTATGTGTTGGTGGACCTGCATGGTGTACGAGTGGGCGTGCAGTAGCGCGTGTAATACATTCGCGGTGTGGGCGGTGGGCGTGGGGCGGATGCCATGGAGGTGCAGGAAGTGTGTCAGGCGTGGTCTAGACAAATCAACGGCGTGTGGGGGGTGGGGTGCAGAAGGGGTACACCTCACTCTCTGTAGGAGTCGTGGAGTTGACGCGTAGTCATTGGGTACATGATGATAGGGCCTATAGAAAGGATGATGTGGATGGCGGGGCCGAGGGCACGGTGGTGGGGTGTGAGGCAGAGGCGATGTCTGGTATCCGAAAATCTGGCAATGGAGATGTGGCGGCGGTGAGGTTGGCCTCTGTGCCCCCCTTTTTCTCTCATCGTACAATTGTAAAACAAATCGTTGCGATGCTGCGTGCAGCAAAAAAGCAAGACAAACCAACCACCTTCTGGCTTGCTTATAATGCCCGTAGCAATGTTGCTGATGTTGAGTTGGCCTCCGTACTTGATAGACGCATCGACTTAGAACCGTCTTTAGGCTTCTTGTGGCTCTCCGTGGTGTGCCAAGTGGTACACATGGGCGTACGCTCTCCCAACACACATCACGTTTCCACGGCACCCACCCCACTTGACCAACCCCTGGTACTCTTCCAACTCACGTCTTCCCCACTTCCCCGAAACCACATCCCTCAAACCATAGGGTATTTTCCGAAAAATGTTGATCCCTTAGAACCCATACCTCCCACCGTACACACACCCCAATCCACACTTTTCCAAGTACGCGTTGACGTACCCATAGACATCACACGCGAGGTTGACGGCCTTGAAGTCAAATGGCACATATCAGGCTCCCTGCCACTGATGCTTATGCTCAATGGCCTCAACCCCGACGACACCTCTACGGTTTTAAAGGAGCTAACAGTCCCTAGGATAACAAAAGCCTTTTGGCCCATCATGGTGAACTCCGCCCCCGATGGATATAAATTGTTTGATTTTTTCGTTCCGTTTGATGTCTTGGGCAATTTTTATGATGAACAACCCGCCCTCATGGACATGGGTGTCTCCATTGGTCTCCTCGATAGGTCCGTCAAAGAGTCTGCCCTTATCATCACGCACCAACCTCGCTTCCAAAAAAATGGCCCTCGTAGGCGCAAACTACCCTCGGATGAAGTACGCACTGCCATCGAACTCAAGCCACCTCTGTATAGGAAGTTTGCCTTCTTGGTACTGCTAAACAAGTACGACGTACTTGGTATGGTCCATGACCCTATGTTGATCCAACCTGCGGTCCAGGAAATAGAGAACTTAGGTGAAATGATATGTGTCTCTGCACACACCAACAACCGAGTCTTCGCGAAAGACCTCTCTAGGGAAGTGAGTCCCCCGTATGTGATTGCATGCTACCCGCCAACACTGGATGTCCGAGACGTGTTGAAATCAGCCTCCACCTATGGCCCCGTTGAAAGCCACCAAGTATTTCAACAATCCGGACAAGTGATGGTGAAATACCAGGCACTGGAATCCGCTGCCACAGCATACGGAGCGACCATGCCAGGCCCCGTATATTTTTCATCGGGCAACAGTAGCCAGGACCTAGTCATGTCCCTCACGGACCGCCTGGAGCGTGTGAAACTTATCACCTTTCCCCAACCTGCCCTGCTCATCTTGGAACGGGGCATAGTTGGGGAGTATGGCAAAGGAAACCAGCCCGATAAGTTTGTTCCACTCAAAATTTGCTAGATCGGCTATGGAAAAGCTTTTCAAAAAACCGTTGTAAGGCCAGCCATCTCCGAAGAGGAGAATTTGTGGGGCAGGGTTGAGCGCCGCTAATAGATCGGGCGGTGGCAACGGAGAGGTGTCATGGTATATGGTTGGTGTGGTGGAAAGTACATCGACTTTGGAAAACCGGTTTTGTCCTTTTACCGGAATTTTGCCACCTTGGACATCTTTGGTTATGTCACGGGGCTCAGGGAAGCCGGTAGGCAAGGCACCTTGAGGGCGGAATGACCTTTGGGCAAGGGCCTTTATTGGATTGCGTTCAAGCGTATGAACCATGGGTTGGTGTGGCGCAACAACGGGTTCTTTATCTTCTTCTATGGGAGACGAGCTATTTTTGTCACCATCATGTTTTGCGGGTGTTTTGTTGTGAGAAGGGAGAGCAAAGGCGCGCCTTGGATCGCCGTGTTCTTCTTGGGATAAGGCGTCATGAACACCATGTGCATCTCGGTCATAGATGACATCCTCTATAGGAGGAGAAGCATGAAAGGGTCGATGCTCATCGGAGGTGGCATCACCGTCAAATTCGGAGCGGGTATTTTTTTGGTCTGCTTTTTTTTCACTATCAACAATGGAAGAAGATGCCATGGACCCTTTAGCTACGGCCCATAGAACTCCCGTAGTTCAGCAGCCACCTTTGCCTCAAGATCTTTTGGCGTGGTTTGATGTGGCGGCTGGAATCCATTGGAGATAATGGCCGAGCTTGCGGCAGTTCGCGGTGCCCTTGTGTAGGAGTCCTGGGAGGTTGTATGTCATGGCGGCCCATGGTTTTTCATTGTGTAGGCTGTTAACGTATGGAAAACAGTAGCGGTATGTGCGAATGTTGACAGTGATTTTTGAATCAATTTCTGTGATTGAATGTTTGGAAAAAGAGATGTTTTTCATGGTGGACAGATGGACAAGGCTGCCGGTACTGAGCTAACTGCTTGAAACTGAAAGTTTCTGAAAAAGCGGTAAATCCTACTTTTTGAGGTCACAGACATGGCAGAGCTTTATTGTTAAAATGAGTTTTGAGCTATGATTTATATCATTTTATATCATATTTGTTGTACATATTGGTGTCTTTTTTTGGTGAACCAAGACTGCTCATTGGAATGCTCAGTACCTTGGAAGTCGTCTATTGATTTGCCTGCTGATCCTGCTCTCTTGATTACTCAAAAGGTTTGAACAATACTTGGGAAACTGGTAGCGGCCTTTGATTGATGGCAGATCAAGAGCACGCTGAGCAAGGTGAGCCAGGTGCTTTGACGCTGGAAGGTCATGTTTCTGCTGATACTATGCGGCATGTTCCTAAACCGGAGTTTACCGCCTCGGTTCGCAACCTACATCATCTGCTTGAGCTACAGCACCAGTTGCTGTCTAACATGAAGGCTGATTTTGACCATAAGTGGGACGATCACGAGCGAACAATGCAACAGCAACTGGAATCGCAGAGGCGTGAATTGACCAAGGTTCTGAATGAGGAGCGTCGTCGGGCTCATGTTATTAATCACTCTTCTTCGTTTGCCGGGCTTCGTGGCGGGTCGCCTTCCGGTCCGCCTGGGTTGGAGAGTATGAAGTCCACGACGTGTCCCACGCTCAAATCCGATGGTAAAAGTGAGATGGTTGCAGTTTTAAAATACACGGCATAGGCGTTTCGTGCTCGGGCTTGGTATGAGACGAATTCTATGGCTGTTCCGAAAAAGAACTCTGAACTACTGGGCAAGTGGCTGCTGCGTGCGTTCCGATCGAGCTGGCGCTGGGAAGTGATGGCATACAGAAGATCGGTCAGGTCTTGGATGCGTGTTTTGGGGTGGACGGCTGTGAAGGCCTGCTGTCGGCGGTCCGCGAGCTGATTCACGGCAGACGCGGTCATAAGCCGATGCTCGAATATTCTATGGGTTTGGCTGAAGTTGTGGGACGGGAGTCAGCTTCAAGGTGTGGTGATTAATCAACATTTGTTAGGTAGTGTTTTGCCGGAGAATTCTGATCTTTCTGTCGACCAAAAGGCGATGGTGTTGGCTACCACGAATTGTGATGTGTCGTTCCCTTCTGTGCAAGTTGTTTTGCGGAATTTATTTGCTGGCGCACAAAGTTCTGGGGCTGTCAGTTTGGTCAAAGATACGCGTAATGGGGCCGGCGCTGCCATGCCCTCTGGAAAAGGCAAAGACACCAATCGGAAAGGTGGATACAAAGATGGTGGCGGACGTGGCGGGCGTGGTGATGGCAGAATTACCTGTTTTCGTTGCGCGAAGGCCAGTCACGTCGCTGCAGATTGTTGGTCACCGCCTAGGAACAAGGGTGGCAAGGGTGAGTCCTTTGTTGCTGATGCTCAGGAAGTGCAAGCAGAAAACAAGGATCCACCCGTTCCTGATGACTTATCGCCGCAGCATGGGGGTTCCTATGTTGGTGTGTGCTACATGGCAAACTCTGGTTTGGATGTGGGCATTGGTCGCCTTCAAAGTCTGCGTACGGAGTGTCGTTTGAAGGAGCATTGGGTGTACTGATACTGTGGCAAGTGATGATGAGTGGCTTGTCCACTTGTATGAGGCTACTGGTCAGCAGCTTGTTCAAGAGCCTGGTCCCATGCATTTTACGTTTGGTGGTGGTGATAGCAAGTTGGATGATCGTGTGGTATTCATTCACATTCTCATTGATTATCACTGGATTCAGTTGAGGGTGAACGTCATTGATGGTCCGACTCCTTTGCTCATGGGTGGTAAGACGTTGTCTCTGTTGCAGGCTCGCATTGATGTGACCAAGTGTGAGGTTCGTTTTCGCATATTCGGAAAAGAGTTTTTTATGCCGTGTGAATTGTCGTCGATTGGGCACATGCTGATGCTGCTTTGGAGGCCGGCCTGGCAGCTTGGCATGCCCCAGCTCGTTGGTACGCACTGACAAGACGGCCGGGCCTCTCGGGGTTGGGAGTTCATTGCTGATGGAGACTGGAACACGGCACACGTGCAGAAGGTTGTTCGTTCCTTGCATGTTAAGATGGGGCATCCTGATTCGGCGACCATGGCACAGATGTCTGCGGGGCATTATTCCGGGACGTCTCAGAAGCCAGTTCTCGGGGTCCTGAAAAAGTTTAAGTGTGATCTGTGTGAACATCGCAGAGCGATGCCGCGAAGGCCGCGAACGGCGTTGCCTCGAGAGCCGTTGTTTAACCATACTGTTGGAATGGATGTGTGGTTTCTTAGGCAGCAACCTATTTTGCGTGTTTGTTGTTTCTTCTCCCAGTAATCGCAAGGAGGTGTTCTACAGTCGAAGGGAGCAGTGAATGTTTCAAGGGCATTTTGGGATAAATGGATTAAATGTTTTGGTGTACCTGGTGTTGTTCTAACTGATCTTGGGGGTGAGTTCAAGAATGACGTTGTTCGCACGATGGCTGATCGATACGAGATTGAGTTGAAAGCGGCAGCCAGTGGATCTCATTGGAGCATGGGAGGGGTGGAGCGGCAGCATACCAAGTTGCGGACTCTGAGTGAGATGCTGCTTGAAGTCTATCCTTCCATGACTCCGAGCGAATGTGTGGACTTGGCGCACATGGGAAAGAATTATTTTCCTATTGCAAAGATTGGGTATAGTCCTCATCAGATTGTGTTTGGTGTTAGTTCGAGGTGGCCAGATTACGATGATCGTAATCTACCGGCTTTGGGTTCCTATGATGTTGCGTCTGACCACGTGGGACATGACGTGGTTCATTTTCCGTCACAAATGTATAAGATGCGGGAACTGTTTCATGGAGCCGATGTGCAGTCTAAGATGAAGGGGGGTGAAAGGTTTCAAGGAGCTCCAACGCAGGATGTGGTCTTCAAGCAACGCGATCGCGTCTACTATTATCACGAACCACCAAGGTGTTGTTTTCCGGGAAGGGTCCTGCTACTGTGGTTGGTGTTGATGCGAGTCTTGTGCTTGTCAAGCATGGCGGCGGTGTGAAACGGCTGCCGACTATTGCGGTTCAACATGAAGCTGACGTTGTGGACAATCGGTCAGACTCTGAACTGGTGGGAGACGCTGTTGAGGACCCATCCCGGGAGGCATGGCATCAGGTGTGGCAGGTGCACATGCCAGGATTGTTCTGCCTAAGGCATCGGCGAGGAAGCGCTTCGTGGCACCGTCTGCGGACGTGGGCGATTCATTGGATGTTGGTCCTAAAGATTGTGATGAGGCGGGCA
The DNA here is from genome assembly GCA_964036045.1 of Eutreptiella sp. 'Long Island Sound 2002'. Classification (NCBI taxonomy): domain Eukaryota; phylum Euglenozoa; class Euglenophyceae; order Eutreptiales; family Eutreptiaceae; genus Eutreptiella; species Eutreptiella sp. 'Long Island Sound 2002'. Next base: position 30,504,976 of record OZ038394.1, on the reverse strand, counting down.
ATGGTCTTACACGGGATGGGGTTCACGTGAGTGGGGTGCCTGACTTCCTTGCGTTTGTGGCTCATGGCAAGCCGCTGAATATGCATGGCTGTTGGGAGGCGGCTCGTCGCTCTCTGGTGCGTGTGACAGTACTCTCAGGATTGTTGAAGCAACAAGGAGCGACTGTTCCTCATATTGTGCATACCTTCTGTGCTGATTCCCAAGATAAGTTGGTCCTCTTTGCCTTTTGTCTTGCGAATATGGCTCTGAAGAGGAAGAAGTCACATGGGGAAGTATCTGCTACACGTGCGGCAGAACCAGATTTTGTGGAGGCGAAGAAACGGGAGCTTGATAAGCACTGTAATGTCAATAAATTGGTTCCCGATCGTGCACAAACAGTTGTTACGACACGTTCGGTAATTACCGAGAAAGTTCTTGATGATGGCACTGTTACTCCGAAGTCTCGTTTCGTTGCTCGCGGGTTTCAAGAGGCGGACAAGGATGCAGGGGCTTGCGCACATCAAAGCAAGGCCAAGAGTGGGAGGCTCCGGGAGATCACGGGTGTGAAAGGTATGGGGGCGTGAGAGCAATGATAATGTGAAAAATGTAACTAGTGTACAAAAGAAATTGTCAAGGTGTGTCATTCCTTTTGCGGTCAAGTCGTGTAAATTGATTGAAAAGAATCTGACCAAAAAAATCGTTCAGTCGTGCAATTTTTTTTGCAATAAGTAGCGTGAGTTATTACAAAAATTGGGAAAATTGAAAAAAAATGCAAAATGTGAAATGTCAAATGCACTTTTTGCACTAAGTACACAATATGTACAATTGCTGGTTCCGTACGGCACCCCACGGCAACCTCAACGATGGGCACAAAGCACCAAGTCCCCTGTGTGTTGGGACTCGGCCAACATAACATAGTATCAGAGGGAAAAATTGGCGCTAGAAACAAAATCTCGCTCAACAACAGAGTCCTGATGAGGCCATAGTCAACGGTAGTGCCACCATTATACTCTCCATGGCCACCAAGGCACTGGGATGGAGCCGGTAGAAAAGCATGCTTGTACACTCCAACATTGGCACACCAAATATGTGGAGGAAAATTTCAGTGAAGCGAAAAACCAATCATGTACCCGCTACAAGCAGTTGTAGAGAGCGACATGCATCAACCGCCGCTAGGAGCTCACCAACAGAGTTGGTTTGAGGGAGCTTCCCTGAAATCCGAGAGAAGTTCTCAGTCTCTCCGAGATCAGTCCATCCCCAGCCACCAATCCGTCTGTCGGCGCCATCTAAGTGCACTTTTTTAGACGACCCATTAGAGTAAACCACATCAAAGCCTTTTTGCTTCCGATCAGCGGAAACATCAGCTTTCTTACGTTCCGCTCTAGGCTCAGCCTTGGATGGAGTAGGGAGGGGGACTAAGGACCCAAGGCGGACCGCTTGGGGGGGCACCAAATACTTCAAAGACCGGTCAAACACAGTGAAGACATGTAAATGGGAATGCAAGAGCTCATTTTGGGCATGTATGATCAGAGACTGGGGCCAATAATGGAGGAACAAGTGCACTGGGCCGGAGCTCTAGGGAACAAAATGCGATGCTCTCCCCTCTTAGTAGTAACTGTTGTTCGCTCCCTGTGACAGTGCCCAAATTGAACTACCGGTATTTGCTATTGGATAGATGTATTCTCTCATTGGAAAATGTGTAATTATGTAAAGATGTCTTCCAAGGTTGCTAATTGATTGTGAGAAGTGTCTGTTAGTCGCTGATTCTAGGTATGCCAAGGATGGCTTTTCTTCGGTTTCCAAGTGGAGAGCCAACGGGTGGCACCTAGCTTCACGAGCTCAGCTTGCTCACAGGGATGTTGGGGAAGAGGTGCTCAATATTCTTGACAGGTTTGGAGAATTTCGGTCTCTGCATTGCCCCTGAAATTTTTGGCTCCTAGGGGAGCAGATGTCCTGTGTCACGGCGTTCAAATGGTGCGAGTCAAAGGTTAACTATGGTGCACAGCCGCCTCTATAATTGAGTTGTGAATACTCTCTGGAGATTCGGAACTTGGGCTGAGTTTTCTTATGGTGATTTATCAGGTTTCTTTGACTGCCGGCTTTCTTGCATTCCTAAATTGGTTCGTCTACAGTGTGCATACACTTTTGATTGTTTAAATGTCAGAAACACACCAGATGGGACTTTCGGAGTTTTCTGGGTGGCAGCCATCGCCAGCTCTCTCTCTCGCCCTCTCTCGCTCTCTCTCTCTCTCTCTCTCTCTCTCTCTCTCTCTCTCTCTCTCTCTCTCTCTCTCTCTCTCTGCTTGTGACAAACAGCCGCACATGACAAAGCATGTCCATCAACCCCTGAATGACCTTCGTGGGGATGGGGGGTTTGGGCAGTGCTGGCTCAGTGTTTGAGGGTTTATTAGAAGTTCCTGGGGGCTGGCCTCTTTACATGCAAGAGACAGGCTGGTCGTGAGTATGTGACTGCTAGGAGGGGATGCTTAAAGGGGATAAAGGGCGGTGGCAGGGGAATTAGAAAAAGTAGAAATGTTGTCGCTCACAAAGGGCCCCTGGTCAACCATTCAATGCGCCCACCTGAAAAGGATATGTGAGGTGTGTGCCTCTTGAGTGGTTCGCGGGCACTAGCTCTATGAGAACACGGCAATTATGCCCCCGCAAATATGATCACCCACCAATCACGTCAATTGTCAATTGCAGGGATGGATGTGGTTAACCAAAGAAGCCATGAACAGCTTTCTAAGTGAGAAGTGATGCACAATATGCTTCTTATGTTGTGCATGTTGCATGTTCTTTCATCCCTAGGGATGGTACAAGGTACAATAAGATACAACTGGGTGCACTAGAGGCTTGTCTAGAAGGGTTATTTTGAAGGGGTTCGATTTGGACGCTTTCTTGGCCAGTTGGTCTTAAAAGTAGTGCACCATGCGCGCACTTCCCTGTGGGGCTTGAAGTATGGAAATGGGATATTCAAAGAAGAGAACATGATGCACACTTGTGGACTCTGTGAAGGGTTGGATGCATGCAGTTGGGGTTGTGGCCGCGGTGGGGGTGTGCAGTGCGATTTAACCCAGTGGCGAATAACAATGTTACCAATGAATGTTGCGTGAAAGCGGTCATAGTGCACTGAGCATCAGGAACGGGTGACTAATTGTTGTGTTTGGGTAAGAATGACAATGTCGCGCCGAGGAGTAATTGTGTGTGGTGTGTTTGCGGGCTGCAGGGAACATTGTACATTGGACAATATCAGCATTACTATGTGTTGCCTCCTTTGTATTCCACAGGATACATGGCAACAAAAATGTTGTGCCGTCTCTCTAGTGCAGGACCAAGACATCAGGTTATTTGTATTTTCCGCGTGACGATGTGTATACGCATAGTGCTTTATTGGGAGCATCTTCACTCTCCCCTGGGCCCTGTGCAATCAGTTTATTGCCGGCATGCACATGTACAAGCCTCCCCCCTTTTTGGGGCTCTGAGAGCCATGGCCCCTTTTCTAGCACAAAACAGCCTCATGAGCAGGGGGGTGGGCGGCGGCAACCATCAATTCCCTGGGGATGAGGTCCATGCAGTGAAGAGGACTGTTTGTTGCATGCCAACCCCTTATGCCACCGCATGCCTGCTGAAAAAGAGATGCAGTACAGAGGCAAATGACACATCTACTAGAGTGTGTGGTGCAGCACGCGGTTTGCGTGAGGCAGCCTCATCGCCTATGAAGATTAGGAACCTCTCCTCCCCTTCAAGAATGCAGCAGGCCATTTTAGACATGGTGAGGGCCCAGGGTGAAGGGGCCTTGTTTTGTAAATCCCCCTACCAACTCATGCACTTGCATCACTGTGGTTGTCGTGTGTCCTTGGATATCCTTGGATATCCACTGTTCGCCACATTTTGCCCAAATCTCCAAGTTTAGAGTCCACTTTTGATATGAACAGAACCACTGCCCGTTCTACTGCAGCGTAGTGTGTCGGGGGGCTCAGAACGGTGCATGATACCTGAGACATGCAGCGCACCTGTTTTCAGTTTGTCATTGCAATGAGTCGCCTGGTTTGCAGTATGTTGACTGCTGAACGCTGAACTGCTGAACGCCTGAGCATGGGCTGCAGTGTGGCTGATTCACCCTCTGCCCAAAGCTGAACGCCCCTGCGCTACAAGCGTTTCTGAGGCTACCCCATAGCCCATCATGCGCACAGAAACCTGTTGAATGTCAGGGAATGGGCAATGTGTAGGAGTGCCATGGTGCTGCACCCAAACTTAGTCAAAATAAAGAAAATTTTCTTGGAATTATTTCAACGAGGCACAATAGTAACCACGCACTGGGCAGTCAATGACTCATCAGATGCATTAGGAGACTGTGGAGGGCAAAGACAGTTCATGAGATGAAACAGGGTATTACAGAAACGTGCAGAAACGAGGCATATGGTACCGCGCAATTAACAGAATCTGGGCCTGTTAAAAAAATTTGTTTACTTAGTTTTACCTCGTTTCTACCAAGTCTACCAAGTTTTACCTCGTCTGGTACTAAGTCTCACCAAACAACCTAAGAACAGGGTGTTGTGCAAGGGAAGGGGAGAGGGAGGCGAAGAGGCGCATACAGCGGGTGAAAGATGCAGGTGCATCGGTGTCGTTCCTGCATGGCCGACTCTTTTGTGTAGACCATCTGGTGAACATCCGTCGGGATGCCTCTGCACACGTGTCTCCACCGTCACCGGGCGGTCTAGTGTCGCGATGCAAAGCGCGTACTTCCAGAAGGCCAACCGCAGTCCGCATTTTGCGTCTGCCTGCGAACCAGCCCCGAGCACCCCGGGGCCCCCATCCCCTGCACTGAGTCGCGGGCGTGCGCCCTGGGGCCACGGCCCCACAGAAATCAGTTCGGAGGTTCTGCGATTCCTGCGCGACGACCCCCCGTTGCACCTCCTCTCCGATACCGGCGCCTCAAGCAGCACCAGCAGCTCCTGCTCTGTCGACAACGAACCGGGCTCCACGTGCACTGTCCCCAGCGGCAGCAGCAGCAGCAGCAGCATCGCCTTCAGCAGCACTTTGGGCAGCAGCCGCCGTCCACAGGGAACTGGCCCTCGCGATGCTGCAGAGTGCTCGGGACATGGCCCTGGACGCAGCCCGGCGGCAGGCGCGACTGGGCTCGGTGAGGCAGCCGCAGCAGCGAGCAGCGGCGCGGGCCCCGCCGCGCCGTGCGGGGCGCGCAAGCGCCCGCGCGAGGGCGCGCGCGCGGCCCCGAGCCCGGCCCCGTGCCGGGCCATCGGGGACCCGCAGCGCTTCACGCTGGCGGTGCCCGCCGCGCCGGCGATCGCCGGGCTGCAGGGGGCGCTGCTGCAGTGGTACGGCGTGCACCAGCGCGACGTGCCGTGGCGGGCCACGACGGACCCGTACGGCGTGTGGGTGAGCGAGATGATGCTGATCCAGACGCAGGTCAAGACCGTCGTGCGCCACTTCCGGCGGTGGATGGACGCGTACCCCACGCTCCAGAGCGTGGCCGCGGAGCCGGACCTGCACCGCCTGCACGACGCGTGGGGGCCCCTGGGGCTGTACAGGCGCGTGGAGCTGGTGAAGAAGGGCGCGGGCTACGTCATGCAGCGCTGCGGGGGGCGGCTGCCGAGCAATGTACATCAGCTGAAGCAGGTGTGCCTCCCCCTCCCCCCCCGTACACCGCAGGAGGGGGGAGGTTACCCCCTGGACCGCCCTCCCCCCCCCCCGACCAAAGTGACCATCGTGGGACAAAATTGCGAAATGCGAAATGCGAAATTTGCCATTGGGGAAATCTGATGGGGCCATTTTTGGTACATAAACTTTTGGGTCCCAAATCCCCCCTTCACCTCCCCCGCCCCCCCCGTGACCCCCTCCGGCGACTTGGAACGTTTGGCCCCGGGACGTGTGCCACCACAAAAGCCATTGAACACCCGGGGCTGGACAACCGCGCCCCCCCACAGGGAAGTATCGGACTGGCCGTACACCGTAGCAGGAGGAGGTGGGGTACTGCCTGCGCCATGACAGCCCTTGCTCCAGTTTGCGTGGCGACTGGTCCTGCGACCAGCCGCTTATATGATCTGCTTCTTGCCAGGCTCTCCATCAGCCCACGGGTGGAATGGGGGGTTCACCGGGTGAGGGGGCCTTCTGTGTCCGATGATACGTCATTCAGCAGGTTACTCCCTCTGAATCGAGTGCCTGGTTGATAAGTGGATTGAAGTCTCCCAGCAGGACATCCTGTGGGAATTTCTCGAGTAGGCGGGAAATGAGGTGTACAATGTAGGAGCGTGCCTCATCATCGTGTGGGGGGGGCATAGATGGACATAATAATGATAAATGCATTAGCTGGGGGTTGCAGGAGCGCTGAAGCGACAAGTCCCCTGGGGTCTTTTATAGGATATAGTTCATGGGACTTAGGCGCGGTGGAACCGCTGCGCACTCCGCTTCTACTGCAGCGAAAGGCGCCCATGACATGCTGCTGAAGAGCTTTTCTGTGTGACCTTTGCTTTGCACTTCTGCTTTGTGTCTGACGGTACCGGTCGTGCACACGCGTCCGTGTCCCATAGTGCGGGGGTGCCCCATGCCAAAGCGACCATCGTGGGAAGAAGCGAAATTTACAACCGGGAAAATCTGATCGGGCCATTTGTGGTACACAAAGCTTTGGGTCCCCTCCCCCCATCCCCCCTCCAATACTTCGCTGCCCCTTCCCTTCCCCCTTCCCACATTTTTTTGTCATTCAGGGCCTCTTGGCCCTGAATTTTTTTCTTTCAAAGAACGATAGTCAGAAGTGTACGCAAGTGCGATCAACGACGGATGGGGATAGAGGTCTGAGGAGGGGAGGCTTCCGTGGCACTGGTGCACTCCGATACATCCCTGGCCCTAGAGACGCATTGAACCGAGTGCGTCTGAGGGTCATGAGCGTTATTTCAAATCCTGACGTCATGGCCCCGCGCCGGCGCTTCGCAGGTCCCCGGGATCGGGGCGTACGCCGCGGGAATGATCGCGTCCATTTGCTACGGCAAGCGCGAGCCCGCCGTCGACGGCAACGTGTTCCGGCTCCTGTCGCGCCTGTTCTACGCCCCGAGCGACACCGTGACGTACCAGTCGCCGCGGTGGACCGCGACGGTGTGGCACGTGGCGCGGGCGCTGGTGCCGGCGGACCGGCCCGGCGAGTGGAACCAGGCGATCATGGACCTGGGGGCCAAGGTCTGCACGCCCCGCCGCCCGCGCTGCGCGGCCTGCCCCTTGCGGCCGCACTGCGCCGTCCACCGCGCGACGCGGGGCTGCCGCGCGGGGGGGGACTGCATCGGCGGCGTTGTGCCGCCGCGGCGGCCCCAGCGGTACCACCACCGCCAGCGCCTGATCGCGGCGGCGGTGGTGGTCAATGGGGCGTGGGCGGTGCTGGTGCAGCGGGCCCCCGGCCAAGGCCCCTTGGGGGGCACGTGGCAGGTCCCGATGCTGGAGGGACGGGTGCACCGGGCCTTTGGCGTGAGGCCGGAGGCCGCCGGGAGGGGGACGGGGCAGGGGGAGGGGCAGGGGGAGAGGGAGGGGGAGGGGGAGGGGGAGGGGGGGGCTGAGGGTGAGGGTGAGGGGGATGGGGCGGAGGGGGAGGGGGAGGGGGAGGCGGCGGAGGAGGGGGAGGGGGAGGGGGAGGGGGAGGGGGAGGGGGAGGGGGAGGGGAGGGGGAGGGGGAGGGGGAGGGGGAGGGGGAGGACCAGGATGAGGCGGCGGCGCAAGGGCCCGGGGAGGGGCATGCAGACGCGGAGGCGCAGGCTGCAGCGCCCGGCGGGTGTCGGTGGCCGGGGCTGCCAGAGGCCGGGCAGGGGGAGAGGCTTTCGCCGCCCGACATCGAGGACCTCCTTCGCCCCTCCAGCCCCTTCCCTCCGCCGGGGCCCGCGGGGGACGAGCCCGACGTCGTGGCCGCGGCGTGGCCCGGCGACGCGGCGGGGCCCGACCCCCGCGCGGTGCTGCCCCGCGTGCGCGCCCTCGTGCAGGCCCCCGCCGGGGCCCTGCGGCGCGTTGTGTACTGCGGGGCCGCCCACCACTCGTTCACGCATTTGCGGTGGGATCTGGCGGTGTGCCTCTGCGAGGCGGCGGTGGACGACGTGGCCCTGCGGGAGTGGCGCGCGGCCACGGAGGCCCACAAGGGCGTGCGGTGGGTGCCCTGGGAGCGGCTCGTGGGGCGGGACCAGGCGCTGCTGTGCACGGCCCCCCTACTCAAGGTCGTGGAGGTCGTGCAGCCGCACGTCGGGCAGTCGGGGGTGTGGGGACGCCGCTGACCTCCCGGAGGGGCAGTGTGTGTGTGTGTGTGTGTGTGTGTGAGGGAGTGAACGGACGATTTACAGTGCAGCACATTGCCGCGTTTTCTGACAGACCGAAAGACGTCTAGGGCAGCCCTGCTGTCCCTGAGGAGTTTTCTTTCACCGCTTTTCTTGCTTTGTTCTTGTTTTTGCGGTTCTCATTGTGTGTGTGTGTGTGTGTGTGTGTGTGTGCTCCCTCCAGCCGGGCCTCCTTCCCGTTGCACAGCAGCAGCCCCCCCCCCCCCCCCCCCCTCCTCCCAAAAGCGGTCGGCAAGGCCGAAACGGCGTGAGCCTAGCCGAGGGTTTGCGCACCCACAGGCTCAACAGGCGACAGCTGCCCTGGTGCAGTGAAGAAGGGAGGAAGGGTCCATGTCCCTGACCCCAGCCATCGAACACTCGGACAGCGGACACAGAGAACGAATTCCGGAACACTGAACCGAGGGCAATGAAGACCTTGAACGCAGACGCGCCCGGGGCTAATTGCGGTAAAGCAAGCCCGACCCATTGTGGCTGCACAACGCACTTACAAAGATCGGCTTCACACGCTGAATGTTTTTTAAGGCGGTACGTTGTTTTAGGCTCATCACAAATGATACATAGTACCAGGCCTATGTGGATTCCTTGCTCCGCGTAGCGCCGCAAGTCCGCGTGCTTGCGGAAGCGAAATGGAGTTTTCAGCCAAACGCCCCACAACGCCCACCATTCTGTCCACCATCTGCACCGCCACTTGCATGAGTGCCTTATCCAATGCCATCCGAAGACATTGCTCGTCATGACTCCTGCTGCTGTACCGTACGTGGTTGGGTCACACGTTTGGCATGAGCGCTGCCTCCGGGGACCAAACCCAAGCCACACACGTAACCGCCAGTAGCCAAACGGATAACCGCCTGTCTGCAGGCGAATAACTGCCAGCAGCCAAAGGCACTCAGCCGGTGAGGCTTGCGTAGCCCCACGTGCAGGGCCAAGCCTCTCCACTTTGGGCGCTGTCTTCTGCTGTTTGCTTCGCACGGATGGGCCCTGTTGGTCATTTGTTGGTCCACACTGACGGGCCTAGAGACCTACCATTTGGCACCGCCCAGTGCCCCTGAGCACCCCCCCAAAAAACAGGAATGCAACAACAACAGCAGACTGCCCCCCCCCCCCCCCCCGAAAGACTGCCCGCATCCTTCATGTTTTGGTGCCACGACCCGCCGCCGATGGAGAAACAGGAACAATGGGCCAAGACCGCGGCTATCCCCCCCCCCCCCCCCCGCCCGATTAGCCGCTGATTTCTCTCTCGTACATGCTACCACCTTTTGACGTCGAAGGGGTTGGGTGGGTTTGGGTCGCCACGAAACCTATCAACACCGAGCATTGATCTCTTTTGAGCCGTACATGTTGGTGTCCATTTGTCAATGTGGTTAACTGTGGGAAAGGAGAGGGTGCGCATGCCCTTTCGCAACACGCCGGAATCTTTTTTTCCGCGGTACGGGTCTGCCCACGGTCATGTGCAATAACAAACCTCTCGTTCTGCGGTCGAATTTTTGAGGGAAAGCGTGTGCAAGAACTGCCCCCTGGTTCCACAGTCAAACATTGCCGGTTCCTGGGCACGGGGGGGGGGGGGGGGGTCGCACTGGCCCTTCTTGCTGCACTCCTTGTGCTAGTCCTATGATGAGCTGATGTCTAACTTCTGTTGACGACCACACCATTGATTGTTTCCAATGGCTATCTTCTCATGGTTGTTCCTAAGCGTGTGACTCAAGTCGTTCCCCATGGAGTGTTGGTAGTGGTCCATGGTTTACCCTCACCATTGTGTCATTTTGACTTACCTTGGCTCTCAAACCTTGCTTGCAATGGCGTTTACTGGTTTTTGTCTTTGCCACATGTTGGCAATACAACGACTTGTAGTTTACTCGGTCCTCCTTTGGTCGCCTAGCTCTACATGAGGCCGAGGATAGGGCATTCTGAAAATGCACAGGGCTTGACAATACTGGACCTTGGCAGTGAGCGCTTTGGCGAAGGGGTGCCCCCTTATTGCTGGAGAGTTTAAAGCGGAGGCGAATACCTGCCATTATGATAATAATACAACAGGGCGTGTTGGCATGCAACAATGGTTTGGTGTGGATGGTGCTTAAGTGCGTTGTGGTGGTTTTCTTGGTCGCTGGTGCTCGGCATGGTCATGTGGTGTCACTGTGCATTGTGGTGCTCATCGAAGTGCCACCACTCTTCGCTTCGTTGTGCCCATCATAGTGCCATGCACCTTCCGACAAAGGAGGTCCGCCGCATCCTCGTGGCGTCGCGCTGTCGTGGGGCAATGGGTGCAGCACGCCGAGGGTTTAGAGCGCCCAGTACGGCGCCAACGCCTTCGAGACCATCGTCAACGCCAAGCGCCCTACAAAGCATCAGCAAGTCTTGCACTTCCCGCCTTTCGGGCGTGTGATCCATGCCGGTGCCTCCGTGTGTCGTGGGGGAACGGCTGGTCAAGACTTGAAGCCACGACACCTAGTCACTCACATTTTGTGCACACCTCTCTCCACTCTGCTCTTGATCCCGTTGGCAACCGCACCAGGAAACGAGCGTGGAATGGACTCTGTGTTAGGAGGACCGGTGAAAAACGATTTAAGCACTGGTAAAGAGTGTCTAGCTACCGTTGAGGGCCGCCGTCAATTGTGCAAGTCCCGGGCACTCAATTGTCACGCCGCAACGCACGACAATGTCATGCACAAGTGAATAGAAAAGCCACGTTGACGTGCAAACACTGCAAAGACACACCACCAAACAGGCACGCATTTGTCGTCACGATGATGGCCTCTGAACAGGACAACCAGTGATCATTAGCAAGCAACCCCCCAGTCATTTTCCTCAGTCTTGTGCAAATTAGCTCGCGTGCAAGTCTAAGCTAATGAGGTGCCTTCGCGCTTGAGGATGCAATGGCTGTCCAGCTCAGGGGCTGACAGGGCAACCAAGGCTCTGGACAGAGAGATATAGAGCTGCACGCGAATGCAGCAAGAAGGGCCAGTGCTAATACCCTACCGCTTTGTTGATCTCGCCTTGTTTGTGTGCGGCGCACGGTGCTGCGGTGATGAGCGAGACGACGGGAATCTTCAGAAAGGACTCCGTGGTTCTGGAAGTTGAGGGCATAGTGGTATATTGGCGATAGAGCTGACTTTGGCGGATCTCTGTCAGCGATGGCAGTACTTTTCTTGGAACCTTGGTAGTTGGTTGATCTGTTGAAGCTTGGTTGCGTCAAATTGTGACGAGCGTTGGCAAAGTTTGGCTTGACGAATAGAATATGCATGACTTCTAACGGTGTGTATAACCGGTTCCAAGGATTTCAGTTTCGTACTTGAGTATCCACCACGAACAAATAGTTGATGAACAGCGAATGGATTGTAGCGGTGGAGAATTACATGCATAGTGTACTAGTCGTAGCACCGAGTAGTGCTCTTCGATGGAGGAATAGCCCGTATTGTAACTTTGGTTTGAATGGGCTCCTATCTTCTTCTGACGACCACACCGTTGATTGTTTCGGACAGTTATCACGTACCCATGGCAATGGTGACCATCCCGTGAAGTCTATAATCGGTCATGGGGTGTATGAAGGTGTTCACAATTGAGAATAGTGGCAAGGTGGTTCACGGGGACACACTTGATTGGCAAGTGGATATGGCGTAGGGCCGTGGCACAATCTGCCGGCCGCTCCTGGGGTTATGCCATGCAAATCCTTTCTTCAGCGAACTGGGTTTGGTCCTCACCAAAGCGGCGATGGAGAAAGCTAGCCTGGTCTTGTGTACTCCTGACTAGGGACCGTTAGGGGACAACAAATACTGCTGAAAACATTTGGAGAAGCTGACGGTATGCAGGGTCAATCTCCCCAACACAGGTATCTACACTCCTGAGGGGAGATCCAAAAACTATGAACCAGCCAAACTGGCACAATCATTTGTCCTACGTGAATGGAGCTATCAACTTGGTATCTGAAGATGACCTGGATCTTGTACCGAAACAGGAGGTGATGAAGTTGAACCAAGGCTATTGTATTGAACACCTAAAGCAATCCATGGGCCAAGCTCAAGTCGATACGACCTCACCTCCAGACAAGAGGGAGTATGCGGTAGTCAAACATGGAAATGAACCCCGCATGTCCACCGGCATCCAAGCGGAAGAAGCATCCGAATGGCGGCATATGTCCCAAGTGCACGCAGTGACCCTTACGGCCTTACGGCAGACGACTTTGTCGGACCCCCGATGGGACATCCGAGGGGCCACCGCACAGCGCATGAAGCGCTTGCGGGACGAGAACCCACCCGAGACACACAACAAACGGAGGACAGAGACGCCGGAGGTTCCTAGTGATCTCCAGGATATGGAAATCCCGCTGGAGGACATGGGCGATGTCATTGTCTTGACTGGATTGTAACACCCCGAGAGGTCCGGGAGGACGCGCATACCCGTGGCGACAGGGGTGGGGCAAGGCGCAGGACTCGTTCCTCCCGACACCCCGCCGCAGCCGTCTTGGTGAGGATAGGTCATACCAAACCCATACCCAAAGTTGGCCCCGTCACTGACCCATGACCTGCTATGTGTACTCTCATTGGACACTTGGTGGAACTTCGGTCACGAGTTCAAAAAAAAAAAGGAAATGAACCCCGCACGGAGGAGTGTAAGGCGACGATGCAGGAAGACGACACTCCCACGGTGTCCGAGGGTCTGTCTGACCTACCCTCCACCATCCACTATCCTCGACGACACCGCCTTCTATCCTCAGACGCTTCTGGAAAAGCTGGTCGTAGGTCCTGACACGGACCACGCTATGCCAACCAGGCCCGCCGACGTACACCATTACAGAGCGAACCAATCCCACCGCACTACAAGGCGCGCCACGGCGCAACACACACTCTTGGGCACAGGCCTCGGACTCGGGCTGGGACTGGGACTGGGGCTGGGACCCACGCTGAAGCTCGGGCTCGGGCCTTGGGCAATTGATTGCAAGCCCCCTCAGCCTCTTGCTGGGCGGTTCTGGCCCATCATCCTCTGCATCCTCCGCAGCCTCAACGGCCGGCGCAAGGCCAGCGTCGTTCTCGTTTGTCGCCTGGGAAGGGAAGCCAGGGAAGCCGAAGAGGCTATCGCCGGACCAAACTTTTAGGTGTATTACGCAAGTATGAGACTCATAGTACACACTCTACACCGTAACTCTTCTCATGCATGAATAAGCGCATATGAGTGCAGCTGAGTTCCTCTTTATCCATGCTTACCTCTATGACACCCGAATTCTGTGGAACACAAGCGACAGAGTGACTGCGGGCGATTGCGGTTAAGAGATAACTTGCACAAGCACATCACATCATCATGCAAGGAACGATGTGGTGCGGGAAGCGGTGAGACCCTCTTGTTGTGGGCCACAAAACACTTGACCTCGTGGTCAATGATGCCTTCTTCCCATTGTCTTTCTAAGCAGGTGAGGTGCTTCGATAGCTTTGTCTCCTTGCCATCTCTGTGCACGCAAACATCTTGTAGGGGATAGCCCGCTGGATGCCCTCACTTACTGACAACGTCCGCAATGGTGTTCTCTTTGTTTGGCTTGTAGACAATACTCAGATCAAAGTTGCCAAATATCATATGTCACCTCGCCACTCGCTTTGCTCGCCTGGGTGGTTCGTCAACGCATTTCGTGGGCCAGTTGCGCAATGATTGGTGACCTGAGCACACACACACACACACACACACACACACACACACACACACATCCTTTTTGGCACAGGCCCCCTCCGCTGGGCGCCCACCCCTGGACCCATGCAGGCCTTCCTCTTTAATATGGTATCCGCCCGCCCCACCCCACACACACACAATGCAAGCCGATATGGCTTGCCCGTTTTCACAGGGCACACACCATTACGCAAGCCTCTTTCGTGTGCGGCGCAGGGATTACCCGACGTTCGTCGACAAATAACGATGAACAACGAAGAAAAAAGCGACGAACTACGTGGAAATTGCAAAGGAGGAACAACGGCGAATAAGGACGGACAATGACGAACAATGTTAATTTTGTTTCGTCATTTCCCTTTGCCTTTACCCTTTCTATTCTCCAGCTTTTTTCCACTGTTCTAATTTGTTTTCTTGTCGAACGGCAATGCCACCCAAGGTGGCAGCCAAGTTCTCTACCGAAATAGGGGTGCCACCATGACAGGCGGATGCATCTACTCCTTCAACAAGGAAATCATGAGTCCGTCATAAACACATCACTCCACACAAGCGTGCCAATGAAGTTCTTGATGACATGGTAGTTCGTCAAATAGCGGCCGGCGATCATATGTGGTGTAAACACTGTGGGCAACATGTGGACCACCTAGAGATGGATATTTGTAGCATGCAGTAGAGAGGGTATGCATCAGGGGGTGCCATAAGGACGCTCACCCTTTTGTTCACTATGGCATCCACTCTCTCATGGTTGGTGGCTACCCACCAACCGCCATCGGTTACCCACCAACCGCCATCGGTCACCCACCAACCGCCATCGGTTACACACCAACCGCCATCGGTTACACACCAACCGCAATAAGTTACCCACTAACCGCCATTGGTTATACACACACCAACCGCCATCGGTTACCCACCAACCGCCATCGGTTACCCACTGGCAGCCATCGTAGGGCGCATTGGACACTGCGAGTTTTTTTTTTCCCATTACGGCACCCCCTCGTACGCATAACGAGTGTCAAGGCGACACATCCCTGGTAGTAGTTTGCACATTCAAGGAACGCCCCCTGAGTTCCGTCACAGTGGGAGGCTGGTCCCACGTCTCTAGGCAGCCCCTGAACGGCCCGTTCAAGGCCGTAGCACAAGACTTTGCCCCAAGACATGGCCAGGGGGCGGGTGTTTGCCCCACCAAGCACCAAGGGGCATGGAGGCGGCACGCAAGGGGGCTTTGCCCCCTTATAGGGCATGTGCGGGCACTTTGCCCGAACAAAGGGTATGTGGGTGCACTTTGCCACACCGCCGGGCATGCAAACGGACTTTGTTGAAGCACACTTCACCGGAAGGCATGCGGCAGGGCTTTGTACCACCCAACGGCATGTACACATGGTTTCCCTAACCAAAGGGCGTGCAAGCGGATTTTGCTGTGCCATGAGGCATGTGGGTGGTTATCCCACCACGAGGCATCCACACGCTCATTGTCTTGGCACATGGTATACAAAGAGACCTTGCTCCACCACAAGGGATGCGGGGGGACTTTGCCCCACCACACGACATGAAGGTGATTCCGCCCCACCACACAATAAGGGGGGTTTCTTTCCCAACCATAGGACATGCACTGGTACTTTATCCCACCACACGGCATGTGGGCGTTATTTCTGGAATTTGTCGCTCCACACGTCATGCAGGGGTCTTTGCCCGATCACAAGGCATGTGGGTGGACCTTGCCCCACTGCATGGCTTGGGGACGGACTTTGCCCCAACCTAGGGGATGGGTGCGGACTTTGCCCTACAATGCGGCATGTAAGAGGATTTTGCCCCGCGAAAGGGCACCTTGTCTACCGAACGGCATGGTGGCAAGCTGCGCCCCACCACTAGGCACATATGTAGGTTTTCTGCCACCACAGTGCATGTGAGCAAGCTTTGACGTGGATGGAGTTTGTTTCATTGGAGGGTTTGCGTCAAGGCACTTCATAATTTCCAACCCCGCCCCTGTATGTTTCATTTTTTGATCCATGAGTCCCGGGTGAACGGCGGGCAAACCAACCGGCCACCTGAATTTCTTAGGCTTTTTTTAGAGGACCTTCTCAAGCATTTTCAGGCTGGATGTGCATCTTGGTGGGCAACTCGCGCGCTTGTGGCGCTTGGTGTTGCAAAGAGAGCGTGCGGGACACCTTTTCAAGCTAGATAAGCGCGTTGGCTAGTGGACCGTGCGCCTATAGTGCCGCGTGCTGCAAAGAGAGCATCCACGGCACATTTTTAGGCTCCATCAACGTGTGGGCGGGCAAGTCGTGCGCCCGTGGTGCTTGTTTCTGCACAGAGAGCGTTCACGGCACAAAATTAGGTTGCATCACTCTGTTTGCAAGCACGTTGTGCCCCCGTGGCGCTTGGTACCGCACATAGAGCTGGCACGGCAACGTTGCACCTGCAATTGTACAGAGATTGAACAAATTTGCAACGGTGCGGTGCAAGGACGGCAAGGACACTATACATGGCACCGTGAAGGAAGCCTTCATTCATCTGAATCAGACGTCTAACTGGTAGTAGCTCACTGAACACGTTTTATCAAGGCTGTTGGTGATTGTCTGGCGGACGACTCAATGTTTGTAACACGGTTGGGCATTCCGTTGCTCACGAATGGAGCTTTTTGAACGTCGTTTGAATTCTCCACAGCACCATGTTGACTCAAAGTTACACGCGTCAAAATCACTCCACCTTGAACTCGCAAAGCGGAAAATCGACAAAGCGTGAAGGGATGCATCTTCCGACGCAGCACGTGGAACGTCAAAGTAATCTAGATTTGTTTGCGTAAGACAATATTATGATCTGCGCGTGGGTTTTTTATTTCATCGGGGAACCTACTAGAAAAGTGGACTTTTTCCTTTCACCACTTCTGGGTTGCGCGGTATAGCTTCGGCGAACAGTTTGCGGATGTGCTAGACGGCTGAATACACGGGGCGCCAAAGTCCCCTTGCGTGCCATGTACTGGTGACATGTTTGCTTGCATGCCCTGTGGTGGACGAAGGCCCGCCGGCACATTTTGTCCTCGGGCAAAGTACGCCCGCTTGCCCTATAGCTTGCCCTTTGCTGGGGCCTCGAGGCTGAAAAAGCAGTTATGCTCCTTGCACCCAGGAGAGGGCACACTGCACACCCAGATATGCTCAGCAAAGGTGTCACATATAACACACACCATTCCTCGAAGGTCAACCTCATGCCTAAGCCACCACATGAGCTTCGCCTGCAACGTAAAGTTCCTAGCAATGCTTTCTATCCTTACGCGAAGGTGACGTCTATGACTCAATCCCACCATTAGAACAGTTTTCTCAATATTAACCTCACAGCCGCCATCCCCAATAAACAGTCTTCCCACAACCGCCTCGTCTATTTGCCATGATATTGTTGTGCATGCGCCGATGGATAGTGTGGTACCACGGTGTTTCCATGGATGATCAACCTCATGGAACTCAATTTTATTGACGGTTGCATGACAACTCATAATTTAATCCTCACTTGACTCTTGTCCCTCCCCAATCGGCACACCCAAACGGGTTGCCATGGCTGCGATCATTGCTTCGGCTTCTTGCAAGACCGAATGAGCATCCTCAACACCACATGATTGCATGATTGTAGCAACACAAATACAACCGACCAAACCAACAAACAATCACAAAATTGGGTGCACATAAAATTCACATGACAAAGAAAACCGGAATAAAACCCCATTAGATGCACAATCGTTATTGTCTAATGCACTACTAACGGTTCTCTTCATGTTTTTCTACTCCTTGTTATCCTTGGAGGAGTTGTAGCGGGTGTTGCACGGTCCACGGTAGCCGTGGTAATCCATGGCTCTCTCCGCACTCCAATCGGCCACTTGGTTGTAGTGGGGAGCTAGACGTGGGACAAAGAGTGCCGGCCTTTACCCTACTATATGGCATTGGAGAGGAGCTTGCACCACCGCAATGCCTATTTGTGACATGTAGGTATATTCTATCCCAGAACAATGTGTGTGTGTGTGTGTGTGTGCGGAGCGTCCTCACCACAACGGGTGCAAGCGCCATTTGCCACACCGTAGCGCATTTGGGCGCCCTTTGCCCCACCACAAGCAATGTGTGTGGGCTTTGCGCAACCACCGGGAATGGTTGCGGCATTGGCACCCCCTGCATGCTGGTGAATTTTGCCCGAGCACAACACTTGCAAGCCGACCATGTGCCACCAAAGGGAATGCAAGCGGCCTTTGCCCCACCAAGGGGGCATGAGGGTGCGCTTTCGCCCACGACAGGGCATGCGAGAGGACTTTACTCTACCACAGGGTATGCAAGCGGAACTTGCCCCGCCACAAGCACGGCCGGCACACCTTGCCCCAACGATCCAAAGGTCTTTGGGCAAATGTTGCTGAACCAGAAGCTATGCAGGGCATGTAGGTAGAACTTGCCCCACCATGGGGCGTGTGACGAGCTTTGCCGTGCCATCACGCATGTAGGCGGACTTTTCCGCACCATGGGGAATGCGGTACGATCTTGTTCCATCACAGTGCATGCCACGAAATCCTTGCCCCACCATGTGGCATGCGGGCGGACTTTGCCCCATTCCAGAGCATGTCGGCAGATCTTACCCCATCATAGGGCATGTGGGCGCAATTGCTGCATAGGCGGGCGTGCTGCCGGACTGTGTCATGCTACAAAGCATTCGGCGGACTTTGCCCCTCCACAGTGGATTCAAGGATGTATTCCCCGTAGGAACCTTTCCGAGGGACGGAAGGAAGGCAAGCGAGCAACATAGTACCTTGTCACCGGCACTGTTTTTTGATGTTGGTGGTTGTCCAAAGTATGCGACCAATTGCACAAACCTAGCCTATGAAAGATGAATGACCCACAACTGGGCTCCACTGCCACGTCTTTTTCGGGGCGCTCTTGCAAAGGCAAAGGCACCGACTTGGTACGCTTCCGTGTGGGCGAAGCCCTTATTGGGATGTGGACTCTATGTTGGGGGGGGGGGGGGGGTCCGACCCCGTCTAGTGTTGCTCGCTTGCCTTCCTTTCGCCCCTCGGCACGGTCTCTAGGGGCGACTACATGCAGGCCGGGTCGCAACACCAAACGGCCTTGGAGGACTATGCACCGCCAAAGGAGGGCTGAGCGTAGCGGCGGCTTTGTCAACTGCCCCTAATCTAGTGCTTGCGGTAGGCATCATAGTTGGCCCACAACCCTATTTCGCTCGACACCTGTGGGGCCAACTCCAAGTGCTAATGTATGTGTTTCCCAGTGCCGGAATGCGCCTTCAACGCTGCCACGTCTATTCCACGTCGCCTCGTGCGGTCTTTAGTGAGGGCCAATCCTTTCACTAGTCAGAGGGCCATAAAGGCGCAACAGCACCCACAGCAATGGTCCGGGCTCAACACAATGCCCCTCGTGCGTGATACGTTTATAGGACGCCATCAAACTAGCGGGACACACATTGAAGTCGTGGCGCAACGTAAGAACACGCTTCCACTTGTAGGTGCGCCATCCCTTGCGTTTTGCGGCAAAATACAATTTCGCATCGGGGTCTTTACCCCATGCGCAGCGCAAGACCGCCAAATCGATACAGTGGTACAAGTGTAAGACTCGCCATACAATGAGCAACATGTCGGACACTTTTGTTTTTGGGCACTAATTGATTGGTCGCCGCATGAGCAACGTGCAGCCGCACAAAGACGCCGCGTGTTGTGGCGTGGTGTCAGAGTACCGATCTCGCAACACCCGCACAGCGGGCTTAAACTACAAGAAATGCATGGAAGGAAAAAGCAAATTGACGAAATAGGCTGAAGGGCCTTCACACTTGGAGTATTGTACAACAAGCGTGAGCGCGGACACTTTTGGCGTCGTCATCTTTGCACAATTGTAACGTAGCTCCACCGCCACTTTGAAAACATGCAAAAGACACAAGCATAGTGCTTCAAGAAATTTTCATGGCTTTGTAAAATTTGCTCAATCGCGTTTGACGTGTACCCGCGTTGCCTAAGCTTTCACTGGAGACAAGCACGAAGGCTAGGTCCCACGGTGGTGTTTCCAATAGCATGTGTAATTTCGTCTAGAACATGCCCGGGCATCTCTTCGCTAAAAACACCGGTGAGCAAGGCACGTAAAGACGGAGCAGTACGGGTCACCATGGGGCCGCCTTCGAGGATGGTTGCGGCATTAACCCATGTAGGCGGGGGAATACCTGCAACTTGTGTAGAAAGTCGCCAACGAATTTCCATCAGGGGTGCGCGTATGCATAATAGTACAGTGCCAAATTGGCTTGCAGGCTGTTTGTGTGTGTTTGATGTTTGTTGTGTGACGGGAACCGTTTAGCGAAAATCTTGCACTTGCACTTGATGTTGCTCTCGCTCGTGATCAAGTTGATGCTCGGGTGCCCGAAATGGCATGTGACTCGCTTGTAAAGGGAGATCGCCTTTATGATTTCGCGCATGCCGATACACTGACGGGATAAGGTATCAGCGCGGTTGGCCACTGACGGCACCCACTCCGGCCTTACATGGATTTGACGATCCTAGCCCCACATGAAGGTGTTGCGGATGGAGTACTTGAGGGCTCGTAGCCGTCCTCCTTGCCTCTGTAACATTAAGTGCTGTTATTGCCCACTACTAAATTGACAATATCAAAGAGGTTTGCAAACGACCGTAGCGTAAAACACCCGGCTTCCAGCTCTTTGACATGCATATGTACATGGCGCGATGTAAACTGGTGTGCGGTCTTGCGCGCATCTATGGCTCCCAACAGGGTGTCCATCGCATCAGCAGTAATGCGGCGTGTACATCCCGGTCCCATGAAGCTCCTTCCTTACCAATTTTTTAGGTAATGTTTGCACAAGCGTACTTGCTCAAGCACCGTGTGGGGTACGGATGCGATGGCATCGTAGGCAAAGAATCGGGACAATTGGACAAATTGCACCAATGCATCGGTTAGCCAACACAACCCAGGGAATCAGACTAACAAGGTGCGACTTTTTCCTAATCCGGACGCCTCGGAGCGCAAGGAAATTTAGCAGCACGTCCGGAAATTGCCAAGCCCTCGTTGATATGATTTTCTTTTCTTTTTGGGCTCGTTGATCATGTAACATGCGGCGCTCAACGTGTTGCACACGTGATGCCAATGCTTGACACACAACTCTTGATTTGGAGCAAGAATCAGCAAATTATCCAAATATGCGCGCACCATTAGTCCGGTGGATCATCACAAACAAAAAGACATTCAAAAACAGAAAAACATGACCCCAATGGTCCATACGGAACGGTGGTGCGTCGATCCATTTATTAGGTTTTTGCAAATCGGAAATGAACCTGGCTTTGTCTTTCGTTACTATGGATGTGTGCTCCTCTTTTAACACAATACACCAAGGAAAAACTATTGTTCGTCTTGCACAGTCCATGACGAAACAACACCAATCTCATTGTACTAGGCAAAGAGTTGCTTGCCGTAAGCCATTTCCATGGAATGTTTGTCATCAAGGCAAGGTGGCGGCGACCTAAACACCGGAACAGGACAAGGAAGGCTACCGTGATACAGAAGCCCGTGTTCCTAAATCTGCACGACCCTTGGCACTGTGTGTCGTCTCCACCAAGCGAGGCGCTGAAGTAGGCGCTGGTGGAGGGGCGATGAGTCATTCGGGAGGGGCATGTGTGTTAGACCTCGAATGTCCGCTGACCGGCCGGAAAAGACGCGCACGGTGTGCGCACCAACATCCTGCTTCGGATTTGAGTGCTCATATCGAACAGTGCAGAGTCTACCGTGATGAAATGTATACGTTGCGCATCAACATCGGATAGCCAAAATTTGGAACATCGTCTTGCAAGAACTTGAAACACAAGATGACCCATTCACCATATAGCATCGCTACACCCTCGTCAACCCTTGCATGATCATGCCTTGGTGAACCCTCAGAGGGCCATGTTAGATGTCTTGGACGGTTGCGGGATCCTAGTAGATGGTTGTAAGATGCTTTTGGACCCTTGCTGCATGAATTTTTCTGCTACCTCTACCTCTGCTAATCGCGCAGCATATGACCTTTATTGCCATTCTGTCATAGGACAAGTCACGCCTACAGTGCCGGATGTGGTCGCAAATGTAGCATTAGTTATGCTTTTCACGCGCTTTTTCGATCCCCTCTCGGTGTTGGGCATCTTGGGTGGAGGCATACAAAGCAGCAATGGATACACATATTAATGGTTGGGGCCCACCCCGTTGATTGTGTACTATGTTTTCCTCGGTGAACAATACCTTTGAAATGTTTTTCTTTCAAATGCCACAAGCCCCCTCCAAACCAGCGTGCAACGAGGGTGCTTCTGATACAATCAATCTCTGTAACGCAGAGATGGCTGCCAACTACGAGTGAGTCCCCAAACAAAAAGTACGTTCTTAGGATTAAGAAAAACCTCCCTCACGAAGCCTGAAAAATAGCCAGCCTCCACGCAGTGTCCAAGGAAGAGGACTGTATGTGGCTCGTAGTGTCGCACTACGTTTGCCTTTTGCTCGGCCTGTCCATTTTTTCCTTATATTTCCCTTCTTGTTCCGTGACTTCTGTCGTCTACGCCCACTGTGGCAACAAATGCGTTCTAATAGGGTGGGTGCCTGCCGAAGGAAGCGGTTGCCCCCACTAGTCATGTCAAGGGGGAGCAAATGACCGGGCCTGCGTGCAGTCCGTTCGGGTTTAGGTCTCCGGCTCCGCCCAAACAACCCTACAGTAACTCGTGGGTAGGCAGAAAGATGAGCAGTTTCGCTGCACTATTTCAACAAGGGGTGAAAAAATGGATAATCGAACAAGTAACCCCCAAACTAGGGCGCTAGTTGCTCCAAGGTGGTCATCTTGCGTCTTTTCACTTTGGAAGCGGGCGGATGGGGCAAGAAACATACATATTTACACTTGTCTTCTACCCAAGAATCTCCTCTATTCCAACATCATGTTATGAACCGTTCGGTCGACCCCTTCTTGGTCACCGAGCGTTAAACAGAGATTCGATTGTCGTCAAGCGGCGTAACATATGTTGTTCTATCAGCTTTTTGTGATGCAAAATTTTGGAATCTGGTGTTGCTTGTGCGTTTCTCTTTTTCTGTTGTTCACCATTCCATTTGACCCATCCCATTTATTCTGCAATATAGCAATGCAGCAATATGGATGAAGAAGTCCTCGATAATGATTGGACATCGACGAATATATGGGAAGGTAATGTTGCAATATACGATGCGGCACGGTGAGAAGGCTCAGATAATTTGTAGTGGAACCGAAGGAAGGGCATGAAGCAAAGAAATGATAGAAGTCCACCATACATGTTCATGTCCGCTTCCAATGCTTTTGGTTTTCCTCAATCTTGGCCACTCCCCAAAAGCATTAGCCAATTCAGTTGGCTGCCATGGTGTCCGTGCCAGCAACCTGCTTCCATATTTTACGTGGTCATATAGAACGGTGCAAAGTCTACTTTGATCATATCTATAAATTACGCCCCAAGGTGCAATTAAATGGGAGGCCCGAACTCCCTTCGCCCAACACCTCCAGGTGTCAACCGTCGCCCTCTGGACTCTCCAACCCCTACTAGTACGTTCCTAGCTAGAAATGGCAACCGCGGCACCAAAGGTGCCCAATATTTTTTTTTATTACGCTAGATTTGTAATACACCTTATTTCCCGCCCCACATTCAAAATGCTCACAATGAGTTGGGGATTGCCGTGCCATGTTTCTTCTTCTCTTGGCCAAGGTGCCTTTGCTCATCCAGAGGTGTATGTGTTGGAAGACGGCACTAATTTGTCCATCTTCAAGAAGCTCACAATCAACCGGAATTTCAAAGCCGCCCCCAAAATGGAGAAAATTGCACACACACACCCCAAACACATCCCCTCCTGTTGGTGCCGTGGCCGACGCTGTTTCTCGCGATGCGGCTGTGATGGCGTTGTCGGCCTTACTGCCGTGCACTATACACCCACTACTGGTACCGCTAGGTCTAGCCATTGCAAATGTAGATCCAGAACGGAGGTGACTATGATATTTGGACCCTGAGCATGACTGCGGCGTGCTTGGGGCGCGACCTGCCATTGTAGCGCGCGGAGAGCGCAAGGCCCTCCACCTACCGCCCCCGTGTGAGCCCAACATGCACGCAGGGGGCCCAAAAACACACGGGGTCCCAGAAGGACGGTAACACTTTTTGTTTCCAAGTAAGGGAGGTACTTTCCTTTTTCGCGGTTGGAGGGTAACCAATGTTGATTGGAGCGTAACTGACGGCTATTGGAGAGTTTTGGTAGTGGGGCCACGTTGGTTTTTTTTTGCCCACACATGTTCAAGATATAAACAAATGTTTTGCTAGGCCATGATGGGAGCCCAGTTGGGTATTGTGCCAGCCTTCAGGCACAAGCGGCGGTGGGTCCCAACCCAGTATGCCACTTATTGGCAGTATCAGGCGCTCACTTTTTTTTTTTGGTTAGGGCACACCCTTCTACAACAACGATCGTCGCAAAAGACCGTGACCCCTGTTGGGCGCTCAATAGCCTTGCCTGGGTGGCGGCAGCAGCTTCCATGGGGGGGCATGCCCTCCTCACAGATGCTTCGCCTAGCTTGCTAGCCCCGCACCTCGGCGTCGCCATGCAGTGTCATCCGCGGGGAGACCTGTGGCTCCACGCCGGACCCGGTGTTTCCTATCGGTGGGCGCTATAAAAGACGGACACAGCGTAGATACACGAAGCCCACACGCGTGAAGTGCCCGCCGATTTGGGCCGGGGTGCAAGTAGGGAAACACACCAGGGCAGAGCACCACATCGCTTGGAAAGGAGCCTCCAGCGGGTGTACCCGGGCGTTGGAGACTCCCTCACTCTCTTCTACCGTCCAGGCCGCACGCGTACCATAGGTGTGACCCGACGCCCCCCCCCCCCCCCCAAGCACGATGCGCCTGTGACACGGGGGCGTATGCGAACCCAGTTTCCGTTGCCTCATGGCCCCAAGCACGATGCGTGCGCAATTCACACAAACATTCACGGCACTCTTGCCACCGCCCTAGCTGCTTTCCGCATCGTGAGCAGTCTCGGCGGCTTTGAGACAAGACAACAAGGGTGTTGCCCCGTGGAGCCGCTTCGGTTAGGTTGCGATGGCCGGGGGGCACCGCCTTTGGCGCAAGCCGCAATTCCACTCCACCCAACCGAACACCCACTCCAAACCCCCCGGCCCAAGCCCCGGGTATCGCGGTCTATAACGGATTTGAAGCGCTCCCCCTCAATTGGGCCTCAACATTTGACAACAGAGTTTGCAACATCTTCTTCACAAAGCTGTGAGCAGAAGACCACCCATCCACTTTGCTGCTATGCTTTTATATCGTCGCTACACCCTCACCAACGCCCTAATCGTGGGCGTGGTCACATTTCACCAATTGTGCACGGGTCCATGGGAAGAGCTTGATGTACGTGAAGGGATAATATGGGCCCTAATGTTTGTGCACTTGGTGTTACATGTGCTCCATTATCTTATGTTTTGTGAGTTGCTCACAGCAGTTGTATATGTGCTCCACAATGCGATCGCCCCTTTCCAAATTTCGGTCATTCTGCCTTCCGCCTTGTCCCCGTACCTCTACAATTCAGCCCAAAGTACAACCCAAGCTTCAGTTCTCATGTTCTTGGAACCGCCCATCCCGAGTGCCTTAAATTCTCACTTGCCCTTGTACTCATGCAGCAATCATGAACATATCGCCATTTGCAATGTCGCGGCACCTTCATCTCCTTCGTTCTCAAGTTCACATTGTTGGGCTTCCTTGAAGTCCTCGTCGTCCTAGACCGACTTGATTTGGTGGACTTGAGACTCGGGGCTGCGTAGTCCGTTCGGACGATATCTCCACCGGAGTACATCGGTCATCCACTTCTCCTTGGACTCCACAGCGGAATCGCATTGTGGACTTTGGCGGCCAGCTTGCATGGTGCCACTGGTCTAGCTATCGGACAAGGTATTGGCATCTTTGCCAAACATGCCCGTTTGATCCCTATGTGCTTCCAAGACAATGGTCACGTCGCTCAGGGGTGATTGAACCTTGATATGCACCACTTGTAGCTGCACAGAAATTTCTACAAGGCCGAGCCCCCAGCTGTGACCTTAACGAGAAGCCTCCTCCGGGGGGCGAGGGGATCCGCGGGGAGGCGTCGGGGCCGGGCTTGTTTGTGCCGTGCACGAGGCGTGCCACCAGGTCTTATGGCCTCTCCGGGTATGCCTCCTTGGGAGAGGAGGAGACCACACGTGCTTGGCACTGTCGGGGAACTTGCTCCCCAACCGTCTGTCCTCGCCTGAACCTATAGAGCAAGGCGGGCACTAGGTCGGCGGGGGGGGGGGGGGGTCGGTGTTTCCCGCTCAAGACACTTACAACCATCACCGGGGGGGGGGGGGGGGGCACTCCCAGTTTCCTGGTCCCCGAGGAGGCCTGGAGAGCACCTCTACATTTGCAGTCTTGAAACATATCAACAGCGTCTATTGGGCCATCTTGAAACATCAACATTGATGGATCGAAATGAAATGGATATGGATCGATATGCCTCGTCTTCGTCCGCTCAGCCCCCCCAGCCCGTTCAGCAGCTCCCGGAACCAGATTTGGAGCTTGAGGGCGAGCTCATTGACGCGGACACAACCAATACCGAAGTTCCCGAACCGGGTGATACACAATCGCGCCTCCAACACGCCCTAGCAGCACTGTGCATGCGGCATAAGCCGTCAGAGACCATTGAACCCAGAATGCTAAGGGTTTTTTGGGACAGGGTCGTCCCTGATGCATACCGCATCCAGCCGAAGGATACCTTGCTGGCTGTGCTTATGCATAAGCATTTTTGAATCCCTGTCTTGACGACACAGGAGGCTGTGGGCAAGACAAGCCCCAGCAAACATGAGACTTCGTACGGTGTACAATAGAGAAACCTCTGCATTGTTGGTCCGGATCCGAAATACAACACGGACCGGACCTTTGCAGAGGAATCTGAAGAGAGGCTGCGTGTACATTACATGTACTTGAAATCATTACTGCCCACACACCCGGACAGTACCATTCGCGAGTTAAAGTGGACCCAGAGCGATGTAGTTACTTGGTTCAAAGAGGCCAAGATCAAGAAGCGGTCCAAAAAAGTAGTTACCTGCAACGTGCAGTTCCCCCCCCTCTCATTTATTCATGTTCCGTTCGAGGTTTTGAGGGTTATCATAAACGATGCCTTCTGCGAGTCCCCACATGCAACAATTCACGGCGCCCTCAGAGCCACCATCACAAGTGCACATGTGGTAGAGGTTTTCGGGGAAAAGGACGGCTGGCGGGTGTGGGACCAAGCCCCCTCAGGCACGTAGGAAAAGATGGTTACCCCCCCCGACGGTGAGGTTTTCAGAACAGACCAGCAACCCACGTACCATGCGCACGGTGTCTTGTGGGGCATTGAGTTTCTTTTGGCCCCAGCCCCCAAACCTTCTTCCGAGGGCGCACCAAAGCGGCAGCGACGTACCATCTTAGGTGCATGGTTGCAGGCCAAGGGTGAGGTCCAGGGCCAGGTTGAGACCGCAGAAGCCCCCCCCCCCCCTGCCTAAGCTGGGGATGCACTGTGTTGGGTCTTCATCAGCCCTCTTTTTCGCTCTGATGCCTTCCATCTCTGCTGCCCTGGCTGCCCGCGCCCAGCCACCAGCTCCTGCCGCCGTCCCCATCTCCTCGGGTCGACTGGCCGAACTTGGGAGTGGGAACCCCAGCGCCGGTAGCAGTGCCGGTGCCAGCAACCCTTCGCCAGCCACCCCCGCTTTGTGGGAGGCGCCAGCAGTCGGAGGAGCAGCAGGAGCAGCAGCAGCAGGGCCCGCCGCCGCAACAGAAGATGCGGAGGACCCCAAGGCCATGCAGGCTGCCCACTGCGCAGCTTTGTTGGCGGCTGTTGCAGCTGTGCAAGTCCAGATGGTGCTTGCACAGCTGAGTAAGAAGACTCTCCTCATTGTGCCCCTTGAGACCAAGGCCAAGGCCTCTCACAAGGCACAGCCTCAGCCTGAGCCTGAGTCTGAGGGGGAGGACTGAGAGGGAGGTAAATATATCCATTCGAGGCACTGAAATGAACTGCAGCTGCACCTGAACTGCCTGTTGGCATCCATTCATGCTTCCAGCCCAGCTGTGCTTGTTGTGCCTGTGGCAGGGGGCGGATAGTCGAGCACACTTTGGACCCTTGGATCTCGAAGCTGGTTGGAGCAATCCTGGCAATTGAAGGTTCTGGTGAAAGGCACTGGTTGGGGCTTTCAATACATGGTTCCTTTGAAACCAACCAAAGCAGTGGCGCGGAGGGAGGGGGCGGATAGTCGAGCACACTTTGGACCCTTGGATCTCGAAACTGGTTGGAGCAATCCTGGCAAATCAAGCTTTTGGTGAAAGGTACTGGTTGGGGCTTTCCATACATGGTTCCTTTGAAACCAAGCAAAACAGTGGTGCAGAGTGAGGGGGCGGATAGTCGAGCACACTTTGCACCCTTGGATCTCGAAACTGGTTGGAGCAATCCTGGCAAATCAAGCTTCTGGTGAAAGGTACTGGTTGGGGCTTTCCATACATGGTTCCTTTGAAACCAAGCACAACAGTGGCGCAGAGGGAGGGGGCGGATAGTCGAGCACACTTTGGACCCTTGGATCTCGAAATTGGTTGGAGCAATCCTGGCAATTCAAGGTTCGGGTGAAAGGTACTGGTTGGGGCTTTCCATACATGGTTCCCTTGAAACAAACCAAAACAGTGGCCTACTGCAATCTTCTGTTTCCCAGGCACCATGTTTCACCATGAATTTGTTGTGAACAACCATGCTATATGGGTGAAGGGGGAGATCTCCAAGCTGGAGGCATTCGCCAGCATAGGCCCTATTCCAGCTGATCAATTCATGGTGTCAGCCTTTGCCATGAACTTCCCCACGGCCACCCCCTTGCGGGCCAAGGACCTGGACCAGCTACAGCGCCCCCCAAGTGGCACCTTCACAGTTGTGCGTAGGTCCCTTGGCGCTTTGCCTACCACACAGGCCACATCAGTCACCCAAGCACCAGAGTGCCAGGCTGCTGCACTACGCCTTCGCCATGAGCATGTGGTGCCAGCCGCTGTCTTGCGCACCTTAGACTCTCCAACCAGGGGTTGGTTGGTCAATGGTTGCTTTAAGGCAACATGAGGACCTGCATCTTCCTGCAGTGGACTACTCCCTGGACAACAGGAAGTTGTTACCACAGCTGTGCCACCTACTTCTACAGAAGTGTGGCTCATTGGCTGCCCAAGGCCGGCAGAAACCCCCACCACCCCATGCCACCCTGACCTTAGGCCTCTACGCAGACGGTTACCAGCCCCGGGGCCGTCCAAATATTAACACAAAAATCAGTATAATAGATTTCCAGGGACACCGGTTCCCAATGTCTGGCAATGTGCCGAGGTGCACAGACATGTTGACCTGGCAAGAGCTTCCCAAGGTCAGTGATTGCGAGTGGCTACCCAAACGTGCAGAGGCCTTACAAGCCCTGCCTTCTTGAAATTTTAAGCAACGTATGAAGTATGCCGGTGCAGTGTACAACACCACCCTGCAGATAAGGCTCGGGGCAATCACTGCCGATCACCACCATTTGTGGTGTGGTCTGAGTGCCGGCAAAAGGGCTGTGTGGCGTGTCGCTGGGTGAATAAGGATGGGGCGGGAGAACTCTTTTTGCACAAAGGGGGATGTCTCAATGGTGTGTGTGGGTCCCATAAGTTTCAGGGGGTTTCTAACCTGGAAGAGGTATATATTGTGCAACCTGTATTGCACAACACCAAAGGAGCAGCCTCCAGGATCCTGGGTGTCATAGGTCGAACACTACCAGCGCCCTACAACCATGACCTGCTCCAGGTCATAGCACATGTGGCAAGGAGGTATGATCCTGGATCTTTGCCACCTGATAGCAGGCAGCAGATGCGTCACGTACGAGGTAGATTCCAGGCAGGCATTAGCCTCACAGGTCGCAAGGCCCGCACAGTCATGGGCAGACTAGCAGGGGGTATGGTGCTTACCCTGCCTTTCCATTCCTTGGTGGTGGCATTTTGCCACATGGTGCATCTATGCTATGGTTGTAATAACCTGGCAACTGTCACATGGCAAGCTATGGGGATGTTGTACACATATATTGTGCACATCATCCCCGAGTTTGCTGAAGAAGGTTGCACTGCAACCTTATATATGCATGGGTGGTCCCACACATGGTTTACTCCATGGACACCCATGTTGTATTCCGATGAGGCCGGCGAGCGGGATCTCAGGGTGGCCAAGAGATATGCCCCCGTCACTAGTACCAGGCAAGATGCCAGTATTAATGAAAGTTTGAAGCATGAGCTGTATCAAAAGTTCGTGCAGAAAAAAAAGAAGATCCCCTGTGCCAAAATTTGGGCGCCCGTGCAACGAAACGTTGTTCTGGAGGCGTGCATGGTTGCTGCCAATGCCGTGTGGCATGTCGTCTTCCAACGCCTCTTAGAGCATTTGCTGCATTTCCAGGATGGAGGTGGTTGCTCCCTATATATGCACCCAGACACCCGTTCGGTGAAATGCACCTTTCCAAGTGCAAATCCCAAGAGTGATGTGGTATGTGTGTGTGGGACCTGTGGCTCAAAGCGTGGTGTCCGTCAATGGGTACCACTGGACAGGGAAGCTATCTGCAAGTGGCCCAAACTGGGTTTGAAGAGCCGTGCCACAGTTAAGTCCTGTGCTGCACGCCGTAAGGCGCTGAAGGACAAGGGGAAGGGTCAGGGACGTGTGGGGCCCATCCCTCAAAGCAGAGTTTCTAACCCTGCGACAGTTGATATTGTACCCCCTTCGGAGGGCGAGGACAGTGCTGCTTCATTTCAAGGTCCTACGGGTTTGAACGAGCAGCAGCGTGTTCAACCCATGAGACGTACGAAGTTGGCGCTTGGACATTGGGCAGCAACTTGTGTGCCCTCGTGGCAGTGGCGGTAGCCGCAGTAACAGTAGCAGCAGCAGCAGCAGCAGCAGCAATAGTGATAGTGGGAGCAGTAGCAGTCCCGAGGATAATGATTCGGATGATGATGCTGTGCACCTATCTGGTGCCTCCACACTAAGTGCCTCGGAATCTTCCTCATCATCCAGTGACAACCCTGAACCGCAACCTCAACCCAAGTAGTATAGCCGTGTGGTTGTACATAGTCCTGGGGGAGGGGTGGTGGATGTGGATGCCATGTCAAGCGATGGCTGTCCTGTGCAGATGCTCAGCGAAGGAGAGTACAGCATTCGCAGCTCAAGCTGAAATGAAAAGGCAAGCCACTGAGCATTCACATTTCAAGCGTAAGTGAACGGTCATGCTTGTCTTTTTGTGTGTTTCTTTGCTGAGGTGTGGGATTTGGGAACCAAGAACGGTGTAGTTCATCGTACAAAAAACCGATGGAAAAACGCCTGGAAGTTTTTGAAATCCCTTGGAAAGATGCTCGGAAGTTTTGGCAGCCAGATCGGGTCCCCAAACGCAACCGATATCGGTAGGAATGTTCCATGGGCTTCCCAGCCGACCGTGCCGGGGGAGCTCGGAAGAAATTTTGGCTGGGACTTCCGAGATCACCCCTGCAATATGAGCCCCATTTGCTGAGCATTAATGCTGAGCATCCCCAAATATCCTGAGCAATATGCTCAGCATTATCCTGCCATTTTTTACCTTCTATGCTGTGCGTCCCAGCACCATGTGTCACGGCGCATGGCATTACACTTTTCCGAACCACAAGCTATGCGGCCGGAATCCCCCCCTGCCCAAGATAATGCGGGCCAACTTTGCCCCACCAAAGGATATGCTCTTGGAGTTTACTCAGCCATAGGGCATGCGGCCCTACCACACAGTATGCTTCCACATTTGGCTCCGCCATAGGGCGCGCACCAGACAGTAGACTTTGCTTTGCCAAAGGGGACGTGCGTGCATTTTGTCTTGCCACCGGCATGTGGGCGGACCATGCCCCCGGCACAGGGCATGCACACCGCATGCCATGAGTGTAGATTTTGCCCCACCACAAGGTGTCCTCACTGACTTTGCCCCACAAAACGGCTTACAAGAAAGCTTTGCGCTAGGATAGGGCATGTCAGCGAACTTCACCCCAACAGGTGGAATCATGACGCAATTTACACCCACACACACGGCATGCTCCTGGACTTTGCCCACCCACGGGGCATGGGGGCGGATGTTGCCCTACCACAGGGAGCGCAAGCAAAATTTCCACAATGAGTAATGCGGGCGGACTTTGGTCCACAGCCGTGCACCATGTGAGCATCCAACCCTTGGCAGCAAAGAGCGGAAGCCATGCACAAGGCAGGCGAACGGTGGTGGCCCACACATCCCATGCTATGCAGTTTAGGGCAGACTGTTGCGATACAACACCCCACCCACATAGATATTCTATTTGTTTGTCCGACGAGAATTGGACGGGATTCGGTCCTTTCAACTTACTAGTCACCTAGTACTTGCTCAAGCGGCCCATACCCAGGCTTCCGCTTTGTTGGTCCCTATATTCATCAGTGGATATTGGACGCCTCATGCCACCTCCGTGATCCCATGTCACGCTCCGCCTATCATGTGCCCCCATCCTTCTTGTCTGAATCCTCCAATCACCCGCATGGGTTTCTCTGAACTTTGTGATATTGCTTTGCCACAAATGCCATGGGGTTAATACTCTCTGTGCTCGTTAGCATGCAATGGTGACTTCCAAGATGGAGGAAAGATGGCCAGAACATTGCTTGACTTGTGCCTGCTTGGGCAAAACCTTGTTGAGCACCTTTTTCTTGCAATTTACAAGTGTGCGTTGCTTATTCCACCACACGAGAGCTAAGTCATTGTGAGCGCTATGCCGAAACAGCCGTTGGAGCATGATGATGCCCCCTAGGATTTTATGAGGTAGCTTTTTCCCAAAACGCATCGTGAGACGCGATTCATCTCATTCAACTCATTGTAAATTTGGTATGAAGCCAAAAGGTTCAAGAGCAATGTATCCTCACTTATGTCACTACTACTACTGTAGCCTGTAGCTGCATTGCCATGATGCAAAATTATATGTAACGTGCTCTGCGGAGTTCTTGGTTGCTGTTAATTGATTTTGTTTCCCCTCTATTTTGAAACACATCGTGAAACACAATTTGTCTCTCAACCTGCATTTCAACTCATTCAAAATTTGTTATAAAGCCAAAAGGTCAAAGAGCACTAGATCCTCGCGCATGTCACTACTACTCTGTCTTGTTCCTGCATTGCCATGATGCAAAATTAACGTACTCTGTGAAGTGCTTGGTTCCTGTTGATTGATTTTGTACCCTTGTATTTTGAAATGCATTTTGAAACACAGTTTGCATTTCAACACACTGCACAAAGCCACGAGACAAAATAACCAAAACATAGATGTGGATCATTATGCATCACTCCTCATCATGGTCATGGTCGTGTAGCTTCATGAGTTTATCCAACCGCCTTAATGTATGCCCTTTCAGGTGCATCTATTACAGTTCGTACCGTGCAACATTATATGCCAAACGTTCAAATATTCAAGGTACGCAAGTTTTGTGCGTTCTTGCACGTCGCAAAACGTTGTTGCAGGTAGAAGCGCAACTCGAGATGTGTGTCGGTACTGAAGCACAACAAATGGGAATTTGTACCTTCTCTTTCATCTACAACATTGGTGACAGTGCTTTCACTCTGATCTTGGTGTATTTCCTCCGCATTGGAACAAGCATCTTTTTTATGACCCGTCTCCTAACCGCGGGCGCTGACCTCCTCAACGGCCGCGCTTTGTTCCACTCGCCGCTTCTTCGATTTGGGTTGCAGAATGCCGGAAGAGCCGGAACTGTGGTCACCGGCAGCATAGACACATTTGATTCCACTATGCATACCGGTTTGCCGCCACTCTGCGCGCCAGCCCCGTCTTCTGAGTCGATGGAATCTGAATTGCACTGTGAAGTCCAAATTGCGCCTCAGTGGAATGGTCGCTTCGCGCAGAGATGAAATGTAGCAACGGACAAAATAAGAGTTCATTACCATCGAAGTGACACCTGTCTTTTTGACATTGGAGCATACTAGCCCCAAAGGCCAAAAGCCTTTCAAACCGTACTTCAGATGCGGCTGACACGTGATTGTGGCATATCCCAGCGGTTCTTGCTAAAAGTAAATTTGAACAACAAGAATTATTGAAGCGTTTTTGAACTGCACATTGGTGTGGAGAATGGTTGCTCCAAAGCTAATGGAGACCTGTTGTGTTTTAATAAGGCTACAAAAGGGAATGAATGAATGAAAATGATTGATATGCATCCTAAGCTCCATCTTGACGTGCAATTTGAAGTTCAACTCACACCTCAAGTAGTTTTGGGATTTTTGGATCCCATAAAATCCCGGGTGCAAGCTGCTAGCAAATAGGGCAACTGTTAAGTTGGTGTCCCATGTAGGACCGAATTATCCCGTCTTTCGTCTTTCGCTGGGGCACACTTTCCCAAGGTTTTAGGTTGTGCCCCAGCCGGTGGATCCAATATTTTTCACTCCCATCGGCTTCATGTTTGGCACAACGTTCAACGGGAGGATACCGAATAACTCGGGCCCAATGCGGTGCATGTTGGGGTACAATTTTCCTACCCTTTGGACCCCCTTGTGGCCGTACAAAGTGTACCAACAACACGCACATCGGAGGTGCTGCATGAAACGTCTAATCATCCTTTTTCACTTCTTCAGTGCTCCAATTTGCCCTAGAGACGCACTTGCAGTTTGCCGCCCATATGGCATATATGCATGTCCCCTCCTCCTCAAAATGACTGTTACATTCCGTTGCACAATTTACTATTCGATCAGCAATGCTCGCGACTTCAGCATATGGCCCTTTTGCAAGCAGCGGATTCTTCGCACCTCCTGCCGGCTTTAGAGCATCTCTAGCTTACTCTCTTCCAGCGTAGATTGCATCACCCACCCACCCCTTGGTGACTGCTCCTGAGCCCACAACGGCTGCCAAGGAGAAGGTGGACGAGGTTCTTGAAGGGTGCTTCTAGAAGATCAATTCGGCCGTGAACCAGTTTTGCGATTTCGCTGCCGAGTTTGACGGCTAAGATGCCCAACGTCAACATTGTCTTGGGCCGTGAGCAACGAACCCACCTTCAGCAAGTGAACGGTGAAATCTACCGCCCGAGGAACCAGCTTAGGGAGTATACGGACTCCAAAAAAATAGGAGCTAACTTCAGCGAAGATCC
This sequence comes from Eutreptiella sp. 'Long Island Sound 2002', assembly GCA_964036045.1. Taxonomy (NCBI): domain Eukaryota; phylum Euglenozoa; class Euglenophyceae; order Eutreptiales; family Eutreptiaceae; genus Eutreptiella; species Eutreptiella sp. 'Long Island Sound 2002'. The sequence goes on along the minus strand of OZ038394.1, from coordinate 30,469,845 downwards.
CATTTGAAGACAGATATTTTGTGGGTTCAGTTCAGTTTAAAAAAAATAGGATTTCGCCTCTTGTGACCTAGCCTCAACTATCCGGGCCGTGTATAATTCATATACAGGGAGCCCCGTAGGTGCCCACGATGCCTTATGCTTCGGGGGGGGGGGGGGCTGAGGTGACGGGGGCATGAGGGTGTGGTCTGTTCTCGCGTCTTTCGATGTGGTGGGCAAAAATGTTGACATAGGACGCCACAAGGATTGTTGCAGAATGAAGTCGCTGTTGCGGGCTTTTTTGAGAATGTTGCGCCAAGGGTGAGTAGTGCTCCCTTATATACGCTTAGTTGACTCGCACCGGCCCGTTGGCCGGCATGCTGACAACAAGCGGTCTCTTTTTCGTCCTTGTTTCGTAGTGGCAATGGGGGCAATAGTGAGCATGGCATCCACTACTTGCCCACAGTGATAACACGCTGCCGGATCACGTCCATCGTGTTTACTGGGTGGTCCGTCCCTAGGAATACGCTCAGAACATTGGTAGGCATGTTGTAGCTATCAGATCGGGCAGTCTTTCTTTAAGATGATTGGTGGAGTCTGCCCTCGCTGTCATTGACTCCGAGAATCGGGGAGCAATTGCTGCCCTCCACGTAATTACATGCAGGAGCCGTACACAATACATCTTAGTTACTTTGTTGCATATTTAGTAATTGTGTTGTGCATGTCTTCTGATTTTGTTGCCGTGCCCAGATGGACAATCACAAAACGACATAAAAAAGTTTCTGCATCGACGGACGTCATACAGCAGGATAAGCCGGTGACTTCACTCGGGAAGCATTAGGAACCAGCACAGTCGCACCATCACTAGGACGAACGGGGCAAGGAAATGAAGGATTGGCTGGTTTAGAAATTGTCTTTGGCGTTTGGTCTAGTTTCAGAGTATTTTGGTGTCCACATCCGGGTAGGATCAATCCTACGTAACCAAAGGCGATCTGCACCACATAGTGTGACGGAATCGGCCTCAAATGCATCGGAGGGATTTCAACTTTCTTGACCGCAGGTAACTCATAACCCCCTGCCCCTGCAATGCGCCTTACAGGCACCTTGGGAACTTGCAGGCAATGGGACCCGCCTGAAGGCTCTCCCTTGGAAGGCCCCGAGTTGGAGTACCTCTCAGACCAGCTTACTTGCCTCCTCCCATTGGGGCCTCGTCATGCTTTTATATCCCCTAAGTTTCTTGAATAACACCATTGCATTCCCCTCGGACCCGGCGGAAGAAGAGGACGGAGAGGGGGAGGCCGATTTCTTTCGTCGGTCCTGTTGCCAAAGTTGAGTTGACTCGGACTCTGGCATTGAATACAAACCTCTGGTCCACATAGCACATATCTTTATTCCTCCAACCCTATCTTGTTAACTACGCACATGCAAATACAATGTCCGCAAATGAGCAGTCACACCTGAAGTCATCTTTTGTTTTCCTCCTTCAAAAGCCCTCCTTTACTTTGTCCTTCTTTTTCCTCATAGTTGAGAAGGCAAATCGGTATCAACCATGACAGATGACAGATGTCTTACGGAATTCTCGTGGAATAGCAGAAATCTGAGTTTTAGGAATTTCAGGTTGAGATCTTTCAGGATTCAAGCGTAAAATTTATTCGCTCTGGACCTACAATTCTTCCAAGATGCAGTTTTTACCTGGGCGTAGTGCACCAAAGAGGGGAGCTGGGGGTGCTGAAAACACAGGATGTGTTGCTGGCGCATGCACAATTTTGCTTGCATTTTTTTAGGTCACCCACAGTTTTTTTTACGATGTATGTGTGTGCACACCCTTGTGCACATGCACTGGCATTATATATGCACACATTCATCGTTAGCATACCGTTCTAGCTTTCTTACACATTTTCCTTCGGCCACATGTGTTTTAGCTCCAAGATTTGATGAGATAAATTAGACGACGAAAAAAACAAATATCTGAATGGCGGACCCATTACATGTTTATGTTTTTTTTTTCTCTCATACGGGATGCACCACGTTTCCTCTGCCCACCAGGCTTCAAGGCGTCCATTCTTCTTGTTGTGTGAAAAATGTAAGGCTGGGACGGTGGAGATCAAAGGAAGATGGGGAGTCAAACAGAAAGAATAAAGGTAAGTTCAGTGGTAGGTTCAATACTTGCTCCTGCCTTGAAAATGGTCTAAGGCTTCTACAACTCCGTGGAGCGCTGGAACATCTCTCTGTCTCTCACTGCCTTGTGCGGCGCCTGCTCGTCTATTTGCGTTTGATTTTCATTCCAAGATGCCTCTTTTCTTTGTGAAACAAATTCTGACATGGGATGCAGCTTTTTGGTGTCGAGGAAAGGATACGTTTGGTTTGTAGCAAACGCAAAACGTAGGAGTCCAAAATCAGTGCTCTGCAGCTTATTATGTACGCTGTTCGTCAAGGTGACCATTTCACTGGTTGACTTTGTATACATTAGTGGTTGTGCATGTCCCTTCGTGTTTGTAAGCCGCTGCATGTGGCTCAGTGGCTCCGGCAAGGGCTGGGCAGCACAGCCAAAGTGACTGCCCAAGCAATCACGTTGTTGAAAATAAGACGTAGCTAAAGTCAACGTGCCGTAACGTCTATACCGGAAAGGAAGATCGGTTGGTATCAGTCGCCGAGGGACTTGAGGGCCCAAACACGGGCATATGGGCGACTTAACCTTTGGCGTGCTGGGTCTCCTCAACGTGCGGATGTGAACAAATGTGGCTATACAGGCCCTGCTGCGTTGGGCCCCACATGTGAGAGAAGTTGCTGCATAACATCTTCTGTATTGGATATCCCTGAAGAGGGGACAGAGTGCAGACTTGCTACAAGAGTTGTATCTTTTGGGAGCCCACCAGCGGGCAAATTGGCAAAACAACACCAGCCAACTTGGGGCTCACCGAAGTGGAGACATAGCAAAAATTGGCCGCATAAACCATGCCGTGTTAGTTGCCCACATGTGCTACATTACCCCGACCATACCGAGGGGAAGGCAACCATATTGCTACACCACATTTGCTATGAGAGACCACGGGAGAAGCAACCCACCAACAGTTGTAGTCCTCCACGATTTGTTCTTCTACTTCAATGGTCCTCAGGTGTTTAACCAAAATTAACTGTGCCTCAAATCATTACTATAGTGGCCTAAGTATCCGTTGACAGTTTTTTTGTGATGGGCTCTACAAATACTACATCTCTTCAGATGGATCAATGGCCCGTGTGTGCTCGGGAAACCAATAGGTCAGCGGAAAGGAATACCTAGGAGCCACAATTCCTCTAAAAAAAAACCATCTAACCCACAAAATGAATCCAAATTTGAGTTGCTTCCCGCATCCCGCCAAATCCCTCGTTCTCTGTGTGATGGAATCTCACACCCCACCCACACTGTATGCGGGTAGGAGTTTGAATCTCCCCGGTAAGCGATGTCTTTGATGGTGGTCGGGACTTATCTAGGCGCATCCGTAGACTAGTAGCCCTCTTTGTCTTCTGATCAACAGCTTCAGTAATTTTTATTCCTACATGACCTTACATACAAGCTAGCTGAACATTCTTGCGAGGCATATTATCTCTCATGAATTTAATAACCCTAGGTGCCACCACTCTAGTCTTGTTGAAATTGCTTTGGTGACCGCCTAACAGTATGTCAAAATAGTGACGCAAGATGGGCTCTACCCACACGCCAGATGTAGCACATACACCTCAGCTTCATATGCACCCTGGGTCCATGAGGCGTCCATGAGATCTTGTGCATAATACCCTTTGATCTTTGAGCAACACCGCAGTAGCACATTTCCCACGGGTATCAAAGTACAATCCATCATTGTATGCCGATTGACAAAAGTCATGGCATTGTTTACTTTGCAACCCCCAATTTTGGATTTCTCGGTACCAAAATCTCGTTGTTCCCATTACCTTTGAAATGTCATTGAAATCACAAACTGGGAACTTCGAGTCTTGGGTCTCAACATGCAAAGCCTCAGCCGCAGAGGGCAACAAATGCAAAAATCTCAGCTGCGTGCTCACCAAGTCATTGATCTTGTATTCCTCCAAAACCTTCGGCACATTATCCAGCAGCCCAGTGGTAACCACAACAGGAACATACAACAAGCCAATGCCAAATTTAGGCTTGGAGTAAACCAATTCCCTACTCAAGAAAGTCGGCAGGCCCACGATGGACAACAACATGTCCTCTAACATCTTTGTTATCTCCATAAGCCCATCCCAGACAATGGGAACACATTCAATTCTATAAGTGATCTTCGGGATAAGCACAATGTTGATGACCATGAGTTGTGCTTTAACAAGAATGGGCCTATCATTCCAAACATGAATATCTAATACAAACCCCTACATCAGCTAGTATTAAATCTTGTTTGGGCTACAAGAAGAATGAATGAGATGCACTAGGTGTCAAAAGAGCCTCGCACAATACACTTGAACTAGAGTTGGATTAGAGATAGGCTGCATAATACAATACGGGTATGAACTATTGTAACGAACACACCAGTTCTTCCCATCATACACACTGGTCAGTATAGTAGATTCTCCCTTGATAAGTGATCTGGCTGGGATAATTTTTGTCTTCGAAAAAGTTACAGCTAATCTTGTGGAATGGAATGGAAAACAGACTTTGCGCTTGAATGAGCACCGATCGAAGATCCTCTTCCGTGTCCGCAGCAATAGTCAGATTGTCAATAAAGGCAAAAGCCTCAAGCCCTAAACGTAGCCATCTCCACAGAACAAGTTCCATCACTTCACAAAAATCAAGCGGACGAGTAGCACATCTTTGTTTGACTCCCGATGTCGCCATAGAACTATTCATGGCTTCCACATGAGCATGGTCTTCAGCGTGCAGTGACCCTTTGACCACTACACCACACTTGGCTAGGGTTCCGTGCACACCAGAGAACAACGCAAAATGACAATCATATACCTGCTGCAGCAAATGTCCAATGTGCATGCCTCGCATCAAAACACACAAGTCATCCACGTACTTGTAAGGATTGGTCCTTGGTATCTCTTCAACTGGATACAACACACAGGAAACACAAAAGGCAAACAAGATCGGGGAGAAGGGGTCCCCTTGTCCAATGCCAGACCGCGGCTCAAACAGATCCTCTCGGACCACTCCCTTTCCTACACAAAAATGAAAAGGGGCAGCTAGAGCAGCCAGAACAAACATATGTAGGAGGCTGGGAGGCAAATGCTTTCGAGTACGTCCGCAATAAAGGCTTGGGAAAGGGACGGGAAGGCATTGGAAAAGTCAAAGCTAACCAAGATCCCTTGGGACATGTCTTCATAGCCCGAGCTCGTGCTCCAAATGTGATGGAACATTTGGCGGCCCTTTACACAACCTACCTGGCACCTGTAGGTCAACCGCTGAAAATGTTGCTCAACTTGTAAGCACACAATGTTCATCGGCCACTGTTTTTTAACATCGTGCAAGGCAATTGGGCTGAGCTTGTTGATTGCAGCCGCTCCGGCAACTTTGGGGATGCAATTGAGTACCCCAATGTCACAGCTTGGGGGCAGAGACCCCGGCGAAAAGGCATCTAGGGCCAGCTCATACATGTGCGGGACAAACTGATGTCGGAAAGCCTTATGCTCCCATGCCATCATCTCCAGGCTATGCATTGTTATGCAGCCTAAAAAGCGCCAGCCTAACAATGATTTTAGTGAACGGCCTGAACAGTGCCTTTGCCATGGCCGAGAAATTAGGCGGCATGCCCAATGAGCATAATTATCGTAGGCCGTCGGCAACAAATTTGCTGCCAGGCTGTGAGAGACCTTCCCAATGGCACCGCAGGGCCTCAACAATGGCAACAAGGTTGTTTAAAATTTGTCCTTGTTTGCTCTTGACCCATCCTAGCAGGCGTCGTTGCTGAAGCTCCATCATAAGTTTAATGATCTACAGCTATCTATCATTCTGATTGTCATTCGACAGAGTTTCTCCAGCCAATACACCCTTTAACGGTGCCATCAACTGAATGCCAGTCTCATCGCTACAATCTCTCTCATAGAGAGAAACAAGTAATGAATAGGCAGATGCCTTGTGATGAAAGTAACGGGTAGCACAAATTTTTTGGCCTTCACGATCGGCCAGTATAGCAATGAGTATTCTAGACCCTAGAGGAATGGCCTCAAGTAGCGTCCTACTTCCAGATCAGAGCAGCGACTTCCCTTCCCTCAGAGGTTAGGTTCGTGTAGAGGTGATAGCCCGAAGCACTGAGGTGCTGCCTCACTTTGGCTGTGGATTCCTCCGAAGAGAAATGTGGCTCTTGAATTGCTGGAATGTCCACGCCTCGCCCCAAGAGGTACTATGTGAGTACTACATACTCGGGCACGTTCCCGTGATTCTTTTTCTTTGCACAGCCCTTAGTGATCTTCGTCAACATCCAATTAATGTTGAGAGACATCACAGAGAGAGACCCAAACAGTGGCACACTATCGTTGTGTGAGGTAGTCATGAACAGAAGATGGCTTTGTTGAGGCTGCTGCTCTCCTCTCCCTAGTCTTCTGTCTTTGCTCCTGTAGCTCCTTAGTGTACTACCCAAAACTGATAGTATACATGGGTTGCCTCCCGGAGACGTCCCTCACCACCGCTCCATTTAGAACCATGACTTCCTCGCCTGTAATGTGCCGGGCACTCAGGCTTATGTCGCCCGGTGTCCACGAAAGCATCGCCGCCGAGGTCACGGTCTTCCCCTTGGTTTCAAACATGCCCGGGATTTCCTGGACCTCCGGTCTGCGAGGGAGGTCGTAGAAGACCAGCTGATCATATTTTGCGATCTGGTAGATGTAGTGCTTTCAGTATCCGAAGCACACGCAAAGTGTGACATTCGTTCATTTGTGCGTTCATTTTCAATATCGAGGCTTGTGACCTCAAGCCCAAACTTCGCCTGGAGCAGCCCTAGCTTGGCCGCTGCAGTGTCCTACAATCTTGCACGGATCTTGGGCTTAGATGCCAGCTGAAGTGAGAAAAAGTAGGCAAATGTTGCTGCAGAGACGCATGCACGGCATGCCACATGTACGGGCAGGCCGCCTGTCTCACTGATGCTTTCTTATGAAACCGGAGAACAAGTTCACAGTATTGAACATTGTCCCCAAGGAACTCGTCCTCTCTCATAATCGCACAGTGCGGGCAGTTTTTGTATGCCTTCAGCATGTCGGATCCGTCTTCTTTTGACAACTGATGCCAGATTATCCTGGCCCCTCGAATGTCACGATGCGGATTCAAAACACACGTGGGGTCTGTGCGCCCCACACCCTGCAGAACTCGTGGAATTGCCTTCTCTTCACCAACAATGGCATACCACAGGTCTGTAGAGTGCGGTATTTCCATGGCCATTTGCATGGCTTCCCAGCCCTTCAACAAGCATTTTTTTCAGCCAAATGTCGTGGCTATTTTATTTTCGCTTCGTGCCGCAACGGACAGGGCCACTATCACATGGATTGGCTTGCCGCCAATCGTGCTCAGCGGCCTGCGGAGTCTTGTGACTTCATCCAAATACCAGGGCGCATTTTTTTCAACAAAGGGGCCTGCCACAGGAAAAAGACACAAGTCCCCATCAAGCAGGATCAGCAAATCACAACGATTCACATGAGCGGTAAAAAAAAAAGGGGGTCCAGTGAAGCCAGCAGCCTCATTTCATGGTAGTGCACAACCAAAATAATGTCATTAACCTTGGAGTTGGGCAATAAATGATCAACCTGTTGAGTGGACATGTCAAAGGTGTGTCCACTTCACCAGAGTTTTTGCAGTAGACAGCGTGGTCTCATTCAGGAAGATCTGGTCAAAGTCTTCCCATTGATATTGATATGCAAGTCATTCCTCTTCTGCCAGAGAGATGAGCGGGACCGTTTTCGGCTTGAAGGCTTCCTTATCACGGAACCTAGTCTGTTGCACATTGGTTGCAACGTGACTGTCAACACCTGTTTCTGAGTGGCCAATTCAACTTGCTGAGGTAAAATGGTAGCTTTTTGCTCATCAAGACATACAGCTAAGCGTCCATCAGGAGCCTGCTCTTCCTGACGTACCTGCTGCAAAATGGTGTTCCCCTCGTTGATTAATTTATCCCCGGCTTCCTTTGTGGCAATTTGTGCAATTTTAGAGTATTGCGACCAGAGTTCCTGCTGCTGTCCTTCAAGAGCTTGCGAATTCTCCTTGGCTTTGGCCACCGGATGCTCTGGTGGCACCCGTAAGTTTTTAGCCATCAGTCTAATGGCCGAGGCATATGAGTGTTGTGTTGGATGACAATGCTTCCGGCCGAGATCACTGCTGACGCTACTCCATGTAGTCGCCGCAGGGAGACGATATCATGCTTGGCAGCCATATCAATGACCATTGGGTCACATACAGGAGGCAGAGTTCCCAACTGCTAGCAGTAGATCCTGTGCGCCGTGTCTAGACTCACACACTGTGAAATGAGACGGCAAGCTCGTAAGCAGCAATGTCAGGGGTAGTGCTGACCGCAAGATACTCTTCTTCAAGAGGCACCAAGCTTCAAGCAGGAAGGGGCAGAGACAAGGGGTGCCCGTAGACGCAGGGTACACGAAGGTCCTTTCAAGGATCAAGAATACACCTTCCAACTACGGCAAAAGCCCTCGGGGTGGGCCCACGCCTCCTGGTAGAGCAGGACGTCCCGCACCCGGGTCCCTGCCAGAGCCGGTAGACCATGGACAGGGCCGTCAGCGGGCGGGTGCCCAGGGGGCCCTCCTCCCGGGATGAGGGATGAGGGACGTGTATCCCTCCGCGAGGACCCCCGGCCACTTGCCCTCATCCTCCACCAGTTGCAGCAGCTGGGCCAGCCAGTCCAGTGCGTGGTCCGAAAGCGATCACAGGTCCTGTAGGCTCCAGCCATCCAGCCCCATGGATCCATGGCCCGCAGGCATTTGCGCAGGAGCCCCCGTGTCACCTGGGAGGCCGGCATGGGGACCTTCCGCAGGTGGTGCCCATACTAGGCCATGAAGGCTTGGGGCCTCCGCGTATTTGCGGTTAATGGTGCCCTAGGCCTCCCGCAGTAGCCCGTCCATCTCGCGGACGTTCACCGCCGCGTTGCCGTCCGGTCGGGCCAGGAACACGACTGAGGGGGCGAAGGCGTCGTCCCGCAGCCAGCGGTACACCGCTCCCGGCCGTGTGCCCCACTCCCGGGCCATCCACACCTGCCACGCCTCGCGCTGTTCCTTCTCCTACAGGCGGGGCTGTGCTGCAAATTGTTGCTGCAGCCGGCGCTGCAGCTCTTTGAGCTCTGCCTGAGCCGGCATTCGCGGGCCTCCTCCCCAATCGGGGGGCACCGACGGTCCCGGCAGCTGCATCCAGGCTATTGCGTAGCGCCCGCCACAGATAGGACCCATGGCCCCCCCTTTGCATCGCGAGATCCCCGGATCACGGTCTCGCTGCATCCCTAGTGACGCCCGCGGCAGCAGGCTGGCCCGGTCCACCTGCCCCGGGTCCGTCAGTGCCTCCTGGGACAGCAACAAGCAGGGACTCTTCCGCCACCCACGTCCAGAAGGACCACAGCTCATCCACCCGCCGGGCCGCCAGCAATGTCTCCCATTGGCCCAAATACGGGGACAACAGCACTTTGCCCAGCGCATAATGCCGGCAGAATAACCTGCGGGGCCCGTACCGCCGGCAGCACCTCCTGGCTGGCGGCCTCCAGCGCCAGGTCGAAGTGCACCGGCCGGTGCCCCGGGATCCCCTCGCTAGGGATGTGTTCCACCTGCAGCACAGTGGGTGCGCGGATCCGCCAGCACGCTGGCGATGCTTGTGGCTGTGACCTCCTCCCCCTGCGTGTAGCCGCATTGGTAGCGCTCCTCTGAACCCGCGTACTCCAGGTCCAGGTGCACCAGCCGGCGCGTGACCAGGTCGGCGAGCATCGCCTGCAGCACGTCCCGCAGCCGCCCCAGCGGGAAGTTGCAGTCCACCCCGACAATGTGCGGGGCGTTCCTAAGGCCGGAGAGGTGGTGCAGCACGTCCTCCCACAGCGCCGTGTTGCTCTCGCGGTCTTCCACCACCCCATAGACAAAGACCGAGTACAGCATGGTGGCCCCGTTCCTTAGCGCCACGCGCACATGCACCCACCGGGTGGAGTGCCAAAGGTCCCACACCAGTGGGTCCGACTCGTACTTGCGGGGGAGCCTCGCCAGCTCCGCGGTGAGGCCCTCCCTCATCGCTCTGGGGGCTGTTCCACATACCCCCCCCCCCCCCGGGTATCTAGCGGGCACACTGCCACCCCCACAGAAATATATACATGTTTTTCTGTGCGATGGTAACAATACATTTTCTTGCAGCGATCAAAGAGATTGGTGTATGCTTGTCTGGGCATGGACTTGTCTAGGCTGGGAAACATTCGCTTAAGGTCTAACTTGAAACCCGCAACTTCAACTTCAATGCCCAAAGTAGAAAAATATTGCTGAGCACGGCATAGAAACCGTGTAATGAGTTGTTGTTGTGTAAGGATTTGCAGGGAGAGGAAAGAGCTTTGAAACAAACGGCAGGCCACAGAGGTAGCACGACTGACAATCCAAGAATGGCGTTTCCAAGGGTGTACAGAAAATTTCTCGTGTAGCAACATGGGCGAAGGGGTGTGACAATTGATAAGGTAAACTTTTTCCTTTGATAGAAAGGATTACACATGGGGCATATACTACTTTGATTCATCGGTGTCCATACGGGTATACTGGCGGCGTGCATAAGGTATGATGTGTAACATGCATGATTTGTTGTGCTTCATTGTCCCTACCCTTGAACGTTGATCTTGTGTTGTGGGCCTGCTTCGTAGTGGGTCTATGGTTGTTGGTCTGTATTTCGCAATTTGCCTGGTGGTGCAAGTGGTGTGTATTCGTGTCCATTGTGGACATTAGCGTGATTATTTTTAGGATCTTGGGTTGCGGACATCGCCCGCTCTGTTTGTGTGTGTGTGTGTGCGCGCGTGTGTTTATCTCTCTCCCTTTTTGTTTTTGGCATATGGGCATGTTCCATGAGTGCCGTACATGGGTGTGCCAAATGGTTGTGGCACATGCTTGGCGTACACACCACACGCTCAAAATGCCCACAAGAGATCTCCGAGAGGACTCGGTGACACAGGCAACTTCATAGTCACGCAGCAAGTGCCCCCCCCCAAAAAACTGGACACATACGGGGTAGGATGACCCCATGGAACTGTCGATGATCATCCGAGGGGACAATCATGAGGCAACACGCTTGCGATCCCAAGGGCTGCCTACCAAACGCACAAGGATGATGTACGCCGATGCCTCAGCAACGAAGCTGCATGAAAAATGGGTCCGTGGTTGCCTCGTGGAGGCCGCAAGAAGCATGCGGTGGCGACCAACAACCATCCCCGCAGTGGCAAAGAGCACGCGGCAACTGTTCAGGGCACATGCAATGGTTCGGTTGCCAACAACTGTCTTCCCCTTTTTCTTGCTTAAATACCTTTAGTCCGGCGGTGGTTTCTAGCCCGTGCAGCACGCAAGAGTAGCCAACTTGCCGGATGGTCCTTTAGCACAATGTCATGGAACACCTCGTCCGCCAAACACTCCTTTATGCACCCGCCACCGAAGGTTATCCACCTTAGTATTGTTGGGTGCAGTCACCAAGAGGCATGCACAGGGGGTGGGGCTACTTTGCTCACCCGATGCTCTTCCCAAAATGTATGGTATCCGGATGGGCAGGATTCGGTTGGTGGTTGGGGGGCGGCTAGGGGGTATACCCTTGCTGTCACATCATAGCTTTGACAGATGCCACCAAAGTCTCAGATTTCCTAGTCTCAGTGGAGCTGGTGATGAGTGTTGTGTCGTCCGCCACTTGGCGCATTGTCAATGTCTATGCGGGGTTTAGTCCACAAAGGTGCACCAAGTGGGTCACAATTTCCTATTCCTTGGCGCCAAGTGCACCATGAAATGTCCACAAGCAATTGCGGCCAGGCCCGACTCGTCTAGATATCCTTCCTCAAACTGCGGTACGCGTCTTCGTCGTGGACCACACTGCAGAATTACTAGCCCTCGGCTACGGTTTGAGGCCCTTCCTTTGGCAACACACATCCACACCTGGTCACCAGAGATGCCATCACCATGCACCTTTGCCACAAAGTCAAGCTTTTGGATGGATGGATCATGTCACCCTGCCTTGGGGTTGGCACCGGGCTGGTACTCGCAACTACTCAGCATTCGGACTTTGGGGGCATCGTATCTAAATCAACTTGCAGCTCGATGGCATGTAGGGGCAAGGTTGAGTCTGGGCGCAAAGGCCTACACTGCAGAGTGACCAGTGGGGCTTGGGGGCCAGAAGTGGTGAGTTGACGGGGGGGTGGGGGGGGGGGGACGGGGGTGTTTGGGCTGCAGCGCAAGGGTCGCAACCGCAGAGAAACTCCTACGGCTCGGGGGCTAGAGAGGAAAAAAGCAAAGAACACTGCCCTAGCATGTACATAACGGCAACTTACCACCCTCCACGACTGTTTCTCCTTCGACGAAGTGGCAGACGTGTGGTGTGTTGCAAATTGACGTTATAGTATTTTCCTTCATTTGCTGAACGGTGGTTTGACCGGAACACCTATCGCTAGAAGGTCTTCCATGTGTACACTGTCCATGAGATGGTTGCTCCAAGAAATGGGCATGGGCAAATGGTAATCCGAGGCCGCTGTCCTTTAGTGAACACATTGACGAGGCCGACAAGCGTGCTCGGACAATAGACACCATCAAAGAGTGGTCCCTTGAACTAGGGGTGTGGCAACTACGAGCTCAGTGATGCCATTGTGGAGTATTTTACGTTGCATTGCTGCTTTTGCTGGGGCCACAAGCTGGAGAAATTGGGACCCATGGCAAGCGTTAGACTGAGAGATAAGCAAAGGCAATCATCATTTCCCCCCATCGAACAACGCATGTTGCAGGCCCAACAGAGTTTGGAGTTTGGCTTGTTACTTGTCTGACGCCTCAGTCTCGTCGGGCTTCTCATCGGGGTCGGCCAGCGCCACGTCAGCCAAAAGTCAGCCAGCGCTACGTGTAGGGGAGGGGGGGGCGCTAATTGAAGCTATAGTGTGGCCAACCCCATGCAGAGGAATCAAAGTGGCTACATAGCCCTGCGTCCTCGGGTACCTAGAGCACAGTGGTGGAAATGCACAATAAGGAGCATAGCCCTTGGTTGCTGAGTACAATGTATGTGGCGTGCATTTTGGCCAAAAAAGATGCCAATTTACGTGCCCTGTTGCATCGCCGCTACAAGTGTGCTTATCAATGCTTTTTGCCACAATCCTTAACAGCAATGGCTCTGCCTTGGAATACCTGACAGAAGTATTCACGTCGCCGCTTTGATTGCATCTGCTCATCCTTCTGGTGCCATTGAGGTTCAGTTTTCGTTTCAGGGTTGTCACTCCCCTTGTGGGCCATGGGAACACGCTCCCCTTCATTTCTGCAATGCTGTTGATTGAAGCGATTCAAGTGCCATGTAGGATGATGGAGTGGATGGACTTGAGGTTTGTGTATTGTGCTCCCCGAAGCACACCACCACACTTTGTCATGAACGCAATGAAAATTATTGTGCTGAGTGCATTGACCCACACACTTGTTGATTTGGCACAATAGATGTCACAAATGGAGCAAGCGGAAGTCGCAGCTTAATTCTTATGTTGTGTGCTCCACAGGAAAAGGTTTGGTGTTGATTCTGGTGTGCTTGGGTGGCTTCTCTAGCTTAGGGTAAAGCCGGGGCTAAAGTCAGGATACTTGGCACAAAGGAGCGCGCTGGGCATGTGCCACGCAAACACTCCCTCGTGACCTCAATTTTGAAACCACCCTCACGTTAGAAGCCTGTACCAGACAGCCCAGGGCGGCCCGCAGCTGGGGTTCAAATTTCCACCTGAGTGCCCCATGTGGAGGCAGTTGCCTGCGGATTTGGTAAATATGAATTTCACGGTTGCAGGGCTCTGTTCTTCCTGCAAGATGGCCAAACGCTCACTGACAGAGCCCCACGTGGTCGATCCCATGGCCCTGGTCATAGATTTGGAAAACTGCTGGAGGCAGGATCCAGGGGTTGACCCGAAGACATGGGGTGTGGTTGTCCTCAGATTGGTGCGTCTTGCTGGCAGCATCGCTGGCAACAGCTTGAGCCAGAGACGTTTGCCCGTGCAGATGTCCCCAGAGCAGTGCTGGGAAACATTGAACGCAGGCGAGGCGCTCCAGGACAGCCTGGAGCTGCTGCAGCACAAATACGTCCGATTTGGGCAGGACGAGCCCCGTAGCGCGGATGGGATCATGCAGGCCGATCAAGGGATGTTCCGCCTGTTCGAGGGGTGTGCCAAAGCGACGCTGGAGCTGTCGCTGCAAGGGCTGGACCTGCGGGAGGAGGCGAAAGCGCTGGGGACCCGATACTGGATGTGCCAGCGCTGTGCGCGGCCCACGTCAGAGGACCACGCCGAACACATGTCGCAGAAGCACCCCGAGGCTGGTCTTGGAGACCCTGTGGAGCCGCTGCACGTGAACGACCTGCTCGGCCTCGCGCAAGCCTCCGGGAAGCCGGCCGTGACGGTGTACAGCGCGGAGTCGCCCATCTTCCGAGCGTCCAACCAGGCGATGCGGGAGTGGGGGGGGGACAGGGCCGCGTTCGACCGGTGGCGCGCGTTCGCCTACCTGCTCGACTGCGAGCTGCGGGAGCTGCCCCGCTTCGAGGGGATCGTGTACCGCGCCATGCCCTGTACCGCAAAGGCAGCGTCGTGACGTGGAACCAGCCGTCCAGCACCTCTGAGGACCCCCGCGTCGCACGGCACTTCCTGCGGGGCCGCGCGCAGCCGTCCGGCACCATCTTCATCATCCACTCCGCCACCGGGCGGCCCATCAAGGAGCACTCGCTCTACGAAGAGGAGAAGGAGGTGCTGTTCCCGACCGGGACCCAGTTCCAGGTCGTGCACCACGCCGCCGGGGGGCTCAAGGCGCTGCTGGAGGCGGCCATGCGGTGCAGCCTGGCGCACGTCGACGTGTACGAGCTGCGGGAGCTGGTCCTCGACAGCTGGTGCGACGTCGCGGGGTACGCGGACGCGGCGCAGTCGACCCGGAACCGCGCGCTCTTCGACCTCATCCGGCGGCAGCCCACGTACCCCGTGTGCCGCCGGGGCGGCATCAAGGCCTTCTCCTCGCCCATGTCCGGCCTCCTGCGGGCCGAGGACGGGGCGACGGCGCTGCACCTCGCGGCGGCCGTGCCCGACAACCTGCCGTGCGTCCAGCTGGTGTGCTCGGCGCTGCAGGAGGGGGACGACGGCGGCAGGGACGGGGCAGGCAGGACCGCCCTCGAGGTGGCGGTGGACATGGCGCATGAGGACACGGCGCTGTTCCTGCTGCAGCGCTTCAAGGGGTGGGACCAACTGTCGCGCGCGCAGCGCTGCAAGGCACTGCCCTGGGTGTGCGCGGCGGGAGACAAGGGCCTGCTGGAGGCGCTCTGCAAGGCCGCCGACGCGGAGGCGCTGCAGCAGGGGCTGTTGGCCGCGTGCGCCCACAATCAACTCGGCTGCGTCGAGACGCTGGTCGCGTGCGGTGCGGACGTGCGGCAAGCGCAGTCGGACGGGCTGACGGCGCTGATGCCCGCGTCGCGGAGGGGGCACGCGGCCTGCGTCCGGGCGTTGGTGGCCCACCGGGCGGACGCGGGGGCCGCCATGGCGGACGGCTCGACCGCGCTGATGCTCGCGGCGGAGCACGGGCACGTGCCCTGCATCGAGGCGCTGATCGAGTGCAAGGCCGACGTGGCGGCGGCCAAGGGCAACGGCAGCACGGCGCTGCACATCGCGTCCCACTTCGGCCACGCGTCGTGCGTGCGGGCGCTGAGCGACCTGAACGCGGACGTGGAGGCGCGGAACCGTTCCGGGTGGACGGCGGTGATGTACGCTGCGCAGAGCGGCCACCTGGACTGCATCGAGACCCTGGCGGCCCACAGGGCGGACGTGGGGGCCGCGGCGGCGAACGGGCGCACGCCGCTGATGGTGGCGTCGCTGTACGGCCACGCGGCGTGCGTGCGGGCGTTGGCCGCGCGCGCCGCCGACGCGGGGGCCGCCGACCGGGACGGGCGCGCGGCGCTGCACTGCGCCGTGACCGGCGCGCACGCGGCCTGCGTGCGGGCCCTCGTGGAGTGCCGGGCGGACGTGGGGGCGGCCGACGACGCCGGGCAGACCGCGCTGATGGACGCCGCCCAGAACGGGGACGCGGAGTGCGTCGAGACGCTGCTGCAGCGGGGGGCGGACCCGGGGGCGCGGCACGCCACCGGACAGACGGCGTTGATGTGGGCCGCCCTCGGGGGGCACGCGGCGTGCGTGGCGGCGCTTGTGGCGCACAGCGCGGACGTGGGGGCGGCCAACGGCGGCGGGTGGACGGCGCTGATGGCGGCGCGTTGCAGTGGGGCCGCGGCGTGCCTCGAGGCGCTGGGGGCGCGTTGCGGAGAGGCCGCTCCCGCCGCGGGCGCCCCCGTCGACGGTGCGGGGGATGGGGATGGGTTGGCGGCGGCGTGCCGGCACTGCGGGGCGCGGGTGGGCGTTGTGACGCAGCCCCGTCTGTCGTACCACGCCACCTCCGTTTGCCACTCGACGTTCGTGTGCGACTCTTGCCACCGGACGTACGCCATCTCCGGGGGCCTGTACCACTGCAGTTGTGAGAAGAGGGCCTGCAGGGTCTGTATGGGGGTCGGGGGACTGGCAGGGCAGGGGGTAGGACGGCCCGTGGGAGGGCCCGGGTCGACATCGGTCAATGATGGCTCGGCAAGCACAGGGCACGACAGGGCAGCGTAGGCCAACGTACATTCGCAGGTCAACACGTGTCACTACGGGTCGCTCTAGGCCTGACTGAGGTTTTTGGCGGAAGAATTGGTGTTTGGCAGCGACGGCGGTGAATTGGCCATCGACGCCAGTGCGGGTGCTTTGTTGAGGTCCAGGTGGACCCGTCTGGAGTCTAGCGCTTTGTCTTTGGGGTGGGGTGGGGGGGGCATTGAGGACAGCTCTGCTCTGAAGGTGGTCACTGAGGTCCAGGTACCGGGTACCGCAGTGGATAGCCCGGTTTGTGCCCCCGGATATGATACTGCTGGCAGTGCCCCCCCCCCTCCCGCCTCTGCATGCCCTTTCCAGCTCTTCCCTTTGGGACGAGGCAAGGGGCAGTTCCAGCCGCAGTGTGGCAGCAGCAGGAAGTGGTGAGCAGCAACCCACATTGCTATCAGGCAGTTACACGCAACCGCGGCAGAGGGAATCTCCGTGAGGAATTGCGTGGTGGTGAAACAAATTCGGTGTTCGGCGGTCCTGAGTGAAAGAAAAAAAAAGAGTCTGTCTGCAGGAAAGATATATCTGGAGGCACAAACAGATCTGGAAATGCCTTGACAGTGTGTGAGCCGAGACCTCCGTGTAGCACATGGGGTTTGCGACAGCCGCAACTGTTGGGAAGCCCTTGATGGCTGTTCTACATCATACCCGTCTCCTCTAGGTCCTTTATAGCCCTGCCATATCATTCTCGTGTCCTGTAGGCCCTTGATGGCCGTTCTATATCATAGTTGTGTGCTCTATTGTCTGCTTTGCAACAGCTGCAATTTTGGGGGTCTGCCTGCTTTGAACCCAGTCGGGCCCTTGGCTGATTGGGTCTGACCTCTTTACAGAGTACCCCTGCAAATTGGTCACCATGCGTGTTGCTGATGTTCATAAGTTGCTGAGTGCGAACGCTGTTGCAGAACGTTAACGCTGCGTTACCCAGGCTCCTTGATATTTCGCAGTCACTCTGATCCTCCCTCCTTCTCTGGTTTTTCAAGCTTGTTGGTGGCAGGATTCGGCAAACCGCCGGCGGCTGACATGCGACCAACCTGAGGTTGGCGCTGAACCTTGGGAGTGCAAAACCCATCACCCCAAAATTCGGCGTCCAAAGATAGAGTACTCTTGTTACAGTAACAATGTATTCAATAATCTGCAATCTGCATTTGCTTCGGTGCATCATACCACCAGGTCACAACACACCTGCACCACTAGTGACGGCCTCACCACCAAAAGGTTCCAGCAGCGAGTGTCTTTTGCATTGCCACATGAAGGCTTGTCCTTTGTGTGCAGTTTGGTTGGTTTGGAGCCCCTCATGCAAAGCAGAGCACAAGCACAAAAAGCAAACCAACCGCCAGTAGCCAAACAGATGAACGCCTGTCCGCAGACGAATAACTGCCAGCAGCCAAAGGTACTCAGCGTGTGAGGCTTTCGTAGGGCCACGTCCAGGGCCAAGCCTCTCCACTTTGGGCGTTGTCTTCTGCTGTTTGCTTCGCACGGATGGGCCCTGTTGGTCATTTGTTGGTCCACAATGACGGGCCTAGAGCAACCATTTGGCACCGCCCAGTGCCCCTGAGCACCCCGCCAAAAAACAGGAACGCAACAACAGCAGCAGCACCCCCCCCCCCCCCCCGAAAGACTGCCCGGATCCTTCGTGTTTTGGTGCCACGACCCGCCGCCGATGGAAAAACAGGAACGATGGGCCAAGACCGCGGCTTTGGTGGATCGTTGTGAGTTGGCGAGAAGTTGGCAGGCGGCGCCAACAGCCCCGAGAGCAGCAACATCTCAGGGCTTTGCCCCCCCCGAAAGGACAAGGGTCAGTGGTGAGAGGCCAAGAGGCACCGCCAGGTTTGGACAGCAATCCATGCAGGTGTCATGCCAAGCCCCCCCCCCCCCCCCACAGCCTCATCCCCCCCCCCCACCTGTTTAGCCGGTGATTTCTCTCTCGTACATGCCACAACATGCAACAAGGAAAGGGCACTGTGACCGTACCATCCAGACGTGTTGCACGGTGTTTGCTCACCCATTGCAGGCCCGCATGCACTGTGCTCCTGTGACATGCTGTGCTATGCGTGCTAAACCCGCGCATTGACTCCTGTGGGTCAAGAAACGTTGTTGTTGCGGCCAGTCCGAAGGAGATGGCACTTTGTGAAGGGAGAACGGCTGTGCATCGTTTTTTTCAGAAGAAAACATTTGTGAAGGACCGTCACACGGACGTCTGGCAAACGAAAGCTGGCAAAAACGGATGCATCCGGGTGGAATGCAATGTGCAGTTGGGTGTATGTGCGGTTGCGGGGTGTGGCTGTACACATGCAATTATTATTGTTATTACAAGTAATTCTCAAATCACCTCGAAGCGACGTTGTTAAATCAAGCGCAGGCGCATACGCCATACACCCCCCCTTTTGGGGGGTCGGTCGCGTAGCATACTCCAAGGCATGATATTGGATGTGTGACCCCTTGTGAAATCATTATTTTGCACGACATGACGACGAAACAATGGATTTTTTTTTGGATTTTGAGCTCTCTATCCCCCCGAAACTGGATACCACGTTTTAGGGGTGGGGGGGGGGAGGGGGCAGTGAGCCAGCCGGGCCCCTGAGGAATTACGTAAAATGGTGAGTGCGTGCAGGGGATTGGGCGCCCAGAGGGCCACCCCTGGGGCCCCTGCTTTGTGCGTCCACGCTCAGAGGAACCTGCACCCAGTGAGAGGGCCACCACTGGGGCCCCTGATGCGCTCCGTGCAGCCACCAGTGCACGCAGGGGATCAGGCACCCAGGGAACCAGCCCTGGGGCCCCTGCGGCACAGCGGCGTTGTTCGTCTGCGCCCAGGGGATCCCGCGCCCTGGGGCTCACGCACACGGAAACACAGAGAAGCAGGTTGTGGACGCCCTGAGTACGGAGGTGTGTGGACAGCCTAAACAGTCAAACGACCCCCACAACAACCATCACAACCTCAATATGCCAACTACTGGGCGCCGCTGACGCGCAAACGTCACATCCCGCCACGTCCAGCACAGCCCCGGCACACCAACTACTGTGCTCCACGAATGCGGAAACGACACCAGCAAGAGCACCGGCCGCAGCGGCCGACAGAACGCAGCGACCCGACGCAACATGCGAAGGGAAGAACGGGTGACCGTCCAGGGCCCCGTAAAGAAACAACAACCAGACGGAATATCACACAGGGGGCGGTTCAAAAGTTTGTGCTTTGAAGGATTTGGGCCAAGGTCGGGTAAAACAGCTGATAGGCTGACCGACCTGTGCCAGCTGTCACTGGCCGCGTTTCGAACCGGCTTTCGGACACCTGTCGGGTGGATGTTCTACCACTCAACTGCTGATCATTCGTGTTGAAACCCTGCTCCCCTTTGTTTGTAGCTGTAGGCTGCCACCAACACAAGCCAAAGTGTGTGTTTCTACCTGCCTGTCTGCCTACCTGCTTGCCCAACTGACCGCCTGATTGACTGCTTGCTTGACTGACTGACTGATTGGCTGACTGTTAGCCTAACTGACTGTCTCTCTTCGAGGTGCCTTGCCGAAGGCAATAGAATTTTAGGGGTGGGGAAAACTAATTAACAACACACACACACCCCAAACGCACAACTCCTGAGATCATACCCACATCCCGAAGCTGTGGATCAGTATGCTGGTGAACGGCCTACCAGCGAGGCCAGAAGAACTATTGGACACGTGGTTTCGCTGAGAGCTTGCAGGAAATGTTGTGCATGTTGAACCTCGCAGTTTGAGTATTGATTGAATTGATTGGAAGTCACACCCCAAACACACAGTAACACACACTCTCACAGTGGTACTGCGGGATTCATGGATAGTGGACGGTGGGTTGTATATTTCAGTGGGGGCCATTTCACATGATTTTGCATTCCAAATGAAGGGGAGGGTTAATTGTGTGGGAGGGCCAATAACATGAAGGAGGTGAGGGCCAGGAACAATGGCATTGCGGAGAGGCCATCCTGGTGTAGGAGATTTGTGCATGCCTCCAAAAAAAGGAAAGGTGCGGTGGATATGCCACCCAGGAAAATCCATTGCCTTCCGCAAGGCACCTCGACCAGGGTTCGGGAGTAGCTAGGCTCTGGGGTGTTGGGGGGCCCATACGTGAGCCTAGCAGCCGCTAGGGGGACGCACCAAGTGATGACCCAAACCGAAACGTCAAATTTGGAACATTCGGACACTGAACAGCCTACAATCAGCAATTTCCTGGCTTTCCAGCAGACACTCATCGCGCTGGTGCCTGTTGCCTTTGCAGCATCCTTTCGCACCATGAGGCCTGCAGCACTCTTCGTGCTGGTGGTGATGTTGTGCGCCGTCCTTGTGAGCTTCGGCCTATCCCCAAGCTGCGACAGCCATGCGGACCCAGAGCAATGTCGCCTTGGCAGGGCTGCGGCTTCTGCTGAGCGCCCCGATTCGCCTGAGCGGCTGCTGCACCCGGCGGCTGTGAATTGTACGTCGGCCTGTGCCCAGGATGTGGTGGGGTGTTACCATCACAACATCAAGTTCTGCCTCTTCCTGACACGCGGGGCCTCTCCATCAGCCGCGGACATCCGAAGGAGGCTGGCGGACGATCCTGTGGACCCCCGGAAGATCATGGCGGAGTTCGCAGAAGCCAATCGCACGGACGAGTTAAGGCGATGTCTGAACATCTCGAAGGCGATGTGTGACGGCCGACAAGAGAAATGCCTGGCAGCCTGTCCGCCCCCTCCCTCCCCTTCTCCCTCCCCTTCCCCCTCCCCTTCCCCCTCCCCTTCCCCCTCCCCTTCCCCCTCCCCTTCCCCCTCCCCTTCCCCCTCCCCTTCCCCCTCCCCTTCCCCCTCCCCTTCCCCCTCCCCTTCCCCCTCCCCTTCCCCCTCCCCTTCCCCCTCCCCTTCCCCCTCCCCTTCCCCCTCCCCTTCTCCTCCCCCGCAGCCTTCCCCTTCCCCCTCCCCTTCCCCTCGGCCTCCCGTGTCCCCGTCCCCCTCCCCTTCTCCTCCCCCTCCCCCGCAGCCTTCTCCTTCCCCTCCGACCTCCCCTCAGCCTCCCCTGTCCCCGTCCCCGTCCCCTCCTCCTGAGCCTTCCCCTGCGCCCGCCCCTTCTCCTCAGCCTTCCCCGTCCCCTTCGCCCCTGTCTTCGCCGTCCCCCCCGTCCCCTTCACCCCCTTCCCCTGCCCCTTCCCCGTCACCCGAGATATCCCCCGCGCCTGTTCCGCAGCCCGCGAACGACGGTGCCATGTTCCAATACTGACGGCCAGGGGCAGCATCGGTGCGAAGGAATGGCCCGGACGCTGAAGAAACAAACATATGACCGTGTCACGCAGGTCATCGGTGGGCAGTCTTGAGGATCGCGTTTCATTCGGATGTGTTCTCGCGGGCGTGTGGTTTGACATCCGGTCCAACGGGTTGCCGCAGCTTTTTGCGGCTCTTTCCCTTTTTTCACGACGGCCCACCTGAGGCTTTGGGCGGCAGAAACGTGGTTCACTGCCAGCCTCGCCTTCGACAGGATGTGGGTCCGGATCAGCGCGCGTGCACACCTCAAAAGTACTCGTCGCAAGAAGAACTGAGTGTTTGAGTCCGGGTAGCGGCCATCGCCGACTCTCTCTCTGTCTGTCTGTCTGTCTGTCTCTCTCTCTCTCTGCCTCTCTCTGTCTCTCTCTCTGTCTCTCTCTCTGTCTCTCTCTCTCTCTCTCTCTGTCTGTCTGTGTGTCTGTCTCTTTCTCTCGGCCCCTTTCCTTGCCCACGAAATTCTTTCGTCTGTCCCCACGCGGTTGCCAGTGCCTGGCGGCCGTCGCACCCCTTCCGCATTGCTGACTGCCCCATGGCGTCGCTTTCGTGCGTTGCGTGCCCGCCCGCATCCTGGGCTCGATGGCTGAGCTCAGCAGCGCTCATGGAGCGCCTCCGTGCCACACGCCGAGCGCAGCCGCCACGAGCGCACGCGGTCCTGTGGCCGCTCCGGGCCCGTCCAGTCGTGTGGTCTCTGACGAACCCGGCGTCCTTCCACAAGTGGGAGCCAAGGGCTACCCCAACCGCCAACAGCGCTGCTGACGTTTGCGGTGTACGGGCGCGTGCGCGTTGAAGCGGCGGGAATGCCCCAGCGGTGACGGGAGGATGGAGACGTGTCCAGTGCCATCGCGGGCCTTTCTGGGATGGTCCCTCATGCTGCAGCATCGTAAACAGTTCCCTCTGGTCGAGGGGGGTTGGCATTATGCCATGGTGTGATGATCTCGTCTGCAGCTGGCGGCGCCTACTGGCCGATCGCCATTCGCTGCCCTTCCCTTGGACCCTTTCCCTCCATCGGCGGTGGTGCCCATCGGCCTCTCACCGCCCTGTGACCTTCCTCTTCCTCCCTGCCCTAACTGTCCCTCTCCCCTGCCCTTTCCTTTCCCTTGGCCTTTCCCTCCGTAGGCCGCGGTGCCCCTCGGCCTCTCACCACTCCTTCCCTTTCCGTTCCCTGGTCGATGGGGGTAAGTCAGTACTTGCGCACCACTTCGGAGTTGCTGACCACCAGTGGTCATAGCCACCCACGCGCAGAATGCGCGACCAGTCGATTGTCCTGCCATCGACGCGATGTGCATCTGCAGATCCAGTCCTTTCACTCGGGTCTGGATGGCGGGGGATCTTTCTGACAAGTTTTGTGGTATGCCGGTTAATGGCCGTCAGTCGTATTATTGGCGGGAGCACCGTGCGCTGTGCCCACGCTGTGCCCGCGCTGTGTCCGCGCTGTGCGAACAGTCGGCTGCTCTCCACCAGCGGTAGCCACGGGTGCCAGGGTCCTGAATGCCGCATCCCCGATGCTGTTTTGAATGGATCATGCGTGCTTCTGTAGGGGGGTGGTTTGCAGGGGGTGTTCCCAGGATGAACGCCGTAGTAATTGGCGCTGTGCCCGCGCTGTGCCCGCGCTGTGCGAAAATGCCCTTGAAAGTGGGGGGTGGGGGAGAAATGGGGCAGATTTGTGGGTCCCCGTAGAAAAAAAAACTGTTGATCCCCCGCGTACCATGGCATACTGATGGTGGCTGTTCGGGCGATGCGTCCTGGCGCCTTCATCCCAGCTTGTGTGCCTGGGGATGGGGGGGAGGGAGGGGGATGCAGGCCGGTCTGAGAAGTGGAAACCTTGCATGCCTTTCGAGATGGCGTCACCAGCGCAGCAAACCAGTGCCCCAGCCCTATTGATCTGCACTCGCCCGTTGACCATGGCTCTGCCAGCATCAAAGAAGGGGTTGCATGTTGCATATTTTGTAGCTCCTCCCTTGAAGTATAGTGCCGCTTTTGAGGGAATGGTGGTGCACACGAGGCAAACTAACATTGCCAGCCGCGTTGTTCTATCAACCCGGCCGAGAGAAATCACCGAGGCCGCTTTTCCTTTTGGGGGGCGGGGCGGGGGGTGTCAATATACCACTGCTTTCCTGTCCTTTCTTTCTTTCTTTTCTTTTTTGCGACGTCGGATCTCTTTTCTTCATTGGCACCTTTGGAGACTGGGTTTTGCAAGTTGTGGGCCGCAAATTCGCTGGTAGGCTGGTGTTCCCAGATGTGCTGGGGGGGTCAAACAAATGACCCCCCACTTTTTGACCGCAGGAACACGAATTTTGTGGAATTTTTAATTTTATCTCGAAAAGGCTTGTTGAGTTTTGGCATGCAGAAACTGCGTCACTATTTTTTCGCCTCAACGGCCTCACCATTGACAGTTCTAATTGACAATTCTAATGTCGTGACCCCCCATGATAATCAAAATACACGCGTAAAACAACTGCAGCATGGGAAATCCCAAAGTCGTTTTTTTGAATTTTTTGACCTCCCAGAATGATCAAGAATGTTGTTGACAAGGCAAGTGCTGTTGCCCAGTAGTCGTCCAATACCATTTTTCAGTGCAGCACTGGATAGTGCAGGTGCCGTGTTGTACAGAGTTGAACGTTTTCCTTCAGTCATTACCTACACTGCTATGTGCACAGTTCAACAGACCAGGAAATTATTCATGGAGGAGTTCGTGTTCATTACAGCTCCATGCAACAAGGGTTAGGTGCGACCACCTAACCGCGCGCGCACACACACACACCACTTTGAGCTCTGCATGCATCCCTGCATCCGTGTAAGAAGAATTAGACTGTTGCAATGGGGTTGCTAGGCGTTCCGGAAAAACCACAATTCCGCATGCTGATTGAATGCCAAACATACTGACAGTCCAGACTGTTCCTGTTGATTTTATAAGAATGGTGGCACATGCCAGAGGAGGAGGCCGACATGCACAGTTGACACAGTTGACAGACGATACACATTACGAGAAGACATGCCCATTGATGTGCGTTGTTCTGTGTCAATACAGTGCAAAATGACATGATTGTGCTCTCCTTTTTCTCTCATTGCGCACGAATGTCATCCCCTGGGATGGCTGTCTGCGTGCATTTTGAAATCTGGAAGCCATTTGTGCACCCAGGAGCTACATGCTCGCTTGGCAATTGCTGCGGAACACAGAACACAGAAAATGCACTGCTAGTGGGGGGCTTGAGTCATTGTATATGTGGTGAGTGATGTTCCACAAGCATACAAAAAACATACATGTATGTGTAGCGATCATGCCCATTTGGGAGGGGTGGGTAGAACAGGTCGTGGAGATTGTGGAAATATGTTGCATGACCGGCAGAGTCAAAACGTACCACAGTGGTAAGCAGCAGCAGGTGTGCCGAGCATTACTTTCCCCATTTTGCTTTTGCAGAATCATTGTGGATCCATTCCTGAATGTTGTGCCGCCAGCGCATACTGAATGCTACCCGTATCTTGTTGGTATCTGCAAGTCTGTGAGGCATTCGGAGACTAAGGGATTCCATTTGGCTTATTGATTTCTTTGCATGTGCTGTGCATGTACACCATGCACGGCTGCATCCTGATACCTGCCAGTATGGGCATGCTTCTGCCAGCGGCCGTGTGGTTTTTGATGAACATGATGCCCTTCGGCTGTGTTTGGCAGCATTCCTGTCCGTGCAATGTCAGTGTCCAGGCTGACGGTTGCACGAAATGCCACACATTTCGAAACACGTGTTGCAAGTGGCAGATTGTGGTTGTGGCTGAAGCAGTGCTTGTGGGTAGTAGATGTGGGGTGTAGGAGGCCAGCTGGTGAGACGGCATGAGGGAGGAAAAAGCCCCCGAGGTTGATGAGGAAGATCGTACAATCGGGGACACATCCGAGTGTTCAGCCAATGGGGGTACATGTTGCACATGCAAATCTCAACGGATGATGTCTGCCGACTGATTTCGCTCCCCCAAATTGGTGGAGGGAATGGCTTGTCAAAGTCCTGGGGCGATGACAGTTGGCATTCTGTGTGTTGCCAAGGGACATCTACAGTATTATGCTGGTGCAGACTCTGATTGGGGCATTCCAAAGGGCACAGATACAATGTGGCGCCACCATTGTAACATTTTTTCCCCTTCTTGTCTATGTCGTTCCTCAGGTCTGCTCCCATATTTTTGCTTTCGCACCGCAGACCATCAGCCCAAAAGCCGTGTTGCAAGAACTGGACATGCATTCCGCATTGCGAGCTCTGCGTGTGTTTTGCCTGAAATGCCCTTGCATTTGCAGCAATTCTCAATCTCTGCACTGTTTTTCACAACCCATACACTGCTTTTTTTTTCCAGAGGAAAGGTTGCAAATGTTTCTCACTCTTTGCACTGATTATACAAGTCGCACTGCTTTACCCGACACGTTTTTTCTTTTATCTGTGCAGTATCTCTCAAGCTCTCCACCTGTCTCGAAACCACTGCACCATCTGTGCAACGTGAGGTAAATATTGTGCATCCAATATTTGTTTTTGCTGGACCGTGTCTGTACATGTAAATCAATGAATTAGCGAATGCATAACACTGTCATGGCATCTGTTGCCTGCGCCAAAGAATACACATCTTGAAATTGGACAAAAGGTAACGCACTGTGCTAAAGAACAGCAACACCAAGAATGTTCCGCTACCACCGTCATTTGTGGGATCATCGTAGCACTGGACAGCTCTGAACCTTGATTCCGAGGGGTTACCTCGAGTACTGTGAAGTGAGCAGGCTACGCCAGCTCATCTTGGTCTGAGCCAAAAAAAAAAAAAGAACAGCAAACCATTCAGTTCAGTGCAGTCACTGCCTCCGTGTAAATGCAACAGCACATGTTGTAGAACATCTGCACAACAGCAGGAAACCAAGAGTCTACCCATGAAAATGAGCTTGGATGTTGAGGTTTGGATTGATAACCAGCGCAGAAGTCCAAACATTTTGCTTTTTCTATCAAAACACAGGCGTACCAGAAAACCACTGCAAAGGGGCGCGATCCATTGCAGGGAGGCATCATGAATGTCCACCCTGTAGCTCTTTGCAGGAATGTGTTTCAGGGGGGGCAAATCGTACATTCGTCTCTTGGCCTTGGCAAACTCCAAACTTCTGTGAGCTGCACATCCACGAGGTGACACCAGTCACCGATCACTGGCTGCAATTGGCTGAGATAGGACTCCACAGATAAAATGTTTTGCGGGTGGTGAGAAATGCTGTGTTCTAGCGGCCACCTTAATGAAGGTGCCAAGCGAACCAAGAACCCATAACAGGGTGAGAAGCTTCCCTTACAGAATCACTTGCCCTATGGCTCCAAACGACACGGAAGGGCAGGGGGGGGGGGGATAATCAACGGCAACCTTAGGGCAGCCAACCGGTCCACGGGCCATCACAAGTTGACCTCGCTGAAACTATGGCGTGTGCCCTGGCCTTTGACATGGCCAGGAAAGGAGACAACATCATTCGGGACAACCAAGGTGTGGTGCAAGCCACCCCGACAAAACGGAGACTATCGTGACATTACAAAGAAGCAACAATGAGTTGGATACAGCCGCTAACATGGGCGACAACCTACCCAGGGATATCCCACCTCCCAAACGAGATTGTCCTCCATGGACAAATCATGCCCACACCGGCGAACACATGGATCATGCAACTGCGTAGACGAAAACTAATGGCAGAAGTGCACTGGGTCAGCTGGGTACCCCTGAAACACCACCGACGCAACGCTCGGGTCCCCTGGCTGTAGGGACAAGTGCGGGTGGGGCATTGGATCCCCATGGGAACGATTCGCCACATTGTGCCGCCTACAGACAACGCGTCGGGCGTTGCCTTCAAGTGTGTTTGGCCTATTGCCCCAACTAGGCAGAATTTTCGGAACATGTGGCTAAGCTGGTCCAATTGGTGAGAACACGCAAAAAGGTGGCTGACTACTGCTTCAACCCATGACAACTGGCTCTGGTGGGCCATACATTCCGAACCACGCAAGAACTATTTCAGTTCCGTGCCATCTAGGGAGTGCAAGGCCTGCGAAGCAAACTGGCGTACATTGCTAGAGCATATGATTCTGGGTGTGTCTTCTTCCATTGATGGTTCCAAGTTGGAAAGAGTGTGTGACTGGTCATCTGTCCAAACCATGGCAGCAGGAATCCCTGGGTGGCGCCATGCCGTCTTTTTATTTTTTGTCAGATACTACATTCTCTAGAGTGCGGAACCATGTGCGAAAGCAAGGACGCAAGAAATGTGGGTGATGTGGAACAGCTTCTAAAGGATACCATCCAAGTTCGCATCAACGCAGCAGATGGTATGTTAGAAATCATGCTCCTTGACCCAAAAGGTCAGCATGCATCTGATGAGAAGTGGATCGAAGTCGCTGAGGAAGAATGCATTCACAAGTTCCCATTCGTTTTTCTTCGAGACAATTGCATTTGTGCCGGGTGCTTTCACCTCGACAGTTCTTCCCGCCTCACAAGTTTTATTAAATTGGATGTCGAGGATGCCATTGTAGAAGCTGTGGTGTGTTATGCTAATGTAAGAAATGTCAGGCTCGGACGGCATCTGCATTCAAACCTCGACAGCCCTTCCGATGCAAGCCTCGTCATCCGGTGCTGTTGGCAGTCAGGGCACACAAGCGAGTTCCCAATTCATTGGTTGATGGAGCGACGGTTTACCAAAAGGGGCCGGCTGCAGCGCCTTCAAGAAATGGATCTCTCCACCCTCCACCAGGAGTTTTTTGGCATTGCAGACACGTCAGTTCCAGTGCACAAGCGCGTCCCGTATTTCGATTTGGATGGAGTGAGGGGGTTCTCAAGTCAGGAGATGCTGCAGTGGTGCTTGACGCTGGAAAGATATGGCGTGTGTGTGGTGCGCACGGACAACTCTGAGCAAATCCTGAAGCGCTTCACGAACCAATTTGGATTTCGTGAGTGGTCCAGCTTTGGCGAGTTTTTCCTTGTGGAGAGCAAACCGACGGCGGTAAACCTGAGCTATACGGCATTCCCTCTCCAGTTACACAGTGACTTGCCCCACTACCATGAGCCTCCGCAGGTGCAATTCCTGCATTGTATTGCGCAGACCGAATGCGAGGGTGGGGCGAGCTTGCTTGTGGATGCGGT
Source organism: Eutreptiella sp. 'Long Island Sound 2002' (assembly GCA_964036045.1). NCBI lineage: Eukaryota > Euglenozoa > Euglenophyceae > Eutreptiales > Eutreptiaceae > Eutreptiella > Eutreptiella sp. 'Long Island Sound 2002'. The sequence goes on along the minus strand of OZ038394.1, from coordinate 30,440,693 downwards.
CCACGTCGCGGAGTTCATGCGGGAGCACCACCCGCAGGAGTTCAAGCTGCTTTGCGAGATTGAGATGGAGTACAAAGACTACCACACGGAGGTGCTGTATGACTGTGGTGTCGGTGGTAAGAGCTCCACACCCCATGCCCCCATCTGGGGTCCAGAGCGGGACATGAAGTGGTTTATGCGGTACAAACACGCCATCATCAGCTTGGATCACAGCGACACCACAACTTTGGATCCTCTGAAGAAACGGATCCTGCAGATAAATTATTCAGACCACCACCGCGACTCCATTTTGACTGATGTCAGTGACCCAGAGCAGGTGAAAGCGTATTATAAAGCGTGTAAGCTCATGGCCACCCTGTTGAACGATGACGCGAACGTACACAAAGTGAAGCTCAGCCCGGGAGACATCTTGTGTTTCGATAACCGTCGCATTCTTCACGGCAGAACTGGCTTCAGTTTGGCTGAGGGTGGGACGCGGACACTGCTCGGGACTTACGTCCGTTGGATGAAACTGCTCCATGAAGCGAGTCAAAGCAAGCGAGCTATACCCCAAACGCTTGATCTAATTGACTGTTCTGTGTTGTATTATTCAGTGCATTTTTCAAGATCTTTTTGGGGGTTGCTGTTTTTGCCAGCTTTTTATTGTATGCAGCCCTAAATTTTCCCAAGGCCTTCCTCTGCCCTTCTTCGAAGGTGCCCCCCTGCTGACATGAGTTGGGGAAGCGCAGTCATGTCATGGCTTCAGCCATGGCCACCTATACGGCGAACAACATGAAGCCTACGATGAAAGACGAAAAATATCGTGGGTTCATTGTATTTTGGTGTTGGACATTGGACACTGATTGCTTGGCACTTGGTGATGCTTTCTTACTTACCCCTCTGGGGGCAGTCCACCCTGCTCGCCCTGTCTGCTCCTTCCCAGCCGCTCTGGGGGGCATTGCACCCTGCCCCCCCTGTCTGCTGCCATCATGCAGAATGGTCATGCATGGCTTGCTTCTGTTGATGCCCCGCTTTGCTGTACGGCCATGTGTGGGAGTGTGTCCATTGGATTGGATTGAAGAGTTGATTTGCAGGGCATCTTCAGAGACATGACATTGCCATTTCACATGATTTGGCCGCTCCCGGCAGTTGAAGCCATGCACATTGGGAGAATGGCCCTCGCTATGAGTGAGGACCGCATGCTCCTGGGGAGGCTTGCATATGCAGGCACAAATGCAGATGTATGCCGTCCTGGTTTGCATGTGCATTAAGCCGCACTCTCTCCGGGTCTGTTCCATTCCCAAGATGTGCCAATGTCTCTGCTGTTTCCTCTTTGTAGACGCATAAGGTCTTGACATAAACTGATGATAATGATCTGTATGCGGCTGGGCAGCACATCACGAACATGGTTGGTGGTGTGCCGAGCATTTCTTTCCCCATTTTGCTTTTGCAGAATCATTGTGGACCCATTCCTGAATGTTGTGCCGCCAGCGCATACCTAATGCTACCCGTATGTTGTTGGTATCTGCAAGTCTGTGAGTCATTCGGAGACTAAGGGATTCCATTTGGCTTATTGATTTGTTTGCATGTGCTGTGCATGTACACCATGCACGGCTGCATCCTGATACCTGCCAGTATGGGCATGCTTGTCATGCCACGTTCGCTGCAGCGAGGCTGCGTTCTTGCGGTGGTGCGGCGGTGCAGGTATCATGCATCGGGGGTGTACAGGGGAAGTCGGGTTTTCAACTTAAAGGGGGGGTGGGGGGGTCAATGGAGCCCGCCAAAATTGGGAGGTTCGGGAGCTGTGTCTGGCAACATTCCTGTTGGTGCAATGTCAGTGTCCAGTGCCATCCATTTTGAAACACGTGTTGCAAGTGGCAGATTGCGGTTCCGGCTGAAGCAGTGCTTGTGGGTAGTAGATGTGGGGTGTAGGAGGCCAGCTCGTGAGGCGGCATGAGGGAGGAAGAAGCCCCCGAGGTTGATGAGGAAGGTGATGGTACATACAATGTGCCGGGTTTGTGGAATAGGGGTGGCATGTCTGGGCGTACCCAGATCGATGATGTCTTCCTTATTCCATGTGGCCAGTTTGCCGTTGCGTGTTGGCGAGGAGCAGCTACAAGATGGTGGTTCTGCTGCCTCTCACACGGTGTGTGGTGCTCGCAACAGATAATGCATGTTCAATTTGTTGTCTGAACATAGCGAAGCGGATTTGAAGAGCAACATAGCCAAGGTGGGGTAAACGCATTAAGATGGTGGTCTGGATGGATGGAATCTAGCTCATATGCCATACCCTGACGAGTGCAGAGTTGTGTGTTGGCACTATGGTCCATGACTCTCCCTCTGTTTCCCGGGGAATGTGTGATTGCAGTTGTTGTTTTGTGGTGGGACGAGCAACCTGATCCTTGTTGTTCTTGTACAAGCGTGTTTGATGTTGGTGTGCATTGGATAGCGTTCACAAAGATATTGACTTGCTCCCTGCAGTAGTACTCTAGTGCGACCATTGTTGAGGTTTTAGGGATAAATACATTGTATCTTATGAACCCAGTGTATTTTTTGTGCCCGACTCAAAGCTGAACAACATATCAGTACACTGAAGACCGCATGGCTGGATATTGATTGCATGGAATGCCCCGAGGACAACGAAGCGGTCACAAAAGGTTGAGGTGTAGGGACCATGACAGTGTGGGCTGGCATCACATGGCGGATGTTGCTTGGAGCAACATCATGTAGTGTGGTGGGTCATTTTTGGCTGATTTCTGGTCATCGAGAATGTGTAGGGCCAGGGGGCCAATTTCAATGGAGTTGAGAACTACAAAATTGGAGATATCTCAGCTTCTAGTCACAATGTCAGTAGTGGGTGTGATTTTGCCTCGCTGGAAGGTTTCAGTCTGTTTGTGCGAGGATGTGGGGCAGGAGTAGAGTGTGTGTGTGGGGTGTGTGTGCCCATTTTCGGGTCGCCATGCCTCCATCCTGCAACTATGAGGTTTGAATCGTGGATCGGTTGGGTTTGACAGGCTGTGTGTCCAGCACATGTATTGATGCAATCTTCGGTGTTCCCCATCACCACCGCCGTCAAGCCAACATACCAGCATGCAGTGGCTTGCCACCACTCACAGTGAAAGATACAGTGCAGCTTCACATGTACAGCGAAAAACAAGCACGTCAGTCTATGGTCATTGCTGGGGGCACTCGGGCAATCCAAATGCCGTTCAGTATCTGTGCCCCCCTGCACAAGTGCGCGTCAAAATGAAGTGTTGATTTTGCTTTGTCGTCCCACATTGTCCCACATTACAGGAGAGGTGCATGAGGCTGCAAATTGCTGCAAATCACAGGAACCAAATCCGAGTGCCAACACATGTGCTTTTTGTCCATTCATGACTCGTACAAGCCGATTCAGCAGCCTGGCAATTCAGCAATTTGGCAGGGTAATTGACATCGATGGACACGCCGCAGTATTGCCTGTCAATTTCGGGGTGCGGGGCCATGAGGCACTGCGCCCCACCGACCCCTTTCCTTACCAGGTTGCAGGGCCAGGGCTAAAGCTATCGAAGGCATCCCCGGGGGGGGCGACTCCGCGGGTCCTAGGACGCCAACTACCCCTGCCCCCCCCCCCTAGGGGCCTTCGGCCAACAGTTAGTTGCCAAAGGTGTCGCCCTCAGGCCTCCATGGGCGCCTAAGGCGCCCGATGCTCCATGAACACCAAAGGTGCCCTAAGGAAAATTTTGTCCAATTTGCACCCCAACACTATCCTTAAACCCAACCTTGACTCTAACACCCACCCCCAACCCTCAGCTTGCTCCTGTCCCTACACCCAACCCTAACCCTAACCCGAGCCCTAACCCTAGCCCTGGCTCTCACCCTAGGCTAGGGTCAAAGTGAGTGTTGGGGTCCAAAATGGAGAGCAATAATGTGGCAAAAGCAACCATGAACCTAATTGGGGGGATCTTGTTCAACCCAATCAACATGGCTGGCATGGCCAAACCAAGTGGCTGCAAAGGTTAGGGTTAGGTTTATGGTGATGGTATGGTTAGAGGAGGGCAAGGGGAGGTAAGGGGAGCCTGTCCCCCCCCCCCCCTCCAACACCCCAAATCGCCCCACCTGGACCCCCCCCCCACCACCACCCCGAATTGCCCCACTTGGACCCCCCCCCCCCCAACCGACCCTCCCGGAGCCCCCCCCCCAGCCCCTCCTATACCCCCCCCCCATTCGCCCTCCCTGAACCCCCCCCTCAGATGCCCCCCCCCCCCCCCCCCCCCCCCCCCCCCCCCCCCCAAGGGGCCTCCGGCCAACAGTTAGTTGGGGGGGTAGTTGGCGTCCAGAACCGAGGGGTCGCCCCCCCCCCGTGAAGGCATCACAGATTTCTGCAAGCACTTATAGACCCTTGTGCCCCCGCTGGACCAGCTACTGCCCCCCTCCTTGTTCCCAGAATCGGGTAACCTACTGAGCCAGCTGCGCCACCTGTCCTAATTCCTTGCCAGGTCGCAATATATCCGGATCATGGACAAGGGGGCTGAGGAAATGTTGGGATTCTATTCTGCCTGGCCGTGGGACAAGGTAGAAGAATTCATGATAAATGAAAAACTTGTACCGGCAGGCTACACGCAGGAACAATGGGACCGCCAGATCTCAAAAGCAGTCAGAGACATGAACCCGCAACGCAACCCGAAGGGGCAAATGTGCATAGTGTACCTGCTAGCTGAGGCAAAGTCCCTGCGGACTTGAACCTGGGTTTGCAGGGGAATTTCTGCATCACCCGCCCCGGTACTCAACAGGCAGCAACTGCGACTGGCAGCACAGTCCTTCACCTACATGCTGCGCATGCTACAGGCTGAGGTACTGCAGAACTTTCAGTGTACAGATATAAAACAGGTCTCCGGCTGGTTTCAGTTTGTGGCCTGGAAGGGCGCACGGTCCCTGAGTGAGCTCGATTGCTCCCTGCAGTAGTACTCTAGTGCGACCATTGTTGGTCACAAAATTAATACAATGGCTCGAGCACCATGCCAAGTGGAATGTCAAACACTGCACGGACACCGTGATACCCCCTGAACTCCAGCCTGGAGGGTATGAACCCACTTGGAGCACGGACATACATTTACTGCGTGTTCTTAGATCACGTTTATGAACCCCCCCCCCCCCGGCTACGCCCCCCTTGTGTGTGTGCGGCTAGGTGGAAGCACCTAGCAGAGGTTGCATAAATTGGACATGAAGACACGACCTCCTCCGTAGGTGAATTATGGTCTGTTGGTGGTGCAGCACAGATTCGGATGTAGGGCAAGGAGCAGGGGACAACTGTGACCGAACCCAATGCTGCACATTATCAATTTGTCAATAGGCCAAAAGACGTTTAGGACAGCTCTGTTGTCCCCGAGGAGTTTTCTTTCACCGCTTTTCTTGCTATGTTCTTGTTTTTGCGGTTCTCATTGTGTGTGTGTGTGTGTGTATGTGTGTTTCACCTTTATTTTGTCATATCAGGGCATTTGCATACCAGTCAATCACCTCAAAGAGGGTTGCTAGATCAAGTAGAAGTGAGCGACACATACCCCCCACTTGTACATGGGCCCCCTAAATAACGGTGGCGGTCTCAGGTCCGAACTTAAGGTACCCCTGGTTGGTCTACCCTATGGGCCCGATTGGCCCTATGAGGACTCAGCTGTTTTGAGGTTTTCATGGGTCAGCTGAACACCTTTGAAAATCACCTCGATTTGACTTTTTCGGACACCCTTCTATCACCCGTGGGATGCGTTTGAGTGATCCTTGGGTGACAATACGGGGACTCTAGCGCCCATGGGGACCCATGCAGTGGCTGCCGGGCCCACGTAGCCGACCTTCTGTCGCCTTTGGGATGGGTTTGGGTCATCATTTGGTGACAATACGGGTACATAGGCAATGAAGCAATGGATGCTTGGCGACTGCATGCGCCCATAACACAACACCCTAGCCATCGCACTGAACTGGGTCCAGATGTCTCCTCAAGTTCGCCTAGCAGCAAGGCCATCAAATTTTTCTTTGGCTGCTTCAGAGGGTTGAGCATGTACTCCATTAACTGGGCTACCTGGCCTTCCAAGCGTGTTCGACGCAGTGATGTGTGTCTTGCAGTAATGCGACCTCAAAGAGCGTAGGTGAAGCCGTGGGTGTCAAAGTGGGTGAGTGTAGCACTCGGTGTGCATGTGGGCGTGCAGCTGGGACTCGGAGCGGGACTTGATGACGGTGTGGGTGTGGGTGTCAGTGTAGGCGTTGGTGTATTCGTTGGTGTCCCCGATGGGGGTTTGTGGGGTTGCAAGTTGTTGTCATATGGGGTTTATGTTGATTAGTGTGGGGTTGTCCCTTGCCCTTTGGGTCCTCTTACCAGCCCCAATTCCACGTTCTGCCACCTGTGTGACAAATTGTTTGTTGTGGCTCAAGACCGAGCCCAAGGCCCTAGCTTGTCCTGGCCCCTGGTAACGCAAACCCCACTGTGGCACACACAACCAAATATATGAAGCCAGCCTCCCTGTCCTTCGTTGGGCCAGGAAATAAGGATGTCTCTGAGGGTGCTAACCATGCGGCACACGCGGTGCGATGTCAGCCCGGTGCGCATGATGTATGCTCACACTAAAAGTTGCTCAAACGTGGCCAGTGTGCACTGTATGCAATGGTTGGGTGATGCTATTGGTGTGTATGGGTAAACCACGCTTTGGGGGGATTATCGGGGGGGAAGTGGTGATGATGCATGCACAAAAGTTTCCAATTTCAATGTGTTTTCTCCCCACGTATCACATGTCCATGAATTCTGAACTGTTGGCACCAGGCACTGGTGTCTTCTATCTTTGAGCCACTACTGACGAGCGTGTGCCCGCCAGCGTTGCGGGCTCATCGTCAAAGGTGGATTGTGTGGCAATCCAATATGGGCGGCCTGGCCATTCTCAGCTATATGCGGACTGCCCACTAGACCGCTTGACCTTCCCCTTCTGTACATGCAGACTTTTTTCTGCACACGACATCTCTTTTTTTTGGGTCGTCAGAGCGGTGGCCCCATTTGTATCTCAAGCACAACGGCCTCCTTAGCAGGGGGTGTGGGCAGCTGCAGCCATCAACCGTACCATACCGTAGGAATGAGGTCTTCGGAGTGGAGGAATCTGTTGTTGCATGCAAACCCCTTAGGCCACTGTGTCCTTGCCTACCTTCCCAAAGGGTGTACATTGCACTGAAGTGTTGCATCCTCCGACACGCGCGGTGTGCGCAGCGCGGTGCGCGGTGCGTTTCAGCACCCTCTCTTTTTCCCAAAGTGGTTCACCTGTGAGTCCTCATTTGCCTCCTCAGGTTTGGGTTACTTTTTGGGGGGGACTGAAACGTTTGGGTTTCGCACAGTTCGGAGGGGGGGGGGGGTGATAAGATGCGGGGGGGTCAGTCAAATAATGGCGGGGTTGTGCATTTCTGCAGTCGTGCATATTTTAGACTCCTGTAAATTGGAAGCAAAAAGCAAAAGCAGCAGCTTGTAGGTGGCATAGATGCTGGGATGTGAACCGCCGAGGTGTACAAAGTAGCGATCTATCACAAAGCCCAAACACCAAGAGCCCGTTGTCCCATGTTTACAGGTCACATTTACCGGCCAGCGGAATCCGGTAGCTAGTCGATTATGCTTCTGGGAGATGCAATCGCGCAATCACGTGACACAGCAGTTGTCAACCAGTGGCATCCCATCTGTGATAAGCACTCAGCACACCCTTTTTGGAGCGTTATTGTCATGGTGATTTCTGTCTCAGGGACAAGCATGGGACTCAAGTGGCAGTGCGAAGTGCCCTGCTGAGTGGCGCACATCTTGTGCCCTACCTCCCCCCCCCCCCCACACGCCTCATGCACTCCTGCCGCAGGGTCGTGCTGCATGTCTGTGACCAAGAAGAAGGTCTGCCCGCGATCCGAGTGCAGCACTGCTGCTACTGCCCTCGTACCCACGAGCGATGTGACTGTGCTGTGGGCATGTTTGAGGCGGCATCGTTACTGGGGCCCCACAGACTACTACCCCCTTTCGCACAACTGCAATTGCTTCTGCAAGCAGTTGGCAAAATTTTTGGGTGTCAGTCCTCCCCCCCTACTGGGTTAACCGGGTGGGTCGTTGGGCCGCCCCCTTAGCTCCCAGGTGTGTTGTGGCCTGTGGTGTTGCAACGTTGGATGCCGAGTCCCTCGGCAAGGCCTTCACGTCGATCGCGACCAGCCTGACCAAGACAATCCGAGGTTACAACCCTCAGCGGGAACAGGCGGACGGTGCGCGATGTGGTCCACGATGAGCCTCGAATGGACGACAGTCCGCAGGTCGATGATTCTTGGCGACACTTCCAGACGAACGTCACCCTGAATTCCTACATCGCCAAAGATCAACAATGGAAGCGGGTCCGGTTCATTAATCCCGCAGCCACTAGCGTCGCCATGAGCAGGCGGATCTGTGGAGAAGGAGCAGAGCAGATGGTGCGGCATTTTCGCTGGGCCGTTGCTGGTTGCCAAGGAGAGCAGGTTCAACGAGGATTTGCTCCAGAACGATGAGTTGAGCGACGCCGATCTGATCTCGTTTCACCGCATCTTTTACAAGACTCAGGTCCGCGCATAGGACCTGGCCAGGGTTTTCAACAGCAGACTGTCGAAGGTGCCCGGTGTTGGCATGCGCACTCCACGAGTCAAATTTCTGGATTGCACCATCTACATGGTCGAGGAGGGCGGCAAACGGATCGGCGTCTTGGTCGAGAAGCCGCTGGACAACCGCCGCTACACGAAGTGGAACAGCAACAACGGCTCTATCAAGAGTCAGAAGGAGGCCGTTGTGCAGGACCGTGCCACACCGCAGATTCCGTGCGATTCCCCAGCCATCGACCCGCGGGACATCCCGCAGGCCTTCTCCCATTTCACCCACCGATACACGTAGCGGAAGTGGTTGGTGTGTGATCTGCAGGGCGCCCTGAATGAGGGGTGCCCTCCGATCTACGAACTGACGGACCCGGCCATTCACTACGCCTCCAGCAGGGGGCGCACCAACGTGTACGGGCGGTCTGACCAGGGTCTGGCCGGGATCCACAAATTCTTCAGTACTCATCAGTGTTTCCGGCTGTGCTCTTTGCTCGAACGCCAGTGGGTGGGTGTCCCAGAGGTGGGTCCATGAGATGTGTCCATTCGATGGTGCCCTGGCATGGTGGCATCATGTGGGCTCCGCACCTCTTGCGTCTTTGTACAGCCCATGCCATTTCATGCCCCTTTTCCGGTCCCGTGCCCTCGTGCCCTCGGGAGTGTTGTGCATTTGTGGATACAGGACATGACCCCCGCACCAATTCTGTGTTTTGTTCCTCGGGCCCTGCTGTCGATGTTGCCGTATTGCTTTGATTACATTAATTGTTAACGTCGCCTCCGCCAAGGGAGGGCAGGGTGGTCGACTGACTGATCGAAACATGGCTTGCGGCCGCACTGTCGACTGCCGGCATATCCGCACCTTCGCACGCATTCAGGATCATCAGCAATTCCGCACATCGTCTTGTGGAATTCCCGCACCGTTTTGCCGTCGTGCCGGCCTGCGCAACACGCACGATCTCTTGTTTCATTCCCTTGCTCTCTCTAGACGATGCTCCTATCCGCATTGTGTGCCCCAGTGTGTTGCCCAAGCCCAGTGTTCCCTTCGGGATTTTTTTCCCAAGCGTAAACCAGGGATCGTCCATGCTCTTGGGTGTTGGCCGAGACTGCGTGTGTTGAACAGTGGTATGGCAGTTGTTGAACGGTTTTGTTTGCATCTCTGTGTTGCACAGGTGTAGGGTCACCGATGCCCTGCAGCCTTCCAAGAAAGTTATGAACGTCATTTGTGGGGCAGGCGGCACATTTGGTGCACTCAGCTTAGCATCTTCATTATACAAACGTCCGTTGGAAGTTTGACGTTGGTAATAGTCGCTGTTTGCTGCCTGTTTAGGTGTTGTGCAATGGCCTGTTGTTGTTTCATGTAGAGACTTTTTGCAGCCCTTTGTGGCAGTCTTTTTGCAGCCTTTTTAGGGGCCGTGCGAAGTATTGTGCAGCGCGGTTTGCTGCCCTTTGCAGCAATTTCTAGCTGCCCAATACACGCCAGCGCACATGCCAACAGCCATGTGTCCTACGTGTTCAACCTTGGATGGCACTGACGGTGGGTTTGAGTGCTGAGCGTCGCTAGTATTGCCACCAGTCGGGACCTCCTCATCCACAGAGGGCACCACCCAGTTTAAAGTATGCTGAGGATCCAGCAGATGACCTGTGCAATCACACGCCTTGTGAATGTGCAATGGTGCTTTGCGTGTGGGCTGAACGCTATGGACTTGTGATTGCACCATGCCAGTGCTGTGCTTCAATTCATACAACCTGCCACAACGCTCGGCCACCCTTCACTCCCTTGACCCCTTCCACCACAAAGTACCGTTCTGTTGATTGCATGGCCTGATGTGTCGCTGCACCAAGATATCTCGTACTCTACTCACTAAATCTGCTCACACTTTCAAGGTCGTTGCCCCAATCATTTGTAGATGTTCCCTCCCCCCGCAAATGGGAAATGCATCAATTCAGAATCAGTGTGGCATGGGACCACCGCCACATGATATCTTTGATGTTCATGACGGGAAAACAACACTGCACCACGCCGCGGGACGCACCGTGAATGCTTCCATTCCTGTGTTCCTTTTTCAGAATTAGGTATGCGAGCGGTTACAGGGTTTGCACTGCACCAATAGGGTTTGCTATTCCATCAAACCATGGGGACCCAATTAGTGGCTGCTAGGCCGATGTAGCCAGGGCCATGGGCTCCCTGAAAGCGCCGAAATCACTGATTGGGGGAACTTTAGCGCGCCGGGCGCGCGCCGGGCATCTTTTTGGACCCGTGCCCCTCCAGTGGCCTTTTAGGGGGTGCACTAAGGGGGCGAACTTAGCGCAGTGCAGCTATTTGGGCACCTGGCTGTACTAGAGACCCACACTTTGAGATACTAGGAGCATCATGGTGACCCCTAGTGTAGGTTTTGACTTCTGATTTTGTCCCCTTTGTTGGGGACCCACGAGGGTGTAGGGGTGACGTAGCATTTCCACCCGCTTTTGGGGCCCAACCTTCTGGTGCTATTGAGGAAACCAGGACAATCTTTGAATCCACGCTTTGATGCGTGGCCCCTCGAGTTGGGGTTAGGGACCCATACTTTGAGATACTAGGAGCATCACGGTGACCCCTAGCGTAGGTTTTGACTTTTCCACAACTAAGGGCTCGCAAACAAGAGGAGGTTGCCAAGCAGGCTCGGAAGCGGAGTTCATCAGCGCCACAGCCAGCAGCCAAAGGGCAGTGTACGTTGTTTGGAATGCTTGCCTCCAATTCAGCTTCCAATTCTAGCTCAAGTTCTAGGTCTAGCTCAAGTTCCAATCTTGAAGCCCGGCCCAAACCTCGACCCAAACCGCAACCCAAACCGCAACCCAAACCTCAACCCAACCGTCCTCGTACTTTTTCCTGTCAAACTTAGTCCACTCGTGCTATCCAAAAACGAAGTGCCAAACACAGCACACCTGTAGCGGTGCCCTCCGTCACTGGTCCCGCCGTCCGCCGGAACCGCATCTCCTCCTCGTACTCCTCTTCCCCCTTGCCCGGGATTCGAACCCGGGTCTTCAAGGCTGCAGCCGGCTGCACAGCCGCTGCAGCACGCTGCCGCAAACCTGCTTGGGCCACCGGCCCCATTCACTGCACCAGTGAGTCAACCGCAGTCGCTTACACAAAGCACACAAAGGCTGGGCCTTCGGCCCCCTTCCACCACACACGAGAGCCTATTTGCCTTTACACTGCCTCCCCCCCCCCCAGAGCCCCAGCAGCCTCGCGTAGAGACAGAAGCACTGTCCCATGCACAGGGAGTGCACCACAGATGGTAGGCCGCAACAGAGCCGGCTCCCATGGGAGCGCCACAGTGGAACTGCGCACTCTGTACTTCTCTCCCGTGTACTATAGCATGCAGCGGGATGTAAACACCTGCGACAAAACAGCCACAATGCCGAGGAACTCTGAACTTGTTGAGGCAATGATCCTAGCTTTGAGGGGTTATGGGGAGTCAAGGAAAACCTCGCGATATGGCCATACTTTGATTTTCTGGGACACTTCATGGCGGCGGCGGCGGCGGTTCGAGGGATCACATTGGAAGACTGGCAGCAAAGAGCCTTGGCTGAATTGGCGAGGTATCGGGGACTCCCGTTGGATGACAACGGAGGTCCATGCGTCCTGCCTTTTCACAACCTGAATTTGGGTGCGGTCCCAAACCCAAACCAGTGCAGGTGACGGTTCCTTGGCCCTTCCCCTGAGACAATATCAAGGGTGAGGAGAATATAGGGTGGCGGGACAACAAGCCATGCTACCTCCCCTCCTCCCTGGAGAAATAACCACCTCGGGGGAGGGGGGGGGGTCACTTTGACTTGGTCCAGTTTAAGGTAGTGTTATTGGTGCGTTGTTGTGCAAATGCATTTTTTGCATCCAAGGAAGTAAACCCCAACCCCCACTTTAATGTACCCTCGGGTTCTCGATTCTCACTAGCCTCAAGGGGGGGTACATGAAGTGCGGGGGGGGGGGGGGGGATACGTGTTGGGTTTTCCATAGTCTAAAAGTAGCGCGCAGTGCGCGCCCAGTGCAAGGATTCCCCCCTTGTGTTGCTCATTTAGTCATGGCTGATATTGAAGTATGGGAAGTGTGGTGATGCAGAAGATGATGGTTGATCAGATCACTCTGATTTGGGCAGCTTATCAGATGGTGAGTAAAAAGAGTGAAAACAAAAAGGTCTACATGAAACACACATGGAAGGCATCAGACTAAAACTAAAAAAAATTCTGGATGAAACAACAGTGACAGTGACTAAGTTGGGTTGGTTTTTTGGGGACGGGGGTGCATTTGGATTTCATCTCTGACCTGCCCACCCCCCGTGGGAGGGGTCACCTTAAGTGTGTGTGGGTGGGGGTGGGGGGGGCTGCATCAGGGGTACATTAAGTGTGTGGGGGGGGGTGTGGGGGGTGAGGGGGTGCATTAATTGGGGGTTGAGGTTCATATTGACAGCAATAGAGTTTTCCGCATGACCAAGAATTGTGTGCTGCTGAATTGCCTCCACTGTGCACCAAGTGCTGCGAGAAGGGTGTAATTTTGAGAGTGGAACACTCTGCAGAACCACTGCTGAGGAGCATGTTGCAGTGTGCAGTTGAGAGATTGGGTCACGCTTAGCACTGGGCACACTTGGTGGGGCCTTGCCCCACTGTTTTGGGGTATTTGTAAGCCCCAGCCCTGTTGTTGGGCACTTCTGTAGGATCCTCCCCTACATTTTCCGAGGTCTTGTGAGGTCTGGCCTTTTTGTTGGTCACACTCGGTAGGCCCCAGCCCCGCAATTTGAGATCAAACATCTCTCACAGGATGGTCCAGAGTACCGCTGCATCGCTTACATGCGCTTACCCCCAAGGTACTGGTGTGGTGCATTCGGCAGTAGAGTCGGACATCCATCAGATTGTGATTTTCTGTTGTGTGCACATCTTGTCCATGTATGCATGTCTTGTTATGTACGCTTGCGGCCTTGATATCCCTTAGGAGGGGGGGGGGTCACTTCAGCACCGTTCCCTTGGGACTGTGCGGAAGCGGTCATGTGCTAGCTACTGTCCACGGGGGTTATGGTATGTCGCCTTGGGACTGTGTTGACTGTGGCAGGTGGCGCCAAATTGGCTCTTGCCAGTGTCATTGCTTGCTCTTAGTGTGGTCATGTGTTCTCTTTTCCTTGCCTGGTGAGCTTGCTCTGTGGTTGTAGCAGTGGAACCCCAAGACATTCCTGTTTTACGGGTGGGGTTCGGGGGGCGAGATAGTCGGGCACCCGGAGTCGGACCGTTGCCGTACATCGCACGCGGTGCGGCGATTTGGTTGTAAAGCTGGCCCCAACGTGCCGCGGCTAGTGGCCGCACTTGGAACCAAGGAGTGTGTGTGCCTCCTTCGTTTAGACCATGAAAAGGCAAAAATGGCTGCCCAATAAATATATTTTTGTGGGAAGGAGTGGTGTTCATGGCGCAGTGTGCAGGGTGCAGGGCGCAACACATGCAACTATTTGGGCGCCTAGCCTTACTAAAAACCCATTCTTTGTGTTGTTAGGGGCATGCTTGCTGTTTGACGGCAGCTTTTTGATGCTTTTTCCGTATTGGGGATATGGTATATTCGTATTTTCACCCAGTGTCACCCACCCACACTTTGGTGTGGCCCCTCGAGTTGGGGTGATGGACTCCCATGCTTCGGTGTGGCCCCTCGAGTTGGGGCACATATTGAGCACTTGTTTGCACGCATGTGTCATTGGGGCATCGTAAGGAATATCTGGAGGGGATCCGGTACTTATTTGCATGAGTACGTGCGTGTATTCTTGCATTTGCAGCAATTTTTGGTTCGGACAAGGACAATACCCTCCATATGAGAGGGGCATTCAAAGCTTCGGATTCTATGGGGCGCCCCTTTTTTCAGTGTGTCTGACTGCCCATTGGGTGATCCATTGCTTTTCCCATCCAGCGAAATGGCAATAGCCCCTCCACTGGCCCCCGGGGATTTGCCCGCTTCTGTGCTCTCGCTCTGCGACGCGGACGACTTCGAGGATGATGATGAGTTCCAAGATTGGCCGCAGTACCTGCAGTCCCTGGCCCCAAGCTGCATCCACACTTTAGTGGTACCTTTCCCGCGCGACAGCCCCAACCCCAAGGGGTGGGTGCTTGCTGGTCTGCGACGCCGCGACATCGGGCCAGACTCACAGTATCTTTTCCCGCAGGATCGCGGCGGCCTGCAACTGGAGGCCGTCTTACTTGGTGCCCGCGGCTTCGAAGGGCAGGCAGCCGACCAGGGGCATATGCTACTGACGGCCCCCATGCTGGAGCACATGAGCTACAACACTCGACACGCCGGGGTTCCCATCGCCAATCACGAGTGGATTTTCAACGACCGGAAATCGGCGTTGTGCACTCTGGCGGACCTGCTGGCGCCGGGCTCCCCCTTCGAGGACACCGGCCGCCGCACGCAGGCCCAGGGGATGTGGGGAACGCTCCCGATCCTGCGGTACACCCCCGACCGCCGCAGACCGGCAGCGGGAGTGACGGGCCCCAGCGGTGGCGCCGGCGACCGGCCGGGCCAGTGCCGCGCCACCGTCCGCCTGTGCGCCCAGTGTTGCCGGGGCCCGGCCCAGGCGGGCGTGAGCGGCCCCTTCGCCACCGCGGCAAAGCTCCAAGTGTGCGTCGGGTGCCGGGCCGCGTACTACTGCGGCGCAGAGTGCCAGCAGCGCGCCTGGAAGGCGCACAAGGTCCCCTGCAAACCCTTTGCGCAGCGGGGGCTGGTGGCGTGCGTGGAAATGACGGACGCGGCGCACATGCAGCACGTCTTCCTGCCCCCCGACAACCCGGCGTTCGATGCCGGGGCCCCCAGCCCCATCATGGGCCTGTGTGGCATTCCGCTGGTGCTCCAGCAGCTTGCCCCGGGGCGGAACAACGAATGGTGCACCTGGCTAATGGCGGACCCGGTGTCGGGGTTCGCCCCGTTCGAGTGGCTCGATGTGGGGCTCGTCCGGGTCTGCCGCCGCGACCGCATGCCCATCACGCGTGACCACATGGTCCAGTTGGGGAGTTTCATGGCCGATCTCATGGACAGGTTCGGTGATGAGGATCCATCGAAAATCCAGACCAGGTGCATGACGAAGGCCTACTTTGTGAAGTTTTTGACTCGCATTGTCGAGACCCGCAATCTCAACCCTGATCAGGGGGATCAGTTTGGGGACCCACTTGGCGTCAGCTGGTAGTTGTACACCTCGTGCCCCCTCAGCGGTCTGGCACATGCGATTGTGGGGAAGCGCCTGATGCGGCGTGCGTGTGCGGCTGTTTGGCTGTAAATCCTGCCCCAATGTGCCGTGGCTAGTGCGGCCTAGTGGAACCAGGTAATGTGTGTGCCTCTTTCATTCGGAGCATGAAACGCAAAACTAAATTGGAGCTGCCCGGTGAAATATATGTTGTGGTGTTGTTAACTCTCTTTGGGGGGCATTTCGGGAGGGGGTAAAAACCGGGGCTCTGTTTACAATCGCCGCAAAAGTAGCGCGCAGCGCGCACGCGGTGCAGGTACCCCCCCTGTGTCTGAGGTGCTCTAAGGCTGGATGCAAGTTTCACCCCGCTGGCCTTCTAGCGTGCGCCTTCCCACCCCCTGGGAGGGTCCGGGACGAGAAAGGGTTTGTGGCAAACATTGGGCCGATAGCAGCAAGCAAACATGACGGGTAGTCCGTTCCTCCCATTGATGTGCCACCTGTGTAGTGTAGCCAGCCTCAACCTTTGCTGAGCTCTGCAGTTCGGCACAAGGCCAACCTGCGCGCAACATCAGAGGGCCTAAGGCATGCCTCGCCTGTGTGAACTGAGGGATTTGCTGACTGCCTTCATCTGGACTCAGCCCCAAGAACAACACCGTAACCCAGCATCAGCGATACCGAAGAATGTTCTGGGTGGCCGTAGTCGCAGCTGCGCCCTCCCTTCCCCTTCCCTCAAAAAGATAGCCCAAGGGGAACCCCAAATGGCAATCTTGTTGCCACTTGCAGGGATCGTAGGCCTCCGTGATGGCGGCATATTCCCTTGCCACTGGGCAATGCTTGGATGAGGACCCTTGTGACACCATGTGGAGCTGATACAGGCCAAATTTGGGGTTTCGGGGCCGTCTGTACATACCAGGGGCTAAAGCCGGTCAGGGTGGGGCATTGAGGTCCCCAATTTCCCGCAATTTCCTGCAATTCTTCTGCGATTTTCCCGACTTGCTCATCAAATAAATTCCTCCAGATAACCATCTAGAAATTACTCTGCGACGGCTGCCCCCTTGAATTGTCGGCCCCCCTTGGGCAGGAGGGTGTCACCGTGACTTTTTTTTTTGGTCACATACACAAGTACAGTCGATTTGCTGCAAACCGATTGCGCGTGTCTGTGGCTCATGTGCTTCGTTGTGGCAAGGTTGGCCAAGGGTTGCATGGTCCCCTGGGTTAGGGGGGGACGGTGGTACCGGAGAGGGGACTATATATTCAATATATTACTACACCCCTCTCCCCTTAAATTTAGCTAACAAGCAACAACAAGCAACAACAACAACAAGCACGTCACCGTTCCGTTTTGGCCATTGCCCCTTCCCGTCGCCTCGGGCTTGACTCTACTTTAGCCATCCTTGAGCCTCGGTAGTGGCCTTGCCAAATCCAAGTTTTGAGCCAGAAACTCACCGGTGGCGCCCCGGGGCGTGGTCGCCAAGTCGGGAGGTGCCCTCCCAAATCTGCGCAGTTTTGGGCCAAAAACAGCCATCTGTCGCCCAAAATAGCCCCCAAACCCGGGCGAAACGCCCAAATGAAGGGAAACAGTGGTAAAGCCCACATGCAGCTTAACTTTGCCGTGTCAAAGAGCCCTCTAGTGCCCTTCAACTCCACAATATGTCCGAGAAACGGCCCCAAAAGGCGCCAAAAAGCCCCAAAATGTGCACAATGTGCACCAACACCCCGAAACCAAGCACAGGCCGTATCTTGGGCTACCTGGCTCAGAATTCGATTCCGAGGGTACCTAGTCCACCCGCAACCCCCCACTTTTTGTGGTTTTCACCCCTCGGAATCGCCCAAACGGACGCCTAGACACCCGTACCAGTGGTCACTTGGTACAGCCGGAGGGCAGCCCGGCCCGCGCACGGCGGGGGCCAACGGTGGGTCCACCAGGGTCCCCGGGGCGAAAAAAATCATTTTTTCCAAAGTTGTTCCTAGACCACTTGGGATGCTCAAACACGTGTTTTTAGGCCGTTTTGAGCCCGTGGTGGCGCGTTTTGGGCCATGGGAAATCCCAAAATGCCTTGAAAATGGGCCGTTTTGGGACCAAAAATGGGTCAAAAATGGGTCAAAAACGCGTTTTTCCAAAAGTGATCCTGGACCATTTTGGATGCTCAAACAAGTGGTTTTAGCCCGTTTTGAGCCCGTGGTGACGCGTTTTGGCCCATGGAAAATCCCAAAATGCCTTGAAAATGGGTCGTTTTGGGACCAAAAATGGGTCAAAAATGGGTCAAAAACATGTTTTTCCACAAGTAATCCCGGACCATTTGGAATGCTCAAACAAGTGTTTTTGGCCCATTTTGACCCCGTTTTAACCGAGTTTATCCCCTTCTCACCACATGTATGCACCACGTTGTGCCCTTCGCAGTACCTTAGAGCCGTATGGTGGAGCCACCTAGAGTTGGGGAGAGGGGTATAGATTGGAGGATATATATATATATATATATATATATATCTATTCAACGGCGAAGGGGGGCTACACAACTGTGATTTCCCAGCATTCCCGCCCTCCAGTCACCTCCAGCCGTCACCCATTCACTCCCCCAATCCATCCTGCGTTGCATACCCTCCCCCAACCTGCCATCCATATGCCCCCTGACGTACCCCGTTCCTCCCATTGATGTGCCACCTGTGTAGTGTGGCAGGCCTCAGCCTTTGCTGAGCTCTGCAGTTCGGCACAAGGCCAACCTGCGCGCAACATCAGAGGGCCTAAGGCATGCCTCGCCTGTGTGAACTGAGGGATTTGCTGACTGCCTTCATCTGGACTCAGCCCCAAGAACAACACCGTAACCCAGCATCAGCGATACCGAAGAATGTTCTGGGTGGCCGTAGTCGCAACTGCGCCCTCCCTTCCCCTTCCCTCAAAAAGATAGCCCAAGGGGAACCCCGAATGGCAATCTTGTTGCCACTTGCAGGGATCGTAGGCCTCCGTGATGGCGGCATATTCCCTTGCCACTGGGCAATGCTTGGATGAGGACCCTTGTGACACCGTGTGGAGCTGACACAGGCCAAATTCGGACATTTTTGCCGGGAGGGTCCTCCGCCATTCGACCACTTGTTAGGGACCCCACCAGGGCGGTCCTTAAGGAACCAGTTTTTTTTGTTAAGGACGGCCCTTAAGGACCGCCCTCAGGGGCCTTTTTGCACAGGCCCGTCGTGGGCCATGTTTGTCTCCACTTTTAGGGAGCACCGAGAATGCAAGGGTTACTTAGCAATTCCGCCCTCTTTTCGGCCCCCGAGAAGTTAGGGGTGAGGCAGCCACTTCTGATTTTCGCGCTTGGCGTTGGGGACCCCCGAGAATGCAGGGGTTATGTAGCATTTCCGCCCTCTTTTGGGCCCCCGAGAAGTTAGAGGTGAGGCAGCTTACTGTGGAGTGTAGGAGGCCAGCTGGTGAGACGGCATGAGGGAGGAAGAAGCCCCCGAGGTTGATGGGGAAGGTGATGGTACAGACAATGTGCCGGGTTTGTGGAATAGGGGTGGCATGTCTGGGCGTACCCAGACGGATGATGCCTCCCAACTGATTTTCGATGTGGCCAGTTTGCCGTTTGCGTGTTGGCGAGCAGCAGCTACAAGGTGGTGGTTCTGCCGACTCTCACACTGTGCGTGGAGCTCACAATAGAGAATGTGTGTTCGATTTGTTCTCTGGACATAGCCTCTGAACATAGGCTGTCATCACATGGCGAATGTGGCTTATAGCAACATCATATAGTGTGGTAGGTCATTTTTGGCTGATTTCTAGTCATCAAGAATGTATAGGGCCAGGAGCCAATTTCAATGGATTTGAGATGTTCATTAATTGGAGATATCCCAGCTTCTAGTCACAATGTGAGTAGTATGCGTGATTTTCACTCGCCCGAAGGCTTCTCTCTGTTTCCGGGAGGATGTGGGGCAGGGCTAGAGAGTGTGTGTGTGGGGTGTGTGTGCCAATGTTCGGGTCGACACGCAACTATGAAATTTTGAATTTGGATGGGTTTGACGGATTGTGTGTCCAGCACATGTATTGATGCAATCTTCGGTGTTCCCCATCACCACAGCCGTCAAGCCGACATACCAGCATGCAGTGGCTTGCCACCACTCACGAAGAAAGATATAGCTGCAGGTTCACACGTACAGGGACACAGAAGCACGTCAGTTTATGGTCATTGCTGGGGGCACTCGGGCAACCCAAATGCCGTTAAGTATCTGTGCCCACCTGCACAACTTTGCGTCAAATGAAGTGTTTATTTTGCTGAGGTGCGGATTTTACGTCCCACATTACAGGAGAGGTGCATGAGTGTCGGAGACCTGGTGCAGAGGCTGCAAATTGCTGCAAATCACAGGTAACAAATCACACGGCAGGAGTGCCTTTCGTCCGTTCATGACTCGTACAAGCACGCCGGACAGGGCTTTGGCGTGAGTGGAGCTTGAATCGCTTGCCCTGGGGATTTGCGTGCACGGCGGGGGAGGGGTGGTTGTTGGGCTGACTAGGGTGCGGTACTGAGTTGTGAGTTGGTGAACACGAGGTGGGAGGAGTGCTGGTAATAATGACATAGGGCAAGCGGGAGTACAATTTGCAGTGTGCACAGTGTGTGGAGCCCGTTCCCCCAAGGGCGACAGGTCAGTTCCGTGAATGCAGAGTTGAACCACGTCCATCTGTTGGTGACCCTTTTGAACACCAACATGGAATAGCAGTGCCTGAAGAGGGCATGCCCGCTCCCCTCATCCTGCCAAAGGGGGGAAGATGGCTACTGACCTCCACACCACTTCTGACTGTGGTGCAAAGCTCCCTCCCATCGCCTTCACCACCACTCATGAAGGACTGTCAGGAACCCATGGACGTGTCCTCTTCAGGTTCAAAAGACAATGTTGCGTTGTTTGGTTGCCTTGATGTGCGTCCTGCTTGTGGTGGTGGTCGCCGTAGCCACCCCGGGGCCCGATGTCCATGAGCAGCAGTTTGCGTCCAAGAAGTGTGCGGAGACGTGTGACGAGCAGCAGGTGGAGTGTTATCGTCGAAGCATCATGTACTGTGTCGTGGAGACAGGTCCGGTTATCGACGCGACACTGAGGCAGAAGCTGGCTGACGATCCTTTGGATCCCAAGGGGATTATGGAGGACTTTGCCGAAGATGATGACGCGGACGCAACAAAGCGATGTATGCACATTGGGAAAGCGGTTTGCGATGACGCGCACTCGAGGTGCCTGCGGCAGGACCCTTGTGTGCCTGCCCCCATCCGTGGCTAGGGGCACCGCCCGTTGTGTGGCTCCTTGAGCGGCGCGCCCGCACTCCTCCCACTCCGCCTGCCATTGCGCTTGCGACTGTCACTCAGCCGAGGGGCCACGTGCGTATTGCCGTAGTGTGCCTGGGGCGCCTGAGGCGTTGTCCAGCTGCCTGCAAGCGAGCAGCTGCATGCATCCGGCATCGCCTGTGCCGTCCATTACTCTTTTCGTACGGCGTCACGCACCTTCTCTGAGCCCTGCCGTTCTAGTCCCTATGATGCCTTCGGGCCGACACACGAGGCACTGACCTGTCACAGCTGCTGCATTGGGAGGTTTAGTAGCCGAGAAGCAGAATGGGACTGAATGCCCAGGGCTTTGTGTTGGTGGGGGCGTACGTGGGTCTACATTGTTCATTCGACCAATTAAAGCTGTGTCCCCACACCACACGAATATTGTGTGTCCACAGCTTTTGACAATGGGCGTGCATCTCGGGACTACTTGGCATTTCTGGGTATTGCTCGGTGATGCCGTTTGACACTGATGTGACACTGGGGTATGGGCTCGCATGCATGAGCAATGCAAATGTACTGCACCGGACACTCACACCAAAGCTGCTTGTGCGGAATGCATTTCTTGCAGCTTGTCAGCTTCGAAGTTTACAAAAATATTGTTGGTACCGTACCTTTGTAGCTCTTCATGCACTCCGCTTGCTTCGGACGTGTTTTCATGATTCTTCCCTCTTCACATCCCTGCTCGCCTGTGAGGCTGCTGGTGCCAAGTTGAGCAGTGTCCATTTCCGTACTGTGTAGAGTATCGATACCAATGCGGACAAATACAAGGTTTGTGCTTCAATGCATCTTCCTGATTGGTACTTGGACACTCATTGCTTGGCACTTGGTGATGCTTTCTTACTTAGGCATCTTCAGAGACATGACATTGCCATTTCACATGATTTGGCCGCTCCCGGCAGTTGAAGCCATGCACATTGGGAGTATGGCCCTCGCTATGAGTGAGGACCGCATGCTCCTGGCGAGGCTTGCATATGCAGGCACAAATGCAGATGTATGCCGTCCTGGTTTGCATGTGCATTATGCCGCACTCTCTCCGGGTCTGTTCCATTCCCAAGATGTGCCAATGTCTCTGCTGTTTCCTGTTTTGTAGACGCATAAGGTCTTGACATAAACTAATGATAATGATCTGTATCCGGCTGGGCAGCACATCACGAACATGGTTGGTGGTGTGCCGAGCATTTCTTTCCCCATTTTGCTTTTGCAGAATCATTGTGGACCCATTCCTGAATGTTGTGCCGCCAGCACATCCCTAATGCTACCCGTATCTTGTTGGTATCTGCAAGTCTGTGAGTCATTCGGAGACTAAGGGATTCCATTTGGCTTATTGATTTGTTTGCATGTGCTGTGCATGTACACCATGCACGGCTGCATCCTGATACCTGCCAGTATGGGCATGCTTGTGCCAGCGGCCGTGTGATTTTTGATGAACATGATGCCCTTCGGCTGTGTTTGGCAACATTCCTGTCCGTGCAATGTCAGTGTCCAGGCTGACGGTTGCACGAAATACCATACATTTCGAAACACGTGTTGCAAGTGGCAGATTGTGGTTGTGGCTGAAGCAGTGCTTGTGGGTAGTAGATGTGGGGTGTAGGAGGCCAGCTGGTGAGACGGCATGAGGGAGGAAGAAGCCCCCGAGGTTGATGAGGAAGGTGATGGTACATACAATGTGCCGGGTTTGTGGAATAGGAGTGGCATGTCTGGGCGTACCCAGACGGATGATGCCTCCCAACTGATTTTCGATGTGGCCAGTTTGCCGTTTGCGTGTTGGCGAGCAGGCTTCGTTTATAAGAGCTATTTTGCAATGGGGGGGGGGGTCTGGGTGGGTGCGTCTTCAGCCGGGTGGGTGGGTCTAAAGCTCTGGACCCCCCCCCTCCTCTTATAATTCTGAGCGTTTTCTGGGTTGGGCTCCTGCCACACCTTCTTTCTTTGGTCACAGGAGCCTTGTCTGGCTGTTTGCTGGTGCCCCATTCTGTTGTGTCGTTGTGCAGGTGGCAGGTGTGCAGTTATGCCAGCCCGGATACAGACGAGACTGTACGGCGATTGCTGAAAACCTGTGGACCCTTTGTTGCACAATGCTGTCAGAGCTGGTTGGTAGCCCAGTTGTCAAGGAACTTAACTGCAATTCCAAAGATCCCTGGTTCAAACCCTGGTGTTGCGAAGTTTTTGGTGTGTCACCCTTTGGGGATGCCTAAGCCGCGAGAGCGCCTTGGCTTCAATTTGGTTCACAAAAGATGCTCCCCACAGAATTATAAGAGGGGGGGGGGGGTCTGGCTGGGTCAAAAGTTGGGTGGGTGGGTCCAAAGTTGGGTGGGTGGGTCTTGTCCAAAATACCCCCCCCCCTCTTATAAACGAAGCCTGTTGGCGAGGAGCAGCTACAAGGTGGTGGTTCTGTCGCCTCTCATCCGGGTATGACAAAGGAGCCAGATTCCATGTGGCACCACCATTTCAATTTTTTTCCCCCATCATGGCTGTTTTTTTTTTTGTTGCACTCTGCTTCTACCCGCTTTTGCACAGTCCCCCCCCCCCCCCCGTTTGTATGTCCTGAGGACTCGTCCAAGCTACAGGTGGCCATTTGTCACTCTCCCTAGGCTATTGGTGCCTCACTTGGCAGTGCTTTGCACCCAGGGAAATTTACAGTGGCATGATCTTTTTGTACGGGTTCCATTCCCGCGGCTGTCCTTCGAGGAACCTCGCATTGTGAGCAGTTTGTGATGATGTTTTGGGCGGGAAACCGCCATGTCTCAAAAAGCTACAGTTGGCCTAGGGACCCGGTCACGGCCCCGTGTCCAATTTCAGATTCAAAAAGAAGATGGCATGGTGGCCTGGTGCAAGAAAACAGAAAAGTATCCCCAAAATCAGGTTTAAGTGAGCAAAGACTCACAACAAGTGTGTCCATGATTCTATGTAGCTGGCACATTTGTCACCAAACCCGTGCCTTAGGTGGCTGCACAACAAGAGGTACGGAATCAAATAAGACTACGTCCTTGTCCAAGCCACAGTAGGCATAGATATTGTATTAATTTGGGACTTTTGCGTGGCTTATATAAGGGGAGGGGGGGGGGCTAAGTCACGAGCGCAGAGGCTATATTCGGGGAACAAATTGAACAAGCATTCTCTGTTGCGAGCTTCACGCACAGTGTGCAGAGTTATGTGTTTGTACCCCCCTGGCCGGTCTCAACCGGAAGTCAATGCAATGTGAGGTGAGCATAGGCCAGTGGAAGTGCACGGCACTGTGCACTGCACTACGCTGCACGAATCTCCCTTGGTTTCTAGGGGAATGTGTGATTGGTGTTTTGTGTTGGGACCATTGCACAAAGTGATCTTTGTTATTCTTGGACAAGCGTGTTTGAGGTTGTTCTGCATGTTGTATAGGATTCACAAAGATATTGAATTGTTCTACTGCGAGGTTTTATGGATGAATACACTGTAGTTCATGCACCCGACTCAAAGCTGCACAACAAATCAGTACACTGAAGACCGCATGGATGGATATTGATCGCATGGAATGCCCCACGGAGAACGAAGCAGTAGCGACAGGCTTGGGTGTAGGGACCGTTTCAATGTGGGCTGTCATCACATGGCGGATGGTGCTTAGGGCAACATTATGTAGTGTGGTAGGTCATTTTTGGCTGATTTCTAGTCATCGAGAATGTGTAGGGCCAGGGGGCCAATTTCCATGGATTTGAGACGTTCAAAAATTGGAGATTTCTCAGCTTCTAGTCACTATGTCAGTGGTATGCATGATTTTCACTCGCTGGAATGCTTCTCTGCTTTTGTGAGAGGATGTGGGGCAGGGGTAGTGTGTGTGTGTGGGGTGGTTGTGCGCATTTTCGGGTCGCCATGCCCCTATCCTGCAACTATGAGATTTTGAATGCGGATGGGTTGGGTTTGACGGGCTGTGTGTCCAGCGCATGTATTGATGCAATCTTCGGTGTTCCCCATCACCACCGCCGTCAAGCCGACATACCAGCATGCAGTGGCTTGCCACCACTCACGAAGAAAGATACAGTGCAGCTTCACCCGCACAGGGACACAGAAGCACGTCAGTTTATGGTCATTGCTGGGGGCACTCGGGCAACCCAAATGCCGTTAAGTATTTGTGCTCACCTGCACAAGTTTGCGGCAAATGAAGTGTTTATTTTGCTGAGGTGCGGATTTTACGTCCCACATTACAGGAGAGGTGCATGAGTGTCGGAGACCTGGTGCAGAGGCTGCAAATTGCTGCAAATCACAGGAACCAAATCACAGTGCTGGGATGCCAACACATACGCCTTTTGTCCATTCGTGACTCATACAAGGTACAGATCGCCAATTCAGCAGCCTGACTTGCACGCCGTACAGGGCTTTGGCGTGAGTGGAGCTTGAATCGCTTGCCCTGGGGATTTGCGTGCACGGCGGGGGAGGGGTGGTTGTGGGGCTGACTAGGGTGCGGTACTGAGTTGTGAGTTGGTGAACACGAGGTGGGAGGAGTGCTGGTAATAATGACATAGGGCGGGAGTACAATTTGCAGTGTGCACAGTGTGTGGAGCCCGTTCCCCCAAGGGCGACAGGTCAGTTCCGTGAATGCCGAGTTGAACCACGTCCATCTGTTGGTGACCCTTTTGAACACCAACATGGAACAGCAGTGCCTGAAGAGGGCATGCCCGCTCCCCTCATCCTGCCAAAGGGGGGAAGATGGCTACTGACCTCCACGCCACTTCTGACTGTGGTGCAAAGCTCCCTCCCATCGCCTTCACCACCACTCATGAAGGACTGTCAGGAACCCATGGACGTGTCCTCTTCAGGTTCAAAAGACAATGTTGCGTTGTTTGGTTGCCTTGATGTGCGTCCTGCTTGTGGTGGTGGTCGCCGTAGCCACCCCGGGGCCCGATGTCCA
Organism: Eutreptiella sp. 'Long Island Sound 2002'; assembly: GCA_964036045.1. NCBI lineage: Eukaryota > Euglenozoa > Euglenophyceae > Eutreptiales > Eutreptiaceae > Eutreptiella > Eutreptiella sp. 'Long Island Sound 2002'. Next base: position 30,414,762 of record OZ038394.1, on the reverse strand, counting down.
TGAGCAGCAGTTTGCGTCCAAGAAGTGTGCGGAGACGTGTGACGAGCAGCAGGTGGAGTGTTATCGTCGAAGCATCATGTACTGTGTCGTGGAGACAGGTCCGGTTATCGACGCGACACTGAGGCAGAAGCTGGCTGACGATCCTTTGGATCCCAAGGGGATTATGGAGGACTTTGCCGAAGATGATGACGCGGACGCAACAAAGCGATGTATGCACATTGGGAAAGCGGTTTGCGATGACGCGCACTCGAGGTGCCTGCGGCAGGACCCTTGTGTGCCTGCCCCCATCCGTGGCTAGGGGCACCGCCCGTTGTGTGGCTCCTTGAGCGGCGCGCCCGCACTCCTCCCACTCCGCCTGCCATTGCGCTTGCGACTGTTACTCAGCCGAGGGGCCACGTGCGTATTGCCGTCGTGTGCCTGGGAATGGCACTGGGCCCTGAGGCGTTGTCCAGCTGCCTGCAGGCGAGCAGCTGTATGCGTCCGGCATCGCCTGTGCCGTCCATTACTCTTTTCGTACGGCGTCACGCACCTTCTCTGAGCCCTGCCGTTCTAGTCCCTATGATGCCTTCGGGCCGACACACGAGGCACTGACCTGTCACAGCTGCTGCATTGGGAGGTTTGGTAGCCGAGAAGCAGAATGGGACTGAATGCCCAGGGCTTTGTGTTGGTGGGGGCGTACGTGGGTCTACATTGTTCATTCGACCAATTAAAGCTGTGTCCCCACACCACACGAATATTGTGTGTCCACAGCTTTTGACAATGGGCGTGCATCTTGGGACTACTTGGCATTTCTGGGTATTGCTCGGTGATGCCGTTTGACACTGATGTGACACTGGGGTATGGGCTCGCATGCATGAGCAATGCAAATGTACTGCATTGACATTCACACGAAAGCTGCTTGTGCGGAATGTATTTCTTGCAGCTTGTCAGCTTCGACGTTTACAAAAATATTGTTGGTACCGTACCTTTGTAGCTCTTCACGCACTCCGCTTGTTTGGGACGTGTTTTCATGATTGTTCCCTCTTCACATCCCTGCTCGCCTGTGAGGCTGCTGGTGCCAAGTTGAGCAGTGTCCATTTCCGTACTGTGTAGAGTATCGATACCAATGCGGACAAATACAAGGTTGGTGCTTCAATGCATCTTCCTGATTGGTAATTGGACACTGATTGCTTGGCACTTTGTGATGCTTTCTTACTTAGGGGCAGTCCACCCTGCTCCCCCTGTCTGCTCCTTCCCAGCCGCTCTGGGGGCATTGCACCCTGCCCCCCCCCTGTCTGCTGCCATCATGCAGAATGGTCATGCATGGCTTGCTTCTGTTGATGCCCCGCTTTGCTGTACGGCCATGTGTGGGGGTGTGTGTCCATTGGATTGGATTGAAGAGTTGTTTTGCAGGGCATCTTCAGAGACATGACATTGCCATTTGACATGATTTGGCCGCTCCCGGCAGTTGAAGCCATGCACATTGGGAGTATGGCCCTCGCTATGAGTGAGGACCGCATGCTCCTGGGGAGGCTTGCATATGCAGGCACAAATGCAGATGTATGCCGTCCTGGTTTGCATGTGCATTAAGCCGCACTCTCTACGGGTCTGTTCCATTCCCAAGATGTGCCAATGTCTCTGCTGTTTCCTGTTTGTAGACGCATAAGGTCTTGACATAAACTGATGATAATGGTCTGTATGCGGCTGGGCAGCACATCACGAACATGGTTGGTGGTGTGCCGAGCATTTCTTTCCCCATTTTGCTTTTGCAGAATCATTGTGGACCCATTCCTGAATGTTGTGCCGCCCGCGCATACTGAATGCTACCCGTATCTTGTTGGTATTTGCAAGTCTGTGAGTCATTCGGAGACTAAGGGATTCCATTTGGCTTATTGATTTGTTTGCATGTGCTGTGCATGTACACCATGCACGGCTGCATCCTGATACCTGCCAGTATGGGCATACTTCTGCCAGCGGCCGTGTGGTTTTTGATGAACATGATGCCCTTCGGCTGTGTTTGGCAACATTCCTGTTCGTGCAATGCCAGTGTCCAGGCTGACGGTTGCACGAAATGCCATACATTTCGAAACACGTGTTGCAAGTGGCAGATTGTGGTTGTGGCTGAAGCAGTGCTTGTGGGTAGTAGATGTGGGGTGTAGGAGGCCAGCTGGTGAGACGGCATGAGGGAGGAAGAAGCCCCCGAGGTTGATGAGGAAGGTGATGGTACATACAATGTGCCGGGTTTGTGGAATAGGGGTGGCATGTCTGGGCGTACCCAGACGGATGATGCCTCCCAACTGATTTTCGATGTGGCCAGTTTGCCGTTTGCGTGTTGGCGAGCAGGCTTCGTTTATAAGAGCTATTTTGCAATGGGGGGGGGGGGGGGTCTGGGTGGGTGCGTCTTCAGCCGGGTGGGTGGGTCTAAAGCTCTGGACCCCCCCCCCTCTTATAATTCTGAGCGTTTTCTGGGTTGGGCTCCTGCCACACCTTCTTTCTTTGGTCACAGGAGCCTTGTCTGGCTGTTTGCTGGTGCCCCATTCTGTTGTGTCGTTGTGCAGGTGGCAGGTGTGCAGTTATGCCAGCCCGGATACAGACGAGACTGTACGGCGATTGCTGAAAACCTGTGGACCCTTTGTTGCACAATGCTGTCAGAGCTGGTTGGTAGCCCAGTTGTCAAGGAACTTAACTGCAATTCCAAAGATCCCTGGTTCAAACCCTGGTGTTGCGAAGTTTTTGGTGTGTCACCCTTTGGGGATGCCTAAGCCGCGAGAGCGCCTTGGCTTCAATTTGGTTCACAAAAGATGCTCCCCACAGAATTATAAGAGGGGGGGGGGGGTCTGGCTGGGTCAAAAGTTGGGTGGGTGGGTCCAAAGTTGGGTGGGTGGGTCTTGTCCAAAATACCCCCCCCCCTCTTATAAACGAAGCCTGTTGGCGAGGAGCAGCTACAAGGTGGTGGTTCTGTCGCCTCTCATCCGGGTATGACAAAGGAGCCAGATTCCATGTGGCACCACCCTTTCAATTTTTTTCCCCCATCATGGCTGTTTTTTTTTTTGTTGCACTCTGCTTCTACCCGCTTTTGCACAGTTTCCCCCCCCCCCCGTTTGTATGTCCTGAGGACTCGTCCAAGCTACAGGTGGCCATTTGTCACTCTCCCTAGGCTATTGGTGCCTCACTTGGCAGTGCTTTGCACCCAGGGAAATTTACAGTGGCATGATCTTTTTGTACGGGTTCCATTCCCGCGGCTGTCCTTCGAGGAACCTCGCATTGTGAGCAGTTTGTGATGATGTTTTGGGCGGGAAACCGCCATGTCTCAAAAAGCTACAGTTGGCCTAGGGACCCGGTCACGGCCCCGTGTCCAATTTCAGATTCAAAAAGAAGATGGCATGGTGGCCTGGTGCAAGAAAACAGAAAAGTATCCCCAAAATCAGGTTTAAGTGAGCAAAGACTCACAACAAGTGTGTCCATGATTCTATGTAGCTGGCACATTTGTCACCAAACCCGTGCCTTAGGTGGCTGCACAACAAGAGGTACGGAATCAAATAAGACTACGTCCTTGTCCAAGCCACAGTAGGCATAGATATTGTATTAATTTGGGACTTTTGCGTGGCTTATATAAGGGGAGGGGGGGGGCTAAGTCATGAGCGCAGAGGCTATATTCGGGGAACAAATTGAACAAGCATTCTCTGTTGCGAGCTTCACGCACAGTGTGCAGAGTTATGTGTTTGTACCCCCCTGGCCGGTCTCAACCGGAAGTCAATGCAATGTGAGGTGAGCATAGGCCAGTGGAAGTGCACGGCACTGTGCACTGCACTATGCTGCACGAATCTCCCTTGGTTTCTAGGGGAATGTGTGATTGGTGTTTTGTGTTGGGACCATTGCACAAAGTGATCTTTGTCATTCTTTGACAAGCGTGTTTGAGGTTGTTCTGCATGTTGTATAGGATTCACAAAGATATTGAATTGTTCTACTGCGAGGTTTTATGGATGAATACACTGTAGTTCATGCACCCGACTCAAAGCTGCACAACAAATCAGTACACTGAAGACCGCATGGATGGATATTGATCGCATGGAATGCCCCACGGAGAACGAAGCAGTAGCGACAGGCTTGGGTGTAGGGACCGTTTCAATGTGGGCTGTCATCACATGGCGGATGGTGCTTAGGGCAACATTATGTAGTGTGGTAGGTCATTTTTGGCTGATTTCTAGTCATCGAGAATGTGTAGGGCCAGGGGGCCAATTTCCATGGATTTGAGACGTTCAAAAATTGGAGATTTCTCAGCTTCTAGTCACTATGTCAGTGGTATGCATGATTTTCACTCGCTGGAATGCTTCTCTGCTTTTGTGAGAGGATGTGGGGCAGGGGTAGTGTGTGTGTGTGGGGTGGTTGTGCGCATTTTCGGGTCGCCATGCCCCTATCCTGCAACTATGAGATTTTGAATTTGGATGGGTTGGGTTTGACGGGCTGTGTGTCCAGCACATGTATTGATGCAATCTTCGGTGTTCCCCATCACCACCGCCGTCAAGCCGACATACCAGCATGCAGTGGCTTGCCACCACTCACGAAGAAAGATACAGTGCAGCTTCACCCGCACAGGGACACAAAAGCACGTCAATTTATGGTCATTGCTGGGGGCACTCGGGCAACCCAAATGCCGTTAAGTATTTGTGCTCACCTGCACAAGTTTGCGGCAAATGAAGTGTTTATTTTGCTGAGGTGCGGATTTTACGTCCCACATTACAGGAGAGGTGCATGAGTGTCGGAGACCTGGTGCAGAGGCTGCAAATTGCTGCAAATCACAGGAACCAAATCACAGTGCTGGGATGCCAACACATACGCCTTTTGTCCATTCATGACTCATACAAGGTACAGATCGCCAATTCAGCAGCCTGACTTGCACGCCGTACAGGGCTTTGGCGTGAGTGGAGCTTGAATCGCTTGCCCTGGGGATTTGCGTGCACGGCGGGGGAGGGGTGGTTGTGGGGCTGACTAGGGTGCGGTACTGAGTTGTGAGTTGGTGAACACGAGGTGGGAGGAGTGCTGGTAATAATGACATAGGGCGGGAGTACAATTTGCAGTGTGCACAGTGTGTGGAGCCCGTTCCCCCAAGGGCGACAGGTCAGTTCCGTGAATGCCGAGTTGAACCACGTCCATCTGTTGGTGACCCTTTTGAACACCAACATGGAACAGCAGTGCCTGAAGAGGGCATGCCCGCTCCCCTCATCCTGCCAAAGGGGGGAAGATGGCTACTGACCTCCACGCCACTTCTGACTGTGGTGCAAAGCTCCCTCCCATCGCCTTCACCACCACTCATGAAGGACTGTCAGGAACCCATGGACGTGTCCTCTTCAGGTTCAAAAGACAATGTTGCGTTGTTTGGTTGCCTTGATGTGCGTCCTGCTTGTGGTGGTGGTCGCCGTAGCCACCCCGGGGCCCGATGTCCATGAGCAGCAGTTTGCGTCCAAGAAGTGTGCGGAGACGTGTGACGAGCAGCAGGTGGAGTGTTATCGTCGAAGCATCATGTACTGTGTCGTGGAGACAGGTCCGGTTATCGACGCGACACTGAGGCAGAAGCTGGCTGACGATCCTTTGGATCCCAAGGGGATTATGGAGGACTTTGCCGAAGATGATGACGCGGACGCAACAAAGCGATGTATGCACATTGGGAAAGCGGTTTGCGATGACGCGCACTCGAGGTGCCTGCGGCAGGACCCTTGTGTGCCTGCCCCCATCCGTGGCTAGGGGCACCGCCCGTTGTGTGGCTCCTTGAGCGGCGCGCCCGCACTCCTCCCACTCCGCCTGCCATTGCGCTTGCGACTGTCACTCAGCCGAGGGGCCACGTGCGTATTGCCGTCGTGCGCCTGGGAATGGCACTGGGCCCTGGGGCGTTGTCCAGCTGCCTGCAGGCGAGCAGCTGTATGCGTCCGGCATCGCCTGTGCCGTCCATTACTCTTTTCGTACGGCGTCACGCACCTTCTCTGAGCCCTGCCGTTCTAGTCCCTATGATGCCTTCGGGCCGACACACGAGGCACTGACCTGTCACAGCTGCTGCATTGGGAGGTTTGGTAGCCGAGAAGCAGAATGGGACTGAATGCCCAGGGCTTTGTGTTGGTGGGGGCGTACGTGGGTCTACATTGTTCATTCGACCAATTAAAGCTGTGTCCCCACACCACACGAATATTGTGTGTCCACAGCTTTTGACAATGGGCGTGCATCTTGGGACTACTTGGCATTTCTGGGTATTGCTCGGTGATGCCGTTTGACACTGATGTGACACTGGGGTATGGGCTCGCATGCATGAGCAATGCAAATGTACTGCATTGACATTCACACGAAAGCTGCTTGTGCGGAATGTATTTCTTGCAGCTTGTCAGCTTCGACGTTTACAAAAATATTGTTGGTACCGTACCTTTGTAGCTCTTCACGCACTCCGCTTGTTTGGGACGTGTTTTCATGATTGTTCCCTCTTCACATCCCTGCTCGCCTGTGAGGCTGCTGGTGCCAAGTTGAGCAGTGTCCATTTCCGTACTGTGTAGAGTATCGATACCAATGCGGACAAATACAAGGTTGGTGCTTCAATGCATCTTCCTGATTGGTAATTGGACACTGATTGCTTGGCACTTTGTGATGCTTTCTTACTTAGGGGCAGTCCACCCTGCTCCCCCTGTCTGCTCCTTCCCAGCCGCTCTGGGGGCATTGCACCCTGCCCCCCCCCTGTCTGCTGCCATCATGCAGAATGGTCATGCATGGCTTGCTTCTGTTGATGCCCCGCTTTGCTGTACGGCCATGTGTGGGGGTGTGTGTCCATTGGATTGGATTGAAGAGTTGTTTTGCAGGGCATCTTCAGAGACATGACATTGCCATTTGACATGATTTGGCCGCTCCCGGCAGTTGAAGCCATGCACATTGGGAGTATGGCCCTCGCTATGAGTGAGGACCGCATGCTCGTGGGGAGGCTTGCATATGCAGGCACAAATGCAGATGTATGCCGTCCTGGTTTGCATGTGCATTAAGCCGCACTCTCTCCGGGTCTGTTCCATTCCCAAGATGTGCCAATGTCTCTGCTGTTTCCTGTTTGTAGACGCATAAGGTCTTGACATAAACTGATGATAATGGTCTGTATGCGGCTGGGCAGCACATCACGAACATGGTTGGTGGTGTGCCGAGCATTTCTTTCCCCATTTTGCTTTTGCAGAATCATTGTGGACCCATTCCTGAATGTTGTGCCGCCCGCGCATACTGAATGCTACCCGTATCTTGTTGGTATTTGCAAGTCTGTGAGTCATTCGGAGACTAAGGGATTCCATTTGGCTTATTGATTTGTTTGCATGTGCTGTGCATGTACACCATGCACGGCTGCATCCTGATACCTGCCAGTATGGGCATACTTCTGCCAGCGGCCGTGTGGTTTTTGATGAACATGATGCCCTTCGGCTGTGTTTGGCAACATTCCTGTTCGTGCAATGCCAGTGTCCAGGCTGACGGTTGCACGAAATGCCATACATTTCGAAACACGTGTTGCAAGTGGCAGATTGTGGTTGTGGCTGAAGCAGTGCTTGTGGGTAGTAGATGTGGGGTGTAGGAGGCCAGCTGGTGAGACGGCATGAGGGAGGAAGAAGCCCCCAAGGTTGATGAGGAAGGTGATGGTACATACAATGTGCCGGGTTTGTGGAATAGGGGTGGCATGTCTGGGCGTACCCAGACGGATGATGCCTCCCAACTGATTTTCGATGTGGCCAGTTTGCCGTTTGCGTGTTGGCGAGCAGGCTTCGTTTATAAGAGCTATTTTGCAATGGGGGGGGGGGGTCTGGGTGGGTGCGTCTTCAGCCGGGTGGGTGGGTCTAAAGCTCTGGACCCCCCCCCCTCTTATAATTCTGAGCGTTTTCTGGGTTGGGCTCCTGCCACACCTTCTTTCTTTGGTCACAGGAGCCTTGTCTGGCTGTTTGCTGGTGCCCCATTCTGTTGTGTCGTTGTCCAGGTGGCAGGTGTGCAGTTATGCCAGCCCGGATACAGACGAGACTGTACGGCGATTGCTGAAAACCTGTGGACCCTTTGTTGCACAATGCTGTCAGAGCTGGTTGGTAGCCCAGTTGTCAAGGAACTTAACTGCAATTCCAAAGATCCCTGGTTCAAACCCTGGTGTTGCGAAGTTTTTGGTGTGTCACCCTTTGGGGATGCCTAAGCCGCGAGAGCGCCTTGGCTTCAATTTGGTTCACAAAAGATGCTCCCCACAGAATTATAAGAGGGGGGGGGGGGGTCTGGCTGGGTCAAAAGTTGGGTGGGTGGGTCCAAAGTTGGGTGGGTGGGTCTTGTCCAAAATACCCCCCCCCCTCTTATAAACGAAGCCTGTTGGCGAGGAGCAGCTACAAGGTGGTGGTTCTGTCGCCTCTCATCCGGGTATGACAAAGGAGCCAGATTCCATGTGGCACCACCCTTTCAATGTTTTTCCCCCATCATGGCTGTTTTTTTTTTGTTGCACTCTGCTTCTACCCGCTTTTGCACAGTTTTCCCCCCCCCGTTTGTATGTCCTGAGGACTCGTCCAAGCTACAGGTGGCCATTTGTCACTCTCCCTAGGCTATTGGTGCCTCACTTGGCAGTGCTTTGCACCCAGGGAAATTTACAGTGGCATGATCTTTTTGTACGGGTTCCATTCCCGCGGCTGTCCTTCGAGGAACCTCGCATTGTGAGCAGTTTGTGATGATGTTTTGGGCGGGAAACCGCCATGTCTCAAAAAGCTACAGTTGGCCTAGGGACCCGGTCACGGCCCCGTGTCCAATTTCAGATTCAAAAAGAAGATGGCATGGTGGCCTGGTGCAAGAAAACAGAAAAGTATCCCCAAAATCAGGTTTAAGTGAGCAAAGACTCACAACAAGTGTGTCCATGATTCTATGTAGCTGGCACATTTGTCACCAAACCCGTGCCTTAGGTGGCTGCACAACAAGAGGTACGGAATCAAATAAGACTACGTCCTTGTCCAAGCCACAGTAGGCATAGATATTGTATTAATTTGGGACTTTTGCGTGGCTTATATAAGGGGAGGGGGGGGGCTAAGTCACGAGCGCAGAGGCTATATTCGGGGAACAAATTGAACAAGCATTCTCTGTTGCGAGCTTCACGCACAGTGTGCAGAGTTATGTGTTTGTACCCCCCTGGCCGGTCTCAACCGGAAGTCAATGCAATGTGAGGTGAGCATAGGCCAGTGGAAGTGCACGGCACTGTGCACTGCACTACGCTGCACGAATCTCCCTTGGTTTCTAGGGGAATGTGTGATTGGTGTTTTGTGTTGGGACCATTGCACAAAGTGATCTTTGTTATTCTTGGACAAGCGTGTTTGAGGTTGTTCTGCATGTTGTATAGGATTCACAAAGATATTGAATTGTTCTACTGCGAGGTTTTATGGATGAATACACTGTAGTTCATGCACCCGACTCAAAGCTGCACAACAAATCAGTACACTGAAGACCGCATGGATGGATATTGATCGCATGGAATGCCCCACGGAGAACGAAGCAGTAGCGACAGGCTTGGGTGTAGGGACCGTTTCAATGTGGGCTGTCATCACATGGCGGATGGTGCTTAGGGCAACATTATGTAGTGTGGTAGGTCATTTTTGGCTGATTTCTAGTCATCGAGAATGTGTAGGGCCAGGGGGCCAATTTCCATGGATTTGAGACGTTCAAAAATTGGAGATTTCTCAGCTTCTAGTCACTATGTCAGTGGTATGCATGATTTTCACCCGCTGGAATGCTTCTCTCCTTTTGTGAGAGGATGTGGGGCAGGGGTAGTGTGTGTGTGTGGGGTGGTTGTGCGCATTTTCGGGTCGCCATGCCCCTATCCTGCAACTATGAGATTTTGAATGCGGATGGGTTGGGTTTGACGGGCTGTGTGTCCAGCGCATGTATTGATGCAATCTTCGGTGTTCCCCATCACCACCGCCGTCAAGCCGACATACCAGCATGCAGTGGCTTGCCACCACTCACGAAGAAAGATACAGTGCAGCTTCACCCGCACAGGGACACAGAAGCACGTCAATTTATGGTCATTGCTGGGGGCACTCGGGCAACCCAAATGCCGTTAAGTATTTGTGCTCACCTGCACAAGTTTGCGGCAAATGAAGTGTTTATTTTGCTGAGGTGCGGATTTTACGTCCCACATTACAGGAGAGGTGCATGAGTGTCGGAGACCTGGTGCAGAGGCTGCAAATTGCTGCAAATCACAGGAACCAAATCACAGTGCTGGGATGCCAACACATACGCCTTTTGTCCATTCATGACTCATACAAGGTACAGATCGCCAATTCAGCAGCCTGACTTGCACGCCGTACAGGGCTTTGGCGTGAGTGGAGCTTGAATCGCTTGCCCTGGGGATTTGCGTGCACGGCGGGGGAGGGGTGGTTGTGGGGCTGACTAGGGTGCGGTACTGAGTTGTGAGTTGGTGAACACGAGGTGGGAGGAGTGCTGGTAATAATGACATAGGGCGGGAGTACAATTTGCAGTGTGCACAGTGTGTGGAGCCCGTTCCCCCAAGGGCGACAGGTCAGTTCCGTGAATGCCGAGTTGAACCACGTCCATCTGTTGGTGACCCTTTTGAACACCAACATGGAATAGCAGTGCCTGAAGAGGGCATGCCCGCTCCCCTCATCCTGCCAAAGGGGGGAAGATGGCTACTGACCTCCACGCCACTTCTGACTGTGGTGCAAAGCTCCCTCCCATCGCCTTCACCACCACTCATGAAGGACTGTCAGGAACCCATGGACGTGTCCTCTTCAGGTTCAAAAGACAATGTTGCGTTGTTTGGTTGCCTTGATGTGCGTCCTGCTTGTGGTGGTGGTCGCCGTAGCCACCCCGGGGCCCGATGTCCGTGAGCAGCAGTTTGCGTCCAAGAAGTGTGCGGAGACGTGTGACGAGCAGCAGGTGGAGTGTTATCGTCGAAGCATCATGTACTGTGTCGTGGAGACAGGTCCGGTTATCGACGCGACACTGAGGCAGAAGCTGGCTGACGATCCTTTGGATCCCAAGGGGATTATGGAGGACTTTGCCGAAGATGATGACGCGGACGCAACAAAGCGATGTATGCACATTGGGAAAGCGGTTTGCGATGACGCGCACTCGAGGTGCCTGCGGCAGGACCCTTGTGTGCCTGCCCCCATCCGTGGCTAGGGGCACCGCCCGTTGTGTGGCTCCTTGAGCGGCGCGCCCGCACTCCTCCCACTCCGCCTGCCATTGCGCTTGCGACTGTTACTCAGCCGAGGGGCCACGTGCGTATTGCCGTCGTGTGCCTGGGAATGGCACTGGGCCCTGGGGCGTTGTCCAGCTGCCTGCAGGCGAGCAGCTGTATGCGTCCGGCATCGCCTGTGCCGTCCATTACTCTTTTCGTACGGCGTCACGCACCTTCTCTGAGCCCTGCCGTTCTAGTCCCTATGATGCCTTCGGGCCGACACACGAGGCACTGACCTGTCACAGCTGCTGCATTGGGAGGTTTGGTAGCCGAGAAGCAGAATGGGACTGAATGCCCAGGGCTTTGTGTTGGTGGGGGCGTACGTGGGTCTACATTGTTCATTCGACCAATTAAAGCTGTGTCCCCACACCACACGAATATTGTGTGTCCACAGCTTTTGACAATGGGCGTGCATCTCGGGACTACTTGGCATTTCTGGGTATTGCTCGGTGATGCCGTTTGACACTGATGTGACACTGGGGTATGGGCTCGCATGCATGAGCAATGCAAATGTACTGCATTGACATTCACACGAAAGCTGCTTGTGCGGAATGTATTTCTTGCAGCTTGTCAGCTTCGACGTTTACAAAAATATTGTTGGTACCGTACCTTTGTAGCTCTTCATGCACTCCGCTTGTTTGGGACGTGTTTTCATGATTCTTCCCTCTTCACATCCCTGCTCGCCTGTGAGGCTGCTGGTGCCAAGTTGAGCAGTGTCCATTTCCGTACTGTGTAGAGTATCGATACCAATGCGGACAAATACAAGGTTGGTGCTTCAATGCATCTTCCTGATTGGTAATTGGACACTGATTGCTTGGCACTTTGTGATGCTTTCTTACTTAGGGGCAGTCCACCCTGCTCCCCCTGTCTGCTCCTTCCCAGCCGCTCTGGGGGCATTGCACCCTGCCCCCCCCCTGTCTGCTGCCATCATGCAGAATGGTCATGCATGGCTTGCTTCTGTTGATGCCCCGCTTTGCTGTACGGCCATGTGTGGGGGTGTGTGTCCATTGGATTGGATTGAAGAGTTGTTTTGCAGGGCATCTTCAGAGACATGACATTGCCATTTGACATGATTTGGCCGCTCCCGGCAGTTGAAGCCATGCACATTGGGAGTATGGCCCTCGCTATGAGTGAGGACCGCATGCTCGTGGGGAGGCTTGCATATGCAGGCACAAATGCAGATGTATGCCGTCCTGGTTTGCATGTGCATTATGCCGCACTCTCTCCGGGTCTGTTCCATTCCCAAGATGTGCCAATGTCTCTGCTGTTTCCTGTTTGTAGACGCATAAGGTCTTGACATAAACTGATGATAATGGTCTGTATGCGGCTGGGCAGCACATCACGAACATGGTTGGTGGTGTGCCGAGCATTTCTTTCCCCATTTTGCTTTTGCAGAATCATTGTGGACCCATTCCTGAATGTTGTGCCGCCCGCGCATACTGAATGCTACCCGTATCTTGTTGGTATTTGCAAGTCTGTGAGTCATTCGGAGACTAAGGGATTCCATTTGGCTTATTGATTTGTTTGCATGTGCTGTGCATGTACACCATGCACGGCTGCATCCTGATACCTGCCAGTATGGGCATACTTCTGCCAGCGGCCGTGTGGTTTTTGATGAACATGATGCCCTTCGGCTGTGTTTGGCAACATTCCTGTTCGTGCAATGCCAGTGTCCAGGCTGACGGTTGCACGAAATGCCATACATTTCGAAACACGTGTTGCAAGTGGCAGATTGTGGTTGTGGCTGAAGCAGTGCTTGTGGGTAGTAGATGTGGGGTGTAGGAGGCCAGCTGGTGAGACGGCATGAGGGAGGAAGAAGCCCCCGAGGTTGATGAGGAAGGTGATGGTACATACAATGTGCCGGGTTTGTGGAATAGGGGTGGCATGTCTGGGCGTACCCAGACGGATGATGCCTCCCAACTGATTTTCGATGTGGCCAGTTTGCCGTTTGCGTGTTGGCGAGCAGGCTTCGTTTATAAGAGCTATTTTGCAATGGGGGGGGGGGGTCTGGGTGGGTGCGTCTTCAGCCGGGTGGGTGGGTCTAAAGCTCTGGACCCCCCCCCCTCTTATAATTCTGAGCGTTTTCTGGGTTGGGCTCCTGCCACACCTTCTTTCTTTGGTCACAGGAGCCTTGTCTGGCTGTTTGCTGGTGCCCCATTCTGTTGTGTCGTTGTGCAGGTGGCAGGTGTGCAGTTATGCCAGCCCGGATACAGACGAGACTGTACGGCGATTGCTGAAAACCTGTGGACCCTTTGTTGCACAATGCTGTCAGAGCTGGTTGGTAGCCCAGTTGTCAAGGAACTTAACTGCAATTCCAAAGATCCCTGGTTCAAACCCTGGTGTTGCGAAGTTTTTGGTGTGTCACCCTTTGGGGATGCCTAAGCCGCGAGAGCGCCTTGGCTTCAATTTGGTTCACAAAAGATGCTCCCCACAGAATTATAAGAGGGGGGGGGGTCTGGCTGGGTCAAAAGTTGGGTGGGTGGGTCCAAAGTTGGGTGGGTGGGTCTTGTCCAAAATACCCCCCCCCCCCTCTTATAAACGAAGCCTGTTGGCGAGGAGCAGCTACAAGGTGGTGGTTCTGTCGCCTCTCATCCGGGTATGACAAAGGAGCCAGATTCCATGTGGCACCACCCTTTCAATGTTTTTCCCCCATCATGGCTGTTTTTGTTTTTGTTGCACTCTGCTTCTACCCGCTTTTGCACAGTTTTCCCCCCCCCGTTTGTATGTCCTGAGGACTCGTCCAAGCTACAGGTGGCCATTTGTCACTCTCCCTAGGCTATTGGTGCCTCACTTGGCAGTGCTTTGCACCCAGGGAAATTTACAGTGGCATGATCTTTTTGTACGGGTTCCATTCCCGCGGCTGTCCTTCGAGGAACCTCGCATTGTGAGCAGTTTGTGATGATGTTTTGGGCGGGAAACCGCCATGTCTCAAAAAGCTACAGTTGGCCTAGGGACCCGGTCACGGCCCCGTGTCCAATTTCAGATTCAAAAAGAAGATGGCATGGTGGCCTGGTGCAAGAAAACAGAAAAGTATCCCCAAAATCAGGTTTAAGTGAGCAAAGACTCACAACAAGTGTGTCCATGATTCTATGTAGCTGGCACATTTGTCACCAAACCCGTGCCTTAGGTGGCTGCACAACAAGAGGTACGGAATCAAATAAGACTACGTCCTTGTCCAAGCCACAGTAGGCATAGATATTGTATTAATTTGGGACTTTTGCGTGGCTTATATAAGGGGAGGGGGGGGGCTAAGTCACGAGCGCAGAGGCTATATTCGGGGAACAAATTGAACAAGCATTCTCTGTTGCGAGCTTCACGCACAGTGTGCAGAGTTATGTGTTTGTACCCCCCTGGCCGGTCTCAACCGGAAGTCAATGCAATGTGAGGTGAGCATAGGCCAGTGGAAGTGCACGGCACTGTGCACTGCACTACGCTGCACGAATCTCCCTTGGTTTCTAGGGGAATGTGTGATTGGTGTTTTGTGTTGGGACCATTGCACAAAGTGATCTTTGTTATTCTTGGACAAGCGTGTTTGAGGTTGTTCTGCATGTTGTATAGGATTCACAAAGATATTGAATTGTTCTACTGCGAGGTTTTATGGATGAATACACTGTAGTTCATGCACCCGACTCAAAGCTGCACAACAAATCAGTACACTGAAGACCGCATGGATGGATATTGATCGCATGGAATGCCCCACGGAGAACGAAGCAGTAGCGACAGGCTTGGGTGTAGGGACCGTTTCAATGTGGGCTGTCATCACATGGCGGATGTTGCTTAGGGCAACATTATGTAGTGTGGTAGGTCATTTTTGGCTGATTTCTAGTCATCGAGAATGTGTAGGGCCAGGGGGCCAATTTCCATGGATTTGAGACGTTCAAAAATTGGAGATTTCTCAGCTTCTAGTCACTATGTCAGTGGTATGCATGATTTTCACTCGCTGGAATGCTTCTCTGCTTTTGTGAGAGGATGTGGGGCAGGGGTAGTGTGTGTGTGTGGGGTGGTTGTGCGCATTTTCGGGTCGCCATGCCCCTATCCTGCAACTATGAGATTTTGAATGCGGATGGGTTGGGTTTGACGGGCTGTGTGTCCAGCGCATGTATTGATGCAATCTTCGGTGTTCCCCATCACCACCGCCGTCAAGCCGACATACCAGCATGCAGTGGCTTGCCACCACTCACGAAGAAAGATACAGTGCAGCTTCACCCGCACAGGGACACAGAAGCACGTCAATTTATGGTCATTGCTGGGGGCACTCGGGCAACCCAAATGCCGTTAAGTATTTGTGCTCACCTGCACAAGTTTGCGGCAAATGAAGTGTTTATTTTGCTGAGGTGCGGATTTTACGTCCCACATTACAGGAGAGGTGCATGAGTGTCGGAGACCTGGTGCAGAGGCTGCAAATTGCTGCAAATCACAGGAACCAAATCACAGTGCTGGGATGCCAACACATACGCCTTTTGTCCATTCATGACTCATACAAGGTACAGATCGCCAATTCAGCAGCCTGACTTGCACGCCGTACAGGGCTTTGGCGTGAGTGGAGCTTGAATCGCTTGCCCTGGGGATATGCGTGCACGGCGGGGGAGGGGTGGTTGTGGGGCTGACTAGGGTGCGGTACTGAGTTGTGAGTTGGTGAACACGAGGTGGGAGGAGTGCTGGTAATAATGACATGGGGCGGGAGTACAATTTGCAGTGTGCACAGTGTGTGGAGCCCGTTCCCCCAAGGGCGACAGGTCAGTTCCGTGAATGCAGAGTTGAACCACGTCCATCTGTTGGTGACCCTTTTGAACACCAACATGGAATAGCAGTGCCTGAAGAGGGCATGCCCGCTCCCCTCATCCTGCCAAAGGGGGGAAGATGGCTACTGACCTCCACGCCACTTCTGACTGTGGTGCAAAGCTCCCTCCCATCGCCTTCACCACCACTCATGAAGGACTGTCAGGAACCCATGGACGTGTCCTCTTCAGGTTCAAAAGACAATGTTGCGTTGTTTGGTTGCCTTGATGTGCGTCCTGCTTGTGGTGGTGGTCGCCGTAGCCACCCCGGGGCCCGATGTCCATGAGCAGCAGTTTGCATCCAAGAAGTGTGCGGAGACGTGTGACGAGCAGCAGGTGGAGTGTTATCGTCGAAGCATCATGTACTGTGTCGTGGAGACAGGTCCGGTTATCGACGCGACACTGAGGCAGAAGCTGGCTGACGATCCTTTGGATCCCAAGGGGATTATGGAGGACTTTGCCGAAGATGATGACGCGGACGCAACAAAGCGATGTATGCACATTGGGAAAGCGGTTTGCGATGACGCGCACTCGAGGTGCCTGCGGCAGGACCCTTGTGTGCCTGCCCCCATCCGTGGCTAGGGGCACCGCCCGTTGTGTGGCTCCTTGAGCGGCGCGCCCGCACTCCTCCCACTCCGCCTGCCATTGCGCTTGCGACTGTTACTCAGCCGAGGGGCCACGTGCGTATTGCCGTCGTGCGCCTGGGAATGGCACTGGGCCCTGGGGCGTTGTCCAGCTGCCTGCAGGCGAGCAGCTGTATGCGTCCGGCATCGCCTGTGCCGTCCATTACTCTTTTCGTACGGCGTCACGCACCTTCTCTGAGCCCTGCCGTTCTAGTCCCTATGATGCCTTCGGGCCGACACACGAGGCACTGACCTGTCACAGCTGCTGCATTGGGAGGTTTGGTAGCCGAGAAGCAGAATGGGACTGAATGCCCAGGGCTTTGTGTTGGTGGGGCGTACGTGGGTCTACATTGTTCATTCGACCAATTAAAGCTGTGTCCCCACACCACACGAATATTGTGTGTCCACAGCTTTTGACAATGGGCGTGCATCTTGGGACTACTTGGCATTTCTGGGTATTGCTCGGTGATGCCGTTTGACACTGATGTGACACTGGGGTATGGGCTCGCATGCATGAGCAATGCAAATGTACTGCATTGACATTCACACGAAAGCTGCTTGTGCGGAATGTATTTCTTGCAGCTTGTCAGCTTCGAAGTTTACGAGAATATTGTTGGTACCGTACCTTTGTAGCTCTTCACGCACTCCGCTTGTTTGGGACGTGTTTTCATGATTCTTCCCTCTTCACATCCCTGCTCGCCTGTGAGGCTGCTGGTGCCAAGTTGAGCAGTGTCCATTTCCGTACTGTGTAGAGTATCGATACCAATGCGGACAAATACAAGGTTGGTGCTTCAATGCATCTTCCTGATTGGTAATTGGACACTGATTGCTTGGCACTTTGTGATGCTTTCTTACTTAGGGGCAGTCCACCCTGCTCCCCCTGTCTGCTCCTTCCCAGCCGCTCTGGGGGCATTGCACCCTGCCCCCCCCCTGTCTGCTGCCATCATGCAGAATGGTCATGCATGGCTTGCTTCTGTTGATGCCCCGCTTTGCTGTACGGCCATGTGTGGGGGTGTGTGTCCATTGGATTGGATTGAAGAGTTGTTTTGCAGGGCATCTTCAGAGACATGACATTGCCATTTGACATGATTTGGCCGCTCCCGGCAGTTGAAGCCATGCACATTGGGAGTATGGCCCTCGCTATGAGTGAGGACCGCATGCTCGTGGGGAGGCTTGCATATGCAGGCACAAATGCAGATGTATGCCGTCCTGGTTTGCATGTGCATTATGCCGCACTCTCTCCGGGTCTGTTCCATTCCCAAGATGTGCCAATGTCTCTGCTGTTTCCTGTTTGTAGACGCATAAGGTCTTGACATAAACTGATGATAATGGTCTGTATGCGGCTGGGCAGCACATCACGAACATGGTTGGTGGTGTGCCGAGCATTTCTTTCCCCATTTCGCTTTTGCAGAATCATTGTGGACCCATTCCTGAATGTTGTGCCGCCCGCGCATACTGAATGCTACCCGTATCTTGTTGGTATTTGCAAGTCTGTGAGTCATTCGGAGACTAAGGGATTCCATTTGGCTTATTGATTTGTTTGCATGTGCTGTGCATGTACACCATGCACGGCTGCATCCTGATACCTGCCAGTATGGGCATGTTTCTGCCAGCGGCCGTGTGGTTTTTGATGAACATGATGCCCTTCGGCTGTGTTTGGCAACATTCCTGTTCGTGCAATGCCAGTGTCCAGGCTGACGGTTGCACGAAATGCCATACATTTCGAAACACGTGTTGCAAGTGGCAGATTGTGGTTGTGGCTGAAGCAGTGCTTGTGGGTAGTAGATGTGGGGTGTAGGAGGCCAGCTGGTGAGACGGCATGAGGGAGGAAGAAGCCCCCGAGGTTGATGAGGAAGGTGATGGTACATACAATGTGCCGGGTTTGTGGAATAGGGGTGGCATGTCTGGGCGTACCCAGACGGATGATGCCTCCCAACTGATTTTCGATGTGGCCAGTTTGCCGTTTGCGTGTTGGCGAGCAGGCTTCGTTTATAAGAGCTATTTTGCAATGGGGGGGGGGGTCTGGGTGGGTGCGTCTTCAGCCGGGTGGGTGGGTCTAAAGCTCTGGACCCCCCCCCCCCTCTTATAATTCTGAGCGTTTTCTGGGTTGGGCTCCTGCCACACCTTCTTTCTTTGGTCACAGGAGCCTTGTCTGGCTGTTTGCTGGTGCCCCATTCTGTTGTGTCGTTGTGCAGGTGGCAGGTGTGCAGTTATGCCAGCCCGGATACAGACGAGACTGTACGGCGATTGCTGAAAACCTGTGGACCCTTTGTTGCACAATGCTGTCAGAGCTGGTTGGTAGCCCAGTTGTCAAGGAACTTAACTGCAATTCCAAAGATCCCTGGTTCAAACCCTGGTGTTGTGAAGTTTTTGGTGTGTCACCCTTTGGGGATGCCTAAGCCGCGAGAGCGCCTTGGCTTCAATTTGGTTCACAAAAGATGCTCCCCACAGAATTATAAGAGGGGGGGGGGGGGTCTGGCTGGGTCAAAAGTTGGGTGGGTGGGTCCAAAGTTGGGTGGGTGGGTCTTGTCCAAAATACCCCCCCCCCTCTTATAAACGAAGCCTGTTGGCGAGGAGCAGCTACAAGGTGGTGGTTCTGTCGCCTCTCATCCGGGTATGACAAAGGAGCCAGATTCCATGTGGCACCACCCTTTCAATGTTTTTCCCCCATCATGGCTGTTTTTTTTTTTTTGCACTCTGCTTCTACCCGCTTTTGCACAGTTTTCCCCCCCCCGTTTGTATGTCCTGAGGACTCGTCCAAGCTACAGGTGGCCATTTGTCACTCTCCCTAGGCTATTGGTGCCTCACTTGGCAGTGCTTTGCACCCAGGGAAATTTACAGTGGCATGATCTTTTTGTACGGGTTCCATTCCCGCGGCTGTCCTTCGAGGAACCTCGCATTGTGAGCAGTTTGTGATGATGTTTTGGGCGGGAAACCGCCATGTCTCAAAAAGCTACAGTTGGCCTAGGGACCCGGTCACGGCCCCGTGTCCAATTTCAGATTCAAAAAGAAGATGGCATGGTGGCCTGGTGCAAGAAAACAGAAAAGTATCCCCAAAATCAGGTTTAAGTGAGCAAAGACTCACAACAAGTGTGTCCATGATTCTATGTAGCTGGCACATTTGTCACCAAACCTGTGCCTTAGGTGGCTGCACAACAAGAGGTACGGAATCAAATAAGACTACGTCCTTGTCCAAGCCACAGTAGGCATAGATATTGTATTAATTTGGGACTTTTGCGTGGCTTATATAAGGGGAGGGGGGGGGCTAAGTCACGAGCGCAGAGGCTATATTCGGGGAACAAATTGAACAAGCATTCTCTGTTGCGAGCTTCACGCACAGTGTGCAGAGTTATGTGTTTGTACCCCCCTGGCCGGTCTCAACCGGAAGTCAATGCAATGTGAGGTGAGCATAGGCCAGTGGAAGTGCACGGCACTGTGCACTGCACTACGCTGCACGAATCTCCCTTGGTTTCTAGGGGAATGTGTGATTGGTGTTTTGTGTTGGGACCATTGCACAAAGTGATCTTTGTTATTCTTGGACAAGCGTGTTTGAGGTTGTTCTGCATGTTGTATAGGATTCACAAAGATATTGAATTGTTCTACTGCGAGGTTTTATGGATGAATACACTGTAGTTCATGCACCCGACTCAAAGCTGCACAACAAATCAGTACACTGAAGACCGCATGGATGGATATTGATCGCATGGAATGCCCCACGGAGAACGAAGCAGTAGCGACAGGCTTGGGTGTAGGGACCGTTTCAATGTGGGCTGTCATCACATGGCGGATGGTGCTTAGGGCAACATTATGTAGTGTGGTAGGTCATTTTTGGCTGATTTCTAGTCATCGAGAATGTGTAGGGCCAGGGGGCCAATTTCCATGGATTTGAGACGTTCAAAAATTGGAGATTTCTCAGCTTCTAGTCACTATGTCAGTGGTATGCATGATTTTCACTCGCTGGAATGCTTCTCTGCTTTTGTGAGAGGATGTGGGGCAGGGGTAGTGTGTGTGTGTGGGGTGGTTGTGCGCATTTTCGGGTCGCCATGCCCCTATCCTGCAACTATGAGATTTTGAATTTGGATGGGTTGGGTTTGACGGGCTGTGTGTCCAGCACATGTATTGATGCAATCTTCGGTGTTCCCCATCACCACCGCCGTCAAGCCGACATACCAGCATGCAGTGGCTTGCCACCACTCACGAAGAAAGATACAGTGCAGCTTCACCCGCACAGGGACACAAAAGCACGTCAATTTATGGTCATTGCTGGGGGCACTCGGGCAACCCAAATGCCGTTAAGTATTTGTGCTCACCTGCACAAGTTTGCGGCAAATGAAGTGTTTATTTTGCTGAGGTGCGGATTTTACGTCCCACATTACAGGAGAGGTGCATGAGTGTCGGAGACCTGGTGCAGAGGCTGCAAATTGCTGCAAATCACAGGAACCAAATCACAGTGCTGGGATGCCAACACATACGCCTTTTGTCCATTCATGACTCATACAAGGTACAGATCGCCAATTCAGCAGCCTGACTTGCACGCCGTACAGGGCTTTGGCGTGAGTGGAGCTTGAATCGCTTGCCCTGGGGATTTGCGTGCACGGCGGGGGAGGGGTGGTTGTGGGGCTGACTAGGGTGCGGTACTGAGTTGTGAGTTGGTGAACACGAGGTGGGAGGAGTGCTGGTAATAATGACATAGGGCGGGAGTACAATTTGCAGTGTGCACAGTGTGTGGAGCCCGTTCCCCCAAGGGCGACAGGTCAGTTCCGTGAATGCCGAGTTGAACCACGTCCATCTGTTGGTGACCCTTTTGAACACCAACATGGAACAGCAGTGCCTGAAGAGGGCATGCCCGCTCCCCTCATCCTGCCAAAGGGGGGAAGATGGCTACTGACCTCCACGCCACTTCTGACTGTGGTGCAAAGCTCCCTCCCATCGCCTTCACCACCACTCATGAAGGACTGTCAGGAACCCATGGACGTGTCCTCTTCAGGTTCAAAAGACAATGTTGCGTTGTTTGGTTGCCTTGATGTGCGTCCTGCTTGTGGTGGTGGTCGCCGTAGCCACCCCGGGGCCCGATGTCCATGAGCAGCAGTTTGCGTCCAAGAAGTGTGCGGAGACGTGTGACGAGCAGCAGGTGGAGTGTTATCGTCGAAGCATCATGTACTGTGTCGTGGAGACAGGTCCGGTTATCGACGCGACACTGAGGCAGAAGCTGGCTGACGATCCTTTGGATCCCAAGGGGATTATGGAGGACTTTGCCGAAGATGATGACGCGGACGCAACAAAGCGATGTATGCACATTGGGAAAGCGGTTTGCGATGACGCGCACTCGAGGTGCCTGCGGCAGGACCCTTGTGTGCCTGCCCCCATCCGTGGCTAGGGGCACCGCCCGTTGTGTGGCTCCTTGAGCGGCGCGCCCGCACTCCTCCCACTCCGCCTGCCATTGCGCTTGCGACTGTTACTCAGCCGAGGGGCCACGTGCGTATTGCCGTCGTGTGCCTGGGAATGGCACTGGGCCCTGGGGCGTTGTCCAGCTGCCTGCAAGCGAGCAGCTGTATGCGTCCGGCATCGCCTGTGCCGTCCATTACTCTTTTCGTACGGCGTCACGCACCTTCTCTGAGCCCTGCCGTTCTAGTCCCTATGATGCCTTCGGGCCGACACACGAGGCACTGACCTGTCACAGCTGCTGCATTGGGAGGTTTGGTAGCCGAGAAGCAGAATGGGACTGAATGCCCAGGGCTTTGTGTTGGTGGGGCGTACGTGGGTCTACATTGTTCATTCGACCAATTAAAGCTGTGTCCCCACACCACACGAATATTGTGTGTCCACAGCTTTTGACAATGGGCGTGCATCTTGGGACTACTTGGCATTTCTGGGTATTGCTCGGTGATGCCGTTTGACACTGATGTGACACTGGGGTATGGGCTCGCATGCATGAGCAATGCAAATGTACTGCATTGACATTCACACGAAAGCTGCTTGTGCGGAATGTATTTCTTGCAGCTTGTCAGCTTCGAAGTTTACGAGAATATTGTTGGTACCGTACCTTTGTAGCTCTTCACGCACTCCGCTTGTTTGGGACGTGTTTTCATGATTCTTCCCTCTTCACATCCCTGCTCGCCTGTGAGGCTGCTGGTGCCAAGTTGAGCAGTGTCCATTTCCGTACTGTGTAGAGTATCGATACCAATGCGGACAAATACAAGGTTGGTGCTTCAATGCATCTTCCTGATTGGTAATTGGACACTGATTGCTTGGCACTTTGTGATGCTTTCTTACTTAGGGGCAGTCCACCCTGCTCCCCCTGTCTGCTCCTTCCCAGCCGCTCTGGGGGCATTGCACCCTGCCCCCCCCCTGTCTGCTGCCATCATGCAGAATGGTCATGCATGGCTTGCTTCTGTTGATGCCCCGCTTTGCTGTACGGCCATGTGTGGGGGTGTGTGTCCATTGGATTGGATTGAAGAGTTGTTTTGCAGGGCATCTTCAGAGACATGACATTGCCATTTGACATGATTTGGCCGCTCCCGGCAGTTGAAGCCATGCACATTGGGAGTATGGCCCTCGCTATGAGTGAGGACCGCATGCTCGTGGGGAGGCTTGCATATGCAGGCACAAATGCAGATGTATGCCGTCCTGGTTTGCATGTGCATTATGCCGCACTCTCTCCGGGTCTGTTCCATTCCCAAGATGTGCCAATGTCTCTGCTGTTTCCTGTTTGTAGACGCATAAGGTCTTGACATAAACTGATGATAATGGTCTGTATGCGGCTGGGCAGCACATCACGAACATGGTTGGTGGTGTGCCGAGCATTTCTTTCCCCATTTCGCTTTTGCAGAATCATTGTGGACCCATTCCTGAATGTTGTGCCGCCCGCGCATACTGAATGCTACCCGTATCTTGTTGGTATTTGCAAGTCTGTGAGTCATTCGGAGACTAAGGGATTCCATTTGGCTTATTGATTTGTTTGCATGTGCTGTGCATGTACACCATGCACGGCTGCATCCTGATACCTGCCAGTATGGGCATGTTTCTGCCAGCGGCCGTGTGGTTTTTGATGAACATGATGCCCTTCGGCTGTGTTTGGCAACATTCCTGTCCGTGCAATGCCAGTGTCCAGGCTGACGGTTGCACGAAATGCCATACATTTCGAAACACGTGTTGCAAGTGGCAGATTGTGGTTGTGGCTGAAGCAGTGCTTGTGGGTAGTAGATGTGGGGTGTAGGAGGCCAGCTGGTGAGACGGCATGAGGGAGGAAGAAGCCCCCGTGGTTGATGAGGAAGGTGATGGTACATACAATGTGCCGGGTTTGTGGAATAGGGGTGGCATGTCTGGGCGTACCCAGACGGATGATGCCTCCCAACTGATTTTCGATGTGGCCAGTTTGCCGTTTGCGTGTTGGCGAGCAGGCTTCGTTTATAAGAGCTATTTTGCAATGGGGGGGGGGGGTCTGGGTGGGTGCGTCTTCAGCCGGGTGGGTGGGTCTAAAGCTCTGGACCCCCCCCCCTCTTATAATTCTGAGGGTTTTCTGGGTTGGGCTCCTGCCACACCTTCTTTCTTTGGTCACAGGAGCCTTGTCTGGCTGTTTGCTGGTGCCCCATTCTGTTGTGTCGTTGTGCAGGTGGCAGGTGTGCAGTTATGCCAGCCCGGATACAGACGAGACTGTACGGCGATTGCTGAAAACCTGTGGACCCTTTGTTGCACAATGCTGTCAGAGCTGGTTGGTAGCCCAGTTGTCAAGGAACTTAACTGCAATTCCAAAGATCCCTGGTTCAAACCCTGGTGTTGCGAAGTTTTTGGTGTGTCACCCTTTGGGGATGCCTAAGCCGCGAGAGCGCCTTGGCTTCAATTTGGTTCACAAAAGATGCTCCCCACAGAATTATAAGAGGGGGGGGGGGTCTGGCTGGGTCAAAAGTTGGGTGGGTGGGTCCAAAGTTGGGTGGGTGGGTCTTGTCCAAAATACCCCCCCCCCTCTTATAAACGAAGCCTGTTGGCGAGGAGCAGCTACAAGGTGGTGGTTCTGTCGCCTCTCATCCGGGTATGACAAAGGAGCCAGATTCCATGTGGCACCACCCTTTCAATGTTTTTCCCCCATCATGGCTGTTTTTTTTTTTGTTGCACTCTGCTTCTACCCGCTTTTGCACAGTTCCCCCCCCCCCCGTTTGTATGTCCTGAGGACTCGTCCAAGCTACAGGTGGCCATTTGTCACTCTCCCTAGGCTATTGGTGCCTCACTTGGCAGTGCTTTGCACCCAGGGAAATTTACAGTGGCATGATCTTTTTGTACGGGTTCCATTCCCGCGGCTGTCCTTCGAGGAACCTCGCATTGTGAGCAGTTTGTGATGATGTTTTGGGCGGGAAACCGCCATGTCTCAAAAAGCTACAGTTGGCCTAGGGACCCGGTCACGGCCCCGTGTCCAATTTCAGATTCAAAAAGAAGATGGCATGGTGGCCTGGTGCAAGAAAACAGAAAAGTATCCCCACAATCAGGTTTAAGTGAGCAAAGACTCACAACAAGTGTGTCCATGATTCTATGTAGCTGGCACATTTGTCACCAAACCCGTGCCTTAGGTGGCTGCACAACAAGAGGTACGGAATCAAATAAGACTACGTCCTTGTCCAAGCCACAGTAGGCATAGATATTGTATTAATTTGGGACTTTTGCGTGGCTTATATAAGGGGAGGGGGGGGGGCTAAGTCACGAGCGCAGAGGCTATATTCGGGGAACAAATTGAACAAGCATTCTCTGTTGCGAGCTTCACGCACAGTGTGCAGAGTTATGTGTTTGTACCCCCCTGGCCGGTCTCAACCGGAAGTCAATGCAATGTGAGGTGAGCATAGGCCAGTGGAAGTGCACGGCACTGTGCACTGCACTACGCTGCACGAATCTCCCTTGGTTTCTAGGGGAATGTGTGATTGGTGTTTTGTGTTGGGACCATTGCACA
This sequence comes from Eutreptiella sp. 'Long Island Sound 2002', assembly GCA_964036045.1. Taxonomy (NCBI): domain Eukaryota; phylum Euglenozoa; class Euglenophyceae; order Eutreptiales; family Eutreptiaceae; genus Eutreptiella; species Eutreptiella sp. 'Long Island Sound 2002'. Next base: position 30,389,229 of record OZ038394.1, on the reverse strand, counting down.
AAGTGATCTTTGTTATTCTTGGACAAGCGTGTTTGAGGTTGTTCTGCATGTTGTATAGGATTCACAAAGATATTGAATTGTTCTACTGCGAGGTTTTATGGATGAATACACTGTAGTTCATGCACCCGACTCAAAGCTGCACAACAAATCAGTACACTGAAGACCGCATGGATGGATATTGATCGCATGGAATGCCCCACGGAGAACGAAGCAGTAGCGACAGGCTTGGGTGTAGGGACCGTTTCAATGTGGGCTGTCATCACATGGCGGATGGTGCTTAGGGCAACATTATGTAGTGTGGTAGGTCATTTTTGGCTGATTTCTAGTCATCGAGAATGTGTAGGGCCAGGGGGCCAATTTCCATGGATTTGAGACGTTCAAAAATTGGAGATTTCTCAGCTTCTAGTCACTATGTCAGTGGTATGCATGATTTTCACTCGCTGGAATGCTTCTCTGCTTTTGTGAGAGGATGTGGGGCAGGGGTAGTGTGTGTGTGTGTGGGGTGGTTGTGCGCATTTTCGGGTCGCCATGCCCCTATCCTGCAACTATGAGATTTTGAATTTGGATGGGTTGGGTTTGACGGGCTGTGTGTCCAGCACATGTATTGATGCAATCTTCGGTGTTCCCCATCACCACCGCCGTCAAGCCGACATACCAGCATGTAGTGGCTTGCCACCACTCACGAAGAAAGATACAGTGCAGCTTCACCCGCACAGGGACACAGAAGCACGTCAATTTATGGTCATTGCTGGGGGCACTCGGGCAACCCAAATGCCGTTAAGTATTTGTGCTCACCTGCACAAGTTTGCGGCAAATGAAGTGTTTATTTTGCTGAGGTGCGGATTTTACGTCCCACATTACAGGAGAGGTGCATGAGTGTCGGAGACCTGGTGCAGAGGCTGCAAATTGCTGCAAATCACAGGAACCAAATCACAGTGCTGGGATGCCAACACATACGCCTTTTGTCCATTCATGACTCATACAAGGTACAGATCGCCAATTCAGCAGCCTGACTTGCACGCCGTACAGGGCTTTGGCGTGAGTGGAGCTTGAATCGCTTGCCCTGGGGATTTGCGTGCACGGCGGGGGAGGGGTGGTTGTGGGGCTGACTAGGGTGCGGTACTGAGTTGTGAGTTGGTGAACACGAGGTGGGAGGAGTGCTGGTAATAATGACATAGGGCGGGAGTACAATTTGCAGTGTGCACAGTGTGTGGAGCCCGTTCCCCCAAGGGCGACAGGTCAGTTCCGTGAATGCAGAGTTGAACCACGTCCATCTGTTGGTGACCCTTTTGAACACCAACATGGAATAGCAGTGCCTGAAGAGGGCATGCCCGCTCCCCTCATCCTGCCAAAGGGGGGAAGATGGCTACTGACCTCCACGCCACTTCTGACTGTGGTGCAAAGCTCCCTCCCATCGCCTTCACCACCACTCATGAAGGACTGTCAGGAACCCATGGACGTGTCCTCTTCAGGTTCAAAAGACAATGTTGCGTTGTTTGGTTGCCTTGATGTGCGTCCTGCTTGTGGTGGTGGTCGCCGTAGCCACCCCGGGGCCCGATGTCCATGAGCAGCAGTTTGCGTCCAAGAAGTGTGCGGAGACGTGTGACGAGCAGCAGGTGGAGTGTTATCGTCGAAGCATCATGTACTGTGTCGTGGAGACAGGTCCGGTTATCGACGCGACACTGAGGCAGAAGCTGGCTGACGATCCTTTGGATCCCAAGGGGATTATGGAGGACTTTGCCGAAGATGATGACGCGGACGCAACAAAGCGATGTATGCACATTGGGAAAGCGGTTTGCGATGACGCGCACTCGAGGTGCCTGCGGCAGGACCCTTGTGTGCCCGCCCCCATCCGTGGCTAGGGGCACCGCCCGTTGTGTGGCTCCTTGAGCGGCGCGCCCGCACTCCTCCCACTCCGCCTGCCATTGCGCTTGCGACTGTTACTCAGCCGAGGGGCCACGTGCGTATTGCCGTCGTGCGCCTGGGAATGGCACTGGGCCCTGGGGCGTTGTCCAGCTGCCTGCAGGCGAGCAGCTGTATGCGTCCGGCATCGCCTGTGCCGTCCATTACTCTTTTCGTACGGCGTCACGCACCTTCTCTGAGCCCTGCCGTTCTAGTCCCTATGATGCCTTCGGGCCGACACACGAGGCACTGACCTGTCACAGCTGCTGCATTGGGAGGTTTGGTAGCCGAGAAGCAGAATGGGACTGAATGCCCAGGGCTTTGTGTTGGTGGGGCGTACGTGGGTCTACATTGTTCATTCGACCAATTAAAGCTGTGTCCCCACACCACACGAATATTGTGTGTCCACAGCTTTTGACAATGGGCGTGCATCTTGGGACTACTTGGCATTTCTGGGTATTGCTCGGTGATGCCGTTTGACACTGATGTGACACTGGGGTATGGGCTCGCATGCATGAGCAATGCAAATGTACTGCATTGACATTCACACGAAAGCTGCTTGTGCGGAATGTATTTCTTGCAGCTTGTCAGCTTCGAAGTTTACGAGAATATTGTTGGTACCGTACCTTTGTAGCTCTTCACGCACTCCGCTTGTTTGGGACGTGTTTTCATGATTCTTCCCTCTTCACATCCCTGCTCGCCTGTGAGGCTGCTGGTGCCAAGTTGAGCAGTGTCCATTTCCGTACTGTGTAGAGTATCGATACCAATGCGGACAAATACAAGGTTGGTGCTTCAATGCATCTTCCTGATTGGTAATTGGACACTGATTGCTTGGCACTTTGTGATGCTTTCTTACTTAGGGGCAGTCCACCCTGCTCCCCCTGTCTGCTCCTTCCCAGCCGCTCTGGGGGCATTGCACCCTGCCCCCCCCCTGTCTGCTGCCATCATGCAGAATGGTCATGCATGGCTTGCTTCTGTTGATGCCCCGCTTTGCTGTACGGCCATGTGTGGGGGTGTGTGTCCATTGGATTGGATTGAAGAGTTGTTTTGCAGGGCATCTTCAGAGACATGACATTGCCATTTGACATGATTTGGCCGCTCCCGGCAGTTGAAGCCATGCACATTGGGAGTATGGCCCTCGCTATGAGTGAGGACCGCATGCTCCTGGGGAGGCTTGCATATGCAGGCACAAATGCAGATGTATGCCGTCCTGGTTTGCATGTGCATTATGCCGCACTCTCTCCGGGTCTGTTCCATTCCCAAGATGTGCCAATGTCTCTGCTGTTTCCTGTTTGTAGACGCATAAGGTCTTGACATAAACTGATGATAATGGTCTGTATGCGGCTGGGCAGCACATCACGAACATGGTTGGTGGTGTGCCGAGCATTACTTTCCCCATTTTGCTTTTGCAGAATCATTGTGGACCCATTCCTGAATGTTGTGCCGCCAGCGCATACTGAATGCTACCCGTATCTTGTTGGTATTTGCAAGTCTGTGAGTCATTCGGAGACTAAGGGATTCCATTTGGCTTATTGATTTGTTTGCATGTGCTGTGCATGTACACCATGCACGGCTGCATCCTGATACCTGCCAGTATGGGCATACTTCTGCCAGCGGCCGTGTGGTTTTTGATGAACATGATGCCCTTCGGCTGTGTTTGGCAACATTCCTGTCCGTGCAATGCCAGTGTCCAGGCTGACGGTTGCACGAAATGCCATACATTTCGAAACACGTGTTGCAAGTGGCAGATTGTGGTTGTGGCTGAAGCAGTGCTTGTGGGTAGTAGATGTGGGGTGTAGGAGGCCAGCTGGTGAGACGGCATGAGGGAGGAAGAAGCCCCCGTGGTTGATGAGGAAGGTGATGGTACATACAATGTGCCGGGTTTGTGGAATAGGGGTGGCATGTCTGGGCGTACCCAGACGGATGATGCCTCCCAACTGATTTTCGATGTGGCCAGTTTGCCGTTTGCGTGTTGGCGAGCAGGCTTCGTTTATAAGAGCTATTTTGCAATGGGGGGGGGGGGGTCTGGGTGGGTGCGTCTTCAGCCGGGTGGGTGGGTCTAAAGCTCTGGACCCCCCCCCCCCTCTTATAATTGTGAGCGTTTTCTGGGTTGGGCTCCTGCCACACCTTCTTTCTTTGGTCACAGGAGCCTTGTCTGGCTGTTTGCTGGTGCCCCATTCTGTTGTGTCGTTGTGCAGGTGGCAGGTGTGCAGTTATGCCAGCCCGGATACAGACGAGACTGTACGGCGATTGCTTAAAACCTGTGGACCCTTTGTTGCACAATGCTGTCAGAGCTGGTTGGTAGCCCAGTTGTCAAGGAACTTAACTGCAATTCCAAAGATCCCTGGTTCAAACCCTGGTGTTGCGAAGTTTTTGGTGTGTCACCCTTTGGGGATGCCTAAGCCGCGAGAGCGCCTTGGCTTCAATTTGGTTCACAAAAGATGCTCCCCACAGAATTATAAGAGGGGGGGGGGGGTCTGGCTGGGTCAAAAGTTGGGTGGGTGGGTCCAAAGTTGGGTGGGTGGGTCTTGTCCAAAATACCCCCCCCCCTCTTATAAATGAAGCCTGTTGGCGAGGAGCAGCTACAAGGTGGTGGTTCTGTCGCCTCTCATCCGGGTATGACAAAGGAGCCAGATTCCATGTGGCACCACCCTTTCAATGTTTTTCCCCCATCATGGCTGTTTTTTTTTTTGTTGCACTCTGCTTCTACCCGCTTTTGCACAGTTTTCCCCCCCCCGTTTGTATGTCCTGAGGACTCGTCCAAGCTACAGGTGGCCATTTGTCACTCTCCCTAGGCTATTGGTGCCTCACTTGGCAGTGCTTTGCACCCAGGGAAATTTACAGTGGCATGATCTTTTTGTACGGGTTCCATTCCCGCGGCTGTCCTTCGAGGAACCTCGCATTGTGAGCAGTTTGTGATGATGTTTTGGGCGGGAAACCGCCATGTCTCAAAAAGCTACAGTTGGCCTAGGGACCCGGTCACGGCCCCGTGTCCAATTTCAGATTCAAAAAGAAGATGGCATGGTGGCCTGGTGCAAGAAAACAGAAAAGTATCCCCAAAATCAGGTTTAAGTGAGCAAAGACTCACAACAAGTGTGTCCATGATTCTATGTAGCTGGCACATTTGTCACCAAACCCGTGCCTTAGGTGGCTGCACAACAAGAGGTACGGAATCAAATAAGACTACGTCCTTGTCCAAGCCACAGTAGGCATAGATATTGTATTAATTTGGGACTTTTGCGTGGCTTATATAAGGGGAGGGGGGGGGCTAAGTCACGAGCGCAGAGGCTATATTCGGGGAACAAATTGAACAAGCATTCTCTGTTGCGAGCTTCACGCACAGTGTGCAGAGTTATGTGTTTGTACCCCCCTGGCCGGTCTCAACCGGAAGTCAATGCAATGTGAGGTGAGCATAGGCCAGTGGAAGTGCACGGCACTGTGCACTGCACTACGCTGCACGAATCTCCCTTGGTTTCTAGGGGAATGTGTGATTGGTGTTTTGTGTTGGGACCATTGCACAAAGTGATCTTTGTTATTCTTTGACAAGCGTGTTTGAGGTTGTTCTGCATGTTGTATAGGATTCACAAAGATATTGAATTGTTCTACTGCGAGGTTTTATGGATGAATACACTGTAGTTCATGCACCCGACTCAAAGCTGCACAACAAATCAGTACACTGAAGACCGCATGGATGGATATTGATCGCATGGAATGCCCCACGGAGAACGAAGCAGTAGCGACAGGCTTGGGTGTAGGGACCGTTTCAATGTGGGCTGTCATCACATGGCGGATGGTGCTTAGGGCAACATTATGTAGTGTGGTAGGTCATTTTTGGCTGATTTCTAGTCATCGAGAATGTGTAGGGCCAGGGGGCCAATTTCCATGGATTTGAGACGTTCAAAAATTGGAGATTTCTCAGCTTCTAGTCACTATGTCAGTGGTATGCATGATTTTCACCCGCTGGAATGCTTCTCTCCTTTTGTGAGAGGATGTGGGGCAGGGGTAGTGTGTGTGTGTGGGGTGGTTGTGCGCATTTTCGGGTCGCCATGCCCCTATCCTGCAACTATGAGATTTTGAATTTGGATGGGTTGGGTTTGACGGGCTGTGTGTCCAGCACATGTATTGATGCAATCTTCGGTGTTCCCCATCACCACCGCCATCAAGCCGACATACCAGCATGCAGTGGCTTGCCACCACTCACGAAGAAAGATACAGTGCAGCTTCACCCGCACAGGGACACAGAAGCACGTCAATTTATGGTCATTGCTGGGGGCACTCGGGCAACCCAAATGCCGTTAAGTATTTGTGCTCACCTGCACAAGTTTGCGGCAAATGAAGTGTTTATTTTGCTGAGGTGCGGATTTTACGTCCCACATTACAGGAGAGGTGCATGAGTGTCGGAGACCTGGTGCAGAGGCTGCAAATTGCTGCAAATCACAGGAACCAAATCACAGTGCTGGGATGCCAACACATACGCCTTTTGTCCATTCATGACTCATACAAGGTACAGATCGCCAATTCAGCAGCCTGACTTGCACGCCGTACAGGGCTTTGGCGTGAGTGGAGCTTGAATCGCTTGCCCTGGGGATTTGCGTGCACGGCGGGGGAGGGGTGGTTGTGGGGCTGACTAGGGTGCGGTACTGAGTTGTGAGTTGGTGAACACGAGGTGGGAGGAGTGCTGGTAATAATGACATAGGGCGGGAGTACAATTTGCAGTGTGCACAGTGTGTGGAGCCCGTTCCCCCAAGGGCGACAGGTCAGTTCCGTGAATGCCGAGTTGAACCACGTCCATCTGTTGGTGACCCTTTTGAACACCAACATGGAACAGCAGTGCCTGAAGAGGGCATGCCCGCTCCCCTCATCCTGCCAAAGGGGGGAAGATGGCTACTGACCTCCACGCCACTTCTGACTGTGGTGCAAAGCTCCCTCCCATCGCCTTCACCACCACTCATGAAGGACTGTCAGGAACCCATGGACGTGTCCTCTTCAGGTTCAAAAGACAATGTTGCGTTGTTTGGTTGCCTTGATGTGCGTCCTGCTTGTGGTGGTGGTCGCCGTAGCCACCCCGGGGCCCGATGTCCATGAGCAGCAGTTTGCGTCCAAGAAGTGTGCGGAGACGTGTGACGAGCAGCAGGTGGAGTGTTATCGTCGAAGCATCATGTACTGTGTCGTGGAGACAGGTCCGGTTATCGACGCGACACTGAGGCAGAAGCTGGCTGACGATCCTTTGGATCCCAAGGGGATTATGGAGGACTTTGCCGAAGATGATGACGCGGACGCAACAAAGCGATGTATGCACATTGGGAAAGCGGTTTGCGATGACGCGCACTCGAGGTGCCTGCGGCAGGACCCTTGTGTGCCCGCCCCCATCCGTGGCTAGGGGCACCGCCCGTTGTGTGGCTCCTTGAGCGGCGCGCCCGCACTCCTCCCACTCCGCCTGCCATTGCGCTTGCGACTGTTACTCAGCCGAGGGGCCACGTGCGTATTGCCGTAGTGTGTCTGGGAATGGCACTGGGCCCTGAGGCGTTGTGCAGCTGCCTGCAAGCGAGCAGCTGCATGCGTCCGGCATCGCCTGTGCCGTCCATTACTCTTTTCGTACGGCGTCACGCACCTTCTCTGAGCCCTGCCGTTCTAGTCCCTATGATGCCTTCGGGCCGACACACGAGGCACTGACCTGTCACAGCTGCTGCATTGGGAGGTTTGGTAGCCGAGAAGCAGAATGGGACTGAATGCCCAGGGCTTTGTGTTGGTGGGGCGTACGTGGGTCTACATTGTTCATTCGACCAATTAAAGCTGTGTCCCCACACCACACGAATATTGTGTGTCCACAGCTTTTGACAATGGGCGTGCATCTTGGGACTACTTGGCATTTCTGGGTATTGCTCGGTGATGCCGTTTGACACTGATGTGACACTGGGGTATGGGCTCGCATGCATGAGCAATGCAAATGTACTGCATTGACATTCACACGAAAGCTGCTTGTGCAGAATGCATTTCTTGCAGCTTGTCAGCTTCGAAGTTTACAAAAATATTGTTGGTACCGTACCTTTGTAGCTCTTCACGCACTCCGCTTGTTTGGGACGTGTTTTCATGATTGTCCCCTCTTCCCATCCCTGCTCTTCTGTGAGGCTGCTGGTGCCAAGTTGAGCAGTGTCCATTTCCGTACTGTGTAGAGTATCGATACCAATGGGGACAAATACAAGGTTGGTGCTTCAATGCGTCTTCCTGATTGGTAATTGGACACTTAGTGCTTGGCACTTTGTGATGCTTTCTTACTTACCCCTCTAGGGGCAGTCCACCCTGCTCCCCCCTGTCTGCTCCTTCCCAGCCGCTCTGGGGGCATCGCACCCTGCCCCCCCCTGTCTGCTGCCATCATGCAGAATGGTCATGCATGGCTTGCTTCTGTTGATGCCCCGCTTTGCTGTACGGCCATGTGTGGGGGTGTGTCCATTGGATTGGATTGAAGAGTTGCTTTGCAGGGCATCTTCAGAGACATGACATTGCCATTTCACATGATTTGGCCGCTCCCGGCAGTTGAAGCCATACACATTGGGAGTATGGCCCTCGCTATGAGTGAGGACCGCATGCTCCTGGGGAGGCTTGCATATGCAGGCACAAATGCAGATGTATGCCGTCCTGGTTTGCATGTGCATTATGCCGCACTCTCTCCGGGTCTGTTCCATTCCCAAGATGTGCCAATGTCTCTGCTGTTTCCTGTTTTGTAGACGCATAAGGTCTTGACATAAACTGATGATAATGATCTGTATGCGGCTGGGCAGCACATCACGAACATGGTTGGTGGTGTGCCGAGCATTTCTTTCCTCATTTTGCTTGGACCCATTCCTGAATGTTGTGCCGCCAGCGCATACTGAATGCTACCCGTATCTTGTTGGTATTTGCAAGTCTTTGAGTCATTCGGAGACTAAGGGATTCCATTTGGCTTATTGATTTGTTTGCATGTGCTGTGCATGTACACCATGCACGGCTGCATCCTGATACCTGCCAGTATGGGCATGTTTCTGCCAGCGGCCGTGTGGTTTTTGATGAGCATGATGCCCTTCGGCTGTGTTTGGCAACATTCCTGTTCGTGCAATGCCAGTGTCCAGGCTGACGGTTGCACGAAATGCCATACATTTCGAAACACGTGTTGCAAGTGGCAGATTGTGGTTGTGGCTGAAGCAGTGCTTGTGGGTAGTAAATGTGGGGTGTAGGAGGCCAGCTGGTGAGACGGCATGAGGGAGGAAGAAGCCCCCGAGGTTGATGAGGAAGGTGATGGTACATACAATGTGCCGGGTTTGTGGAATAGGGGTGGCATGTCTGGGCGTACCGAGACGGATGATGCCTCCCAACTGATTTTCGATGTGGCCAGTTTGCCGTTTGCGTGTTGGCGAGGAGCAGCTACAAGGTGGTGGTTCTGTCGACTCTCATCCGGGTACGACAAAGGAGCCAGATTCCATGTGGCATGACCATTTCAATTTTTTTCCCCCATCATGGCTGTTTTTGTTTCTGTTGCACTCTGCTTCTACTCGCTTTTGCACAGTTATCCCCCCCCCGTTTGTATGTCCTGAGGACTCGTCCAAGCTACAGTTGGCCTAGGGACACGAGTTTGGTGACAAATGTGCCAGCTACATAGAAACATGGACACACTTGTTGGGAGTGTTTGCTCACTTAAACCCACTCTGATTTTGGGGATTCTTTTCTCTTTTCTTGCACTGAGGACTCGTCCAAGCTACATAGAATCATGGTAACAAATTGGTGTGAGTGTTTGCTCACTTGAACCCACTCTAATTTGGGGGATACTTTTCTCTTTTCTTGCACCAGGCCACCTTGCAATCTTCTTTTTGAATCTGAAATCGGGCATCTATGGCCTTGTCCAAGCCACAGTAGGCATAGAGATTGTATTAATTTGGGACTTTTGCGTGGCTTAATTAAGGGGAGGGGGGGGCTAAGTCATGAGCGCAGAGGCTATATTCAGGGAACAAATTGAACAAGCATTCTCTGTTGCGAGCTTCACGCACAGTGTGCAGAGTTATGTGTTTGTACCCCCTGGCCGGTCTCAACCGGAAGTCAATGCAATGTGAGGTGAGCATAGGCCAGTGGAAGTGCACGGCACTGTGCACTGCACTACGCTGCACAAATCTCCCTTGGTTTCTAGGGGAATGTGTGATTGGTGTTTTGTGTTGGGACCATTGCACAAAGTGATCTGTTGTTATTCTTTGACAAGCGTGTTTGAGGTTGTTCTGCATGTTGTATAGGATTCACAAAGATATTGAATTGCTCTACTGCGAGGTTTTACGGATGAATACACTGTAGTTCATGCGCCCGACTCAAAGCTGCACAACAAATCAGTACACTGAAGACCCCATGGATGGATATTGATCGCATGGAATGCCCCACGGAGAACGAAGCAGTAGCGACAGGCTTGGGTGTAGGGACCGTTTCAATGTGGGCTGTCATCACATGGCGGATGTTGCTTAGGGCAACATTATGTAGTGTGGTAGGTCATTTTTGGCTGATTTCTAGTCATCGAGAATGTGTAGGGCCAGGGGGCCAATTTCCATGGATTTGAGACGTTCAAAAATTGGAGATTTCTCAGCTTCTAGTCACTATGTCAGTGGTATGCATGATTTTCACTCGCTGGAATGCTTCTCTGCTTTTGTGAGAGGATGTGGGGCAGGGGTAGAGTGTGTGTGTGGGGTGTGTGTGTGCGCATTTTCGGGTCGCCATGCCCCTATCCTGCAACTATGAGATTTTGAATTTGGATGGGTTGGGTTTGACGGGCTGTGTGTCCAGCACATGTATTGATGCAATCTTCGGTGTTCCCCATCACCACCGCCGTCAAGCCGACATACCAGCATGCAGTGGCTTGCCACCACTCACGAAGAAAGATACAGTGCAGCTTCACCCGCACAGGGACACAGAAGCACGTCAGTTTATGGTCATTGCTGGGGGCACTCGGGCAACCCAAATGCCGTTAAGTATTTGTGCGCACCTGCACAACTTTGCGTCAAATGAAGTGTTTATTTTGCTGAGGTGCGGATTTTACGTCCCACATTACAGGAGAGGTGCATGAGTGTCGGAGACCTGGTGCAGAGGCTGCAAATTGCTGCTGATCACAGGAACCAAATCACAGTGCTGGGATGCCAACACATACGCCTTTTGTCCATTCATGACTCATACAAGGTACAGATCGCCAATTCAGCAGCCTGACTTGCACGCCGGACAGGGCTTTGGCGTGAGTGGAGCTTGAATCGCTTGCCCTGGGGATTTGCGTGCACGGCGGGGGAGGGGTGGTTGTGGGGCTGACTAGGGTGCGGTACTGAGTTGTGAGTTGGTGAACACGAGGTGGGAGGAGTGCTGGTAATAATGACATAGGGCGGGAGTACAATTTGCAGTGTGCACAGTGTGTGGAGCCCGTTCCCCCAAGGGCGACAGGTCAGTTCCGTGAATGCCGAGTTGAACCACGTCCATCTGTTGGTGACCCTTTTGAACACCAACATGGAACAGCAGTGCCTGAAGAGGGCATGCCCGCTCCCCTCATCCTGCCAAAGGGGGGAAGATGGCTACTGACCTCCACGCCACTTCTGACTGTGGTGCAAAGCTCCCTCCCATCGCCTTCACCACCACTCATGAAGGACTGTCAGGAACCCATGGACGTGTCCTCTTCAGGTTCAAAAGACAATGTTGCGTTGTTTGGTTGCCTTGATGTGCGTCCTGCTTGTGGTGGTGGTCGCCGTAGCCACCCCGGGGCCCGATGTCCATGAGCAGCAGTTTGCGTCCAAGAAGTGTGCGGAGACGTGTGACGAGCAGCAGGTGGAGTGTTATCGTCGAAGCATCATGTACTGTGTCGTGGAGACAGGTCCGGTTATCGACGCGACACTGAGGCAGAAGCTGGCTGACGATCCTTTGGATCCCAAGGGGATTATGGAGGACTTTGCCGAAGATGATGACGCGGACGCAACAAAGCGATGTATGCACATTGGGAAAGCGGTTTGCGATGACGCGCACTCGAGGTGCCTGCGGCAGGACCCTTGTGTGCCCGGCCCCATCCGTGGCTAGGGGCACCGCCCGTTGTGTGGCTCCTTGAGCGGCGCGCCCGCACTCCTCCCACTCCTCCCACTCCGCCTGCCACTGCGCTTGCGACTGTCACTCAGCCGAGGGGCCACGTGCGTATTGCCGTCCTTTGCCTGGGAATGGCACTGGGCCCTGAGGCGTTGTGCAGCTGCCTGCAAGCGAGCAGCTGCATGCGTCCGGCATCGCCTGTGCCGTCCATTACTCTTTTCGTACGGCGTCACGCACCTTCTCTGAGCCCTGCCGTTCTAGTCCCTATGATGCCTTCGGGCCGACACACGAGGCACTGACCTGTCACAGCTGCTGCATTGGGAGGTTTGGTAGCCGAGAAGCAGAATGGGACTGAATGCCCAGGGCTTTGTGTTGGTGGGGGCGTACGTGGGTCTACATTGTTCATTCGACCAATTAAAGCTGTGTCCCCACACCACACGAATATTGTGTGTCCACAGCTTTTGACAATGGGCTCGCATCTCGGGACTACTTGGCATTTCTGGGTATTGCTCGGTGATGCCGTTTGACACTGATGTGACACTGGGGTATGGGCTCGCATGCATGAGCAATGCAAATGTACTGCACTGGACACTCACACCAAAGCTGCTTGTGCGGAATGTATTTCTTGCAGCTTGTCAGCTTCGAAGTTTACAAAAATATTGTTGGTACCGTACCTTTGTAGCTCTTCATGCACTCCGCTTGTTTGGGACGTGTTTTCATGATTCTTCCCTCTTCACATCCCTGCTCGCCTGTGAGGCTGCTGGTGCCAAGTTGAGCAGTGTCCATTTCCGTACTGTGTAGAGTATCGATACCAATGCGGACAAATACAAGGTTGGTGCTTCAATGCATCTTCCTGACTGGTAATTGGACACTGATTGTTTGGCACTTTGTGATGCTTTCTTACTTACCCCTCTAGGGGCAGTCCACCCTGCTCCCCCTGTCTGCTCCTTCCCAGCCGCTCTGGGGGCATCGCACCCTGCCCCCCCCTGTCTGCTGCCATCATGCAGAATGGTCATGCATGGCTTGCTTCTGTTGATGCCCCGCTTTGCTGTACGGCCATGTGTGGGGGTGTGTCCATTGGATTGGATTGAAGAGTTGTTTTGCAGGGCATCTTCAGAGACATGACATTGCCATTTCACATGATTTGGCCGCTCCCGGCAGTTGAAGCCATGCACATTGGGAGTATGGCCCTCGCTATGAGTGAGGACCGCATGCTCCTGGGGAGGCTTGCATATGCAGGCACAAATGCAGATGTATGCCGTCCTGGTTTGCATGTGCATTATGCCGCACTCTCTCCGGGTCTGTTCCATTCCCAAGATGTGCCAATGTCTCTGCTGTTTCCTGTTTGTAGACGCATAAGGTCTTGACATAAACTGATGATAATGATCTGTATGCGGCTGGGCAGCACATCACGAACATGGTTGGTGGTGTGCCGAGCATTACTTTCCCCATTTTGCTTTTGCAGAATCATTGTGGACCCATTCCTGAATGTTGTGCCGCCAGCGCATACTGAATGCTACCCGTATCTTGTTGGTATTTGCAGGTCTGTGAGTCATTCGGAGACTAAGGGATTCCATTTGGCTTATTGATTTGTTTGCATGTGCTGTGCATGTACACCATGCACGGCTGCATCCTGATACCTGCCAGTATGGGCATGTTTCTGCCAGCGGCCGTGTGGTTTTTGATGAACATGATGCCCTTCGGCTGTGTTTGGCAACATTCCTGTTCGTGCAATGTCAGTGTCCAGGCTGACGGTTGCACGAAATGCCATACATTTCGAAACACGTGTTGCAAGTGGCAGATTGTGGTTGTGGCTGAAGCAGTGCTTGTGGGTAGTAGATGTGGGGTGTAGGAGGCCAGCTGGTGAGACGGCATGAGGGAGGAAGAAGCCCCCGTGGTTGATGAGGAAGGTGATGGTACATACAATGTGCCGGGTTTGTGGAATAGGGGTGGCATGTCTGGGCGTACCCAGACGGATGATGCCTCCCAACTGATTTTCGATGTGGCCAGTTTGCCGTTTGCGTGTTGGCGAGCAGCAGCTACAAGGTGGTGGTTCTGCCGACTCTCACACCGTGCGTGTAGCTCGCAATAATGAATGCCTGTTCGATTTGTTCTGTGGACATAGCCTCTGAACATAGGTTGTCATCACATGGCGAATGTGGCTTTTCGCAACATCATGTCGTGTGGTAGGTCATTTTTGGTTGATTTCTTGTCATCGAGAATGTATAGGTCCATGAGCAATTTTCAATGGATTTGAGATGTTCAATAATTGGAGATATCCCAGCTTCTGGTCACTATGTCAGTAGTATGTGTGATTTTCACTCGCCAGAAGGCTTCTCTCTTTTTCCGGGAGGATGTGGGGCAAGGGTAGAGAGTGTGTGTGGGGGGGGGGGGGGGGGTGGCCATTTTCGGGTCGCCATGCCCCTTTCCTGCAACTATGAGATTTTGAATGTGCAACGGTTGGGTTTGACGGGCTGTGTGTCCAGCACATGTATTGATGCAATCTTTGGTCTTCCCCATCACCACAGTCGTCAAGCCGACATACCAGCATGCAGTGGCTTGCCACCGCTTACTGAGAAAGATACAGTGCAGCTTCACACGTACAGGGACACCGAAGCACGTCAGTTTATGGTCATTACTGGGGGCACTCGGGCAACCCAAATGCCGTTAAGTATCTGTGCCCACCTGCATAAGTGTGCGGCAAATCAATTGTTGAATTTGTTGTGACCCTTGCCATTGCAGCAGAGGTGCCTGGGTGTCCGTTATGAGACACAGGACTTGCGGTAAAGGAACAGAGCTCGATATAGTGCTGAGACACCCGGTGGGGCCTTCCCACGGCTGCGGTGGCACGAAAGCTGAGAGTGGCATTCCTTCTCTTTCCGTTAGTTGTGTTGTGTTGTGTGCTGTTCCGCTCTATTCTATTGCGTTCTGTTTTTGGGATGGGATAGGACAGCACAACTGCTTGGTGAGACACTGCACAACACCGCACTGCAATCCATTTTACTTCCAAGTCATGTCATCTATTGCACCAGACGGTTGGTATTCCAATTTAGATGACTGAGGTTTTTGGGCACGAGCATGTGGCGGGTGTACCCCGCCCCCCCCATGTCCATCCCCCCCCCCCGTGTCCATCCCCCCCCCAGGGGGGGAACCGTCACTTGGCCCATGAACAATAAGAAATCAATAGGAAATCACAGGCGCCGAAGGCGCCGAAGAAAATTTTTAGTTGGGTTATACTAGAATTGGCTGGTCGGGAGTGGTGTACGGTTCCCCCCCCCCAGGGGGGGAACCGTCACTTGGTGACGGTTCCCCCTGGGGTGGGGGGGAACCGTGTACCCTGGGGGGGGGCTGGACATGGGGGGGGCGGGGTACCTAAATCAAAGCCACTTTGGGCATACAAGTGTGGTTGCTGGAGTTACTTCACGACAAGTACTGTGTCACTTACGAGTTGGGGTGTACCCCCCATACCCCCCTCCCCAGGGGTTGATGTACGGGGCACGCAAAAGGGGCTATCTTTCGACTTTCTTGTTTTTGGTTCTAGCCGTGGGTAGCCGCGGCTAGAAAGGGGGGGGGGGTCATCGCTCACTGCCGAGAGTCCAGCCGCCGTTAGAATTACCCCCCCTCAACCCCCCCCCTCCGTGTCCAAACCCCCCTCCCGTCCTGTTTCGCATACCGCGGGCTTCGCAGAAAAGTGTTCCTGTGAATGATTCTCCAAGTGTTTGCGCAGACAAAATTCGGCACCTCTGTGCCTTTGTCAACCACCCCAAATGGAGGAAAGCTGCTCTCGTGCTTTCAGAATGGCCGGTGCGTAGAGGTGCATTAGAAAATGTTTGGGAGAGCTGCGCATAAAACTTTGAGCATGCATATGCCGCCGCCACCGTAAAGCTATGTGCCACATCCTTCCTATGGTTTCAAAGGTCATCACGCCTGACTCGCTAAGCTACCGCAGCCAGAGACTTTGCAATCATACAGGCCACCATTTTATAGGACGGCACCAGTGAGTTCCTTAAATTTTGTGAGAAAATGGACACATCAATGTCCAGAATAATCTTGCTCCCAAGGGCGAGGTCACCAAAAAAAGGGGGCCGTGTACCAAGCCCACCCCCTTCAGATGCAAGCAGCATGTGCATGGGCAAGGGTCCGCACATTGGTGCTTGGGGAAACTCGTGGGCGGATTGTTAAAGGCTAAGCTGCACAACAAACTGCCCACCATTGGGGTACGTGGAGAAATAAGGCACAGGCGTGCTGTAGATAGGAACGAACAGGCAAGGGCCAGTGGGAACATAGGTCTATGGAGGTGCACCAAGCTTTGGGCATGCTGCAGCTGTTTGGTTGACTTGGGAGATTCACCGTGGATAGACGTCACTTGGATTTTGTTGTGCAATTATTTCCAGAGATAGGGAAAGCGTGGTGCAAAGCAATGTACCACACACAGCCCTGCACTTGCACAACACTGCACCCCACCTAATCAAGCAGTGGTGGTTGCAAGCCACGGGTGAAGCTATAGTGCTGCGTGATAGCCAAAACAACCAAGTGGTGCGATACTAATCCTACACATGCCCAGGTTTTGTCGGCATCCCCATTGTGTGGGCCCTACCACTTCTGTGTTCAAGACACTGAAGATCCTCTGCTCTGTGGTGCTTGCATAACATCTGGTCCTGGTAGCCACTTTTGATTTTGTCTCCTCTTCTGGGGACCCCGGAGATCGCAAGAGATGCGTAGCAATTCCGCCCACTTGTGGGCCCCCAAGAAGACAGGGGTGATGGCGCCTGTTTTAATTTTGTCCCCTGTTCTGAGGACCCCCGAGAACGCAGGGGTTACATCGCAATTCCGCCCATTTGTGCGCTCCCAAGAAGGCAGGGGTGATGTAGTATTTGAGTTTGCCCCCTTTTCTGGGGACCCCCGAGAATGCAGGGGTTGCGTAGCAATTCCACCCATTTGGGGGCCCCCAAGAAGGCAGGGGTGATGTAGCCACTTTTGATTTTGTCCCCTCTTCTGGGGACCCTCGAGACGTCGCGGGAGCCAAGTAGCGCCAGCAAGGGCATGTGGAGCCAACACGCGATTGGGAGGGCTTGGCGCACACACGTGCCCCAACACAAGTGAAGTTTATAGCCATGTGGATCCTTAATGTTTTGGTGGACACAACCTGATGCATGGAGCAACAGAAACGGTGGGCCAAAACAGCGGCTTGCGGAGCATGAGCAACACCACCCACACCCATGCGTCACTCAATCTTGCCTACCACAAGGGTTGGGGGGGGTTGACTGCATAGGGGCTGGTGGTTCGGCTTGGCGGCAGTGTTGGCCAGCCGAACCACCGCATGAAGATTCGGCTGTGCGACGCGGCTGACCAGTGCTGCACACCCCTTCTCCCTCTCTGCAGGTTGAGTGGCACTTTTTGAGGGTCTGTCTTTTGTCGACATCGTGGCAGGAACATGGAGTGTGCCTATGCGGGCTGCAATGGTTGCAACCCTTCCACTGAAGGACAACGCGACACCCTCTATTGTCGGGGCATCGGGTACGTCTGCAGAGAATGTTTGAGGACCATGCACGGTGGCGTACATATGCACCGCAACGCCAAGTCCGCCGACGCGATTGAATGCCCGGCAGTCAAACCGGCACGCAATCTTCTGCAAGCCTCCCAGCAGCCTTCCGTCGCGCAAGGCAAACGCGGTGGTGTCGGACCGAGCGGTGCATGTGAGCGCGCAGAATTGAAAACTTTCGTTGCGCGATGTGTCGTCCGGGAATTGCAGACGCGCTGGCACACGCATTGCAAGACCGAGTTCAAGCAAAAGGCCCGTGCCATCACCAAAGAGTTCATGGCCACGCACGCTGATCTGTGCAGCACCGTCACCCAAGCCACGAGGCATCGGTCCAGCATCCGTTCATACGTCCGGCAGTACTTGCGTAGGGAGCGCCAGGGCCAGCCACGGACCGGTAGCTTCACACATGCCCCGACTGTGTGAATCGTGTGGTGCGGCAGCATTTTGCTCCGAAGGACATGCCCGGACCCACGGGAACGGATGCGGTCGTTGAGCGCTGATTTGCACTCGTACGCGACGCCACGTTTCGTCATGTGGTAAAAAGTGGCACGGTCTCCTTTGCCGAGGGGGTCATGTCCGCTGTCTCCTGAGAGCGCCGCGCGTGTGTCCTTGACCTCTATGTTCGGGCCAGGACGTTCTTTAAGGACACCAACAGTATCTTTTTTCCTTTTTGTTGAGGAACGTCTACGCCCCTGGGCGGGGCGCTGCAGGCCAACTACCGGCAATTCCTGGCCAAGGGTTGTCGGTTAAGCGCCAACCGCTGGCGGTTAACAGCCAAAATTTGTCGGTTAACCGCCAACCAATGTCGGTTTGACCAGTCAACCGCCGTCGATGACGAGCCAGCCACCGTCGTTTGGCGGCCGGCTCAGCCCTTTTTTCGGCCCCGAAAAGTTCGGACGTCCAGAGCTTTTCCTTCTTTTTACCTGTTACGCAACGTCCTGCTTCAAGCTGGCTTTTTGTGTGGTTGGGGTGGCGGTTAGGGTCTATGTGACTAGGCGGGCTGGGGCCGGGGGTGGGGGCAGGGGCAGGGTCTGGGTGGGTGGGGGTTGGCGGGCAACTGCATTTGGCCTTGTTTGGCATTGACCGTTACATTTTGGGCAAGTTGCCGAGGGGTCGACCTTGTTGCTCACAAATAGGGGGCAATCGGGGCTAGGGCATCTTTTAAAACGTTCCTCCGGCGACGTCTATAGCTTCTCATGCAAAAGGTGTATATGCCCGCCACCACAGTCATTTGTGGGGTCATCGTAGCACTGGACAGCTCTGAACCTTGATTCCGAGGGGTCATCTCGAGTACTGTGAAGTGAGCAGGCTGCGCCAGCTCATCTTCCTCTGAGCCAAAAGAAAAAGAGCAGAAGATGTCTAGAGTGGCACTGGCTATGGCGATACAAATGTTCCGACTGATTCCCGATCATCGGTGGTGGACGCCACTCTTTGAACCTCTTGCAAGATGTCTTCAGGGTGGTCCATGACCGAAGATGTGATCGAGGTTTCACACAAAGTCGACCAGATCAGCAGTGCTAGCCGCAGGCTCGCGCAGTAAGTTCGGGCGTAAGTTTGGGCGCCCTGAGGCCGTCCACAAAGTGTAGCAGTGTAAGAGAGCAGGCAAATGCAAATCAGAGCTTGTCACACACCACAGCGACAGGTGCAAACAACACCTCGTTGTTCTCATTGTAGTTGCTGTTAGGTTAACCAACCTTCCGAAACTTAAGCGACAAAGGCACTTGACTGTTGTCACTGCTGGTGAGCTCCTCGCTGCCTTGTGACTCCGACAAATTTGCTCGATCTGAAGCGGCTTCGTGACAGGTGCAGTGCATACTGCACCCACCGCTTAATGGTCCCGCTGACACACTCCCCCCCCTCAATCTCGGGCTGTCGCTCACGTCTTGAGTCCATCTCCTGCACGCCCAAGGCTTGAAAGGTCGCGGCCTGTTGCTGCCGTACCTCCCTGACCCATTCAATCGAATACGCTGAATGACTGAGCCTACTTTCCTCAGCCAAGTGGTCGGCCCTTTCATTGCCATGCATGCCAATGCCCCCCCCCCCCCGCGCCAAACCTCTCCGTGTGCCTCGCTAGCGCCAACCCCCCCCCCCCCCTTGTGCGCCTCGGCGGCGCCAAACCCCCAACACTATGGCTCGCTATGCTTGACGCGGGGGCCAGCCCCCGCACCCCTCTTAAATAACAAGGCTCTTGCAGTGGCCACAGATGTCCTGCCATTTCAAGACCGGGGGCTCCTCGTGCTCAGCACTTTTCACTTTAGCAAGACAAAAATGGACGGGGGGGGGGCAAACTTTGACGACCTTGATAAATCGTTGTGCACATCCCCCAGTCTCGAAAATTGACTGTTTTTTCAGAAGAAATTGCCCACCCCCCCCCCTTGTTTCGCGGGGAGACTTGTTTTCCATTCAGTGGGTCACACTGCACGGAGATTTGGCGCTACCGAGGCCCGGGGGGGGGGGGTGTTGGCGCTAACGAGGCGCGCGCCGAGCCCGATTTTGCGCCTTGTTTAATGAGGCGTGCTGTTTCAGGTAAACAATCTCCGATTCGCAGCCCACAACATATCCCTAACCTGCACTAATTTGGCAAACCCCAGAATGCCATGGAGCATCGTGAGTTCTTTTGTCATGAGCTGCAGGCTCCTCCCAACTAACTTACTCCACCCTTTTTCGCTGATGCCATATAAACGAAACCACCTTGTATGTGCATTGCCTTGTGTATGCACTGCCTTGTGTGTGCACTGCCAACCCTTCCCACGCTACACCTCGCTACGTACGATGCAGAGGCCAGCCCCCCGCACCCCCCTTAAATAACAAGACTCCTGCGGTGGCCACAGACCGCCTTGTTTGTGCACCACCTTGTGTATGCACCGCCTTGTGTGTGCACTGCCAACCCTTCCCACGCTACAGCTCGCTACACTCGACGCATCGGCCAATCCCTGCACGGGTGGAGGGGTCTAAAGTTAACAGCAACACGGGGCGAACGCAGTGAGGGGCACTTTTTGGGCTCCGGTGGCCACAGCGTTCCGTGTTGTAGAAGCATCATGGTTTAGAGCAGGATTGAGTGTGCTGAAGGGTGGGTAGTGGGTTGGGACATTTTTTCTTGCTCTTGTGTTGACGTGGTGATTACACTTGTGTGCATGTAGCCCTGTGTAGTGCCATGCAAAGATGGCGGTGCCTTGTGTAATTACGAAGAGATATCCATGTAGTCCCCCGTATGTACCCCTAGTGCAGTTTGTATTGAATGTTTGATATTGTAGAGGGCCCGAAAGGGTAAGGTCGAACTGGAGAGAGGGATGTCTGCATGAGTCCTTTGTTGTGCGATTGACGTCTCTGCTGATTGGCTTCAGCCTAATATGCATATGTAAGCAGTGCTCTCTTGTCTCGCACTATTTGCTAGCTATATGTAGCCGTTGCCCAATTATGAGCACCGGAGAAGGCAGGGTTTATGCAGCCGCTTCCCTATCTTGTTGCCACACGAAGCATTAGGGATCCCGGCACAGGTAGGGTTTATGTGGCCATTGCCCAAATGTGGGCCCCCTAGAAGGCAGGGGGTATGTAGCCACTTCTGATTTTGATCCCCTCGCTAAGTGTTGGGGATTTCCGAGCAAGCAAAGGTCATGTGGCCACTGCCCAATTATTGGCCCCGAGAAGGTAGGGGTCATGCAGCCACTTCTGATTTTGATCCCACCAAGCGTGTGGCCCCCCACGTAAGCTGGGATTGTGTAGCCATTGCCCAATTATCGTCCCCCGGGAGGCAGGGATTATGTAGCCAACCTGTGTTCGGCCCCAGCGAGAGGCCGGGAGCCAGACTCGCGGGCAACGCACCCCTGGGACCAGCTCACAGCGGGCCCGCTGCCCTGGGTCCCCACGCCCCCCCCCCCCCCCCCACCTGGACATCCCCGCGGGGATGCCGCCGAATTTGTCCTGGGAGGCGGTGTTCCTGCACGCGCTGCTGGCGTGGGCGGGGGCACTGCAGTGGCTCCCACGAGCGGGGCAAGACGCGTACATCGAGCTGGCGCTGGATTTTGAATAGCACTCAGGCCAGGTGCTGCCGGCGGCCCCCGCACAAGCTGGTGGGGCGTGTCCTACCGCTGCGGGAGAGGGCGCAAGTGCTGCGGCTCGCGCTGGACAAGGTACAGCAGTTCGCCCGGTCCGAGGAGCTGCTGGGAGGGCGGTTTGCGCGCCTCTGCACGAGCCTGGTCCCACTGGGCGGCTACCGGTGCCTGGGCCGGATGGTCTGGCCGGTGTTTGCGTGCCGCCTGGCGATGAAGCGGCACGTATGCCGGCTGGAGGAGCACTGCAGAGCCCTCTGGGCGCGGCGTCTCGCGAGACAGGGCAGGGGGCGACAGGAGATGTTCCTGAATGAAGACCTAGTGCAGAAGCTGCAAATCGCTGCAAATTTCAGGAAACAAATCACAGTGCAGGAGTGCCAACACATATGCCTTTCGTCCGTTCATGACTCGTACAAGGTACAGATCGCCAATTCAGCAGCCTGACTTGCACGCCGGACAGGGCTTTGGCATGCGTGGAGCTTGTGGTGGGCTTGTGGTGGGGTTCATGACTCGTACAAGCACGCCGGACAGGGCGTTGGCGTGAGTGGAGCTTGAATCGCTTGCCCTGGGGATTTGCGTGCACGGCGGGGGAGGGATGGTTGTTGGGCTGACTAGGGAGACCATGTGTGTATGCACTGATGGTGTTGATTTTTGTTGTGCGGTACTGAGTTGTGAGTTGGTGAACACGAGGTGGGAGGAGTGCTGGTAATAATGAGATGGGGCAAGCCAGGGTACAATTTGCACAGAGTGTGGAGCCCATTCCCCCAAGGGCGACAGGTCGGTTCCATGAATGCAGAGTTGAACCACATCCAGCTGTTCATTGCTCACCCTGTTGAACGCGTACCCTTTTGAACACCAACAAAGAATAGCAGTGCCTGAGGGGGAACGTTAGCGCGCCGGGCGCGCGCCGGGCATCTTTTTGGACCCGTGCCCCACCGGTGACCTTTTAGGGGGTGCGCTAAGGGGCGCACTTAGGACAATCTTTGAATCCACGCTTCGTTGCGTGCTGCATCATGGTGACCCCCGGCGTAGGTTTTGACTTCCGATTTTGTTCCCTTTGTTGGGGACCCCCGAGAATGCAGGGGTGATGTAGCATTTCCGCCCTCTTTTGGGCCCCAACCGTCCGGTGCTATTGAGGAAACCGGGACAATCTTTGAATCCACGCTTTGTTGCGTGGTGCATCATGGTGACCCCCGGCGTAGGTTTTGACTTCCGATTTCGTTCCCTTTGTTGGGGACCCCCGAGAATGCAGGGGTGATGTAGCATTTCCGCCCTCTTTTGGGCCCCAACCGTCCGGTGCTATTGAGGAAACCGGAACAATCTTTGAATCCACGCTTTGTTGCTTGTGTTGTTGTTTGTGTCCAATTCGCCGATACCGGCACTTGAAGATCCCTGCCTCGAGCTTTCATACCCCGGCTCGAGGAGGAGGCAATCAGGGGCTTGAAGATCCCTGCCTCGAGCTTTTCCCCGGCTCGAGAAGGAGGCAAAAAGGGGCTTTCTTTCTTTCTTCTTTGCGTTGTGTTGCGTTGTGTTTTGTTGCGTAGTTCCTGTTGTTTGTGTCCAATTCGCCGATACCGGCACTTGAAGATCCCTGCCTCGAGCTTTCATACCCCGGCTCGAGGAGGAGGCAATCAGGGGCTTGAAGATCCCTGCCTCGAGCTTTTCCCCGGCTCGAGAAGGAGGCAAAAAGGGGCTTTCTTTCTTTCTTCTTTGCGTTGTGTTGCGTTGTGTTTTGTTGCGTAGTTCCTGAAATGCGTGCATGTGCACTTTGAAACGGGCACGCTGAGCTGGTAATATGGTGATACATTCAGCGTGTCTGCTGCGGGAGATCAATTTTTGCTTTTCGCGTCCTCAGACCTCTTTTGCTTTTCGATATGGACTTGAAGATTGGGGACAGCGTCTTTTACACTCGGTCGACTGGGCTTCGCGTACCTGCGAAGGTAGCTGGCCATACGGACGAAGGGTACGTGGAGTTGGAGTACCTGCAAGATGGGGTGCGCGTCATCAACCATCATTGCCCCATCGACGCCCTCTCCTTCGGTATCCCGAGTTGGGACTCACCCCCACCAACCCCCTCAAGTCCACCAGCCGCCGACGTCCCCGGTGATGCGACTGGTGGCAGCCCTCTCCGTGGCCGTTCACCCACACCACCCCCCTCAAGTCCACCGGCCGCCGACATCCTTGATGACACGAGTGGTGGCTCCCCTCTCCGTGGCCGCTCCCCGCTACGAACATCATCACGGTCCCCATCACGCAGCCATGCCCCATCGCGCTCCGCCTCTCCGGCGCCCCCTAGTTCTAGCTCAAGTTCTAGTTCTAGCTCAAGTTCCAATCTTGAAGCCCAGCCCAAACCTCAACCCAAACCTCAACCCAAACCTCAACCCAAACCTCAACCCAAACCTGAACCCAAACCTCAACCCAACCCTCAACCCAAACCCCAACCCAAACCTCAACGCAAATCTAAGTCCGCGAAAGGCAAACCCAAGCCCCAGCCCAACCCTGTGGAACCCTCCACGGAAAGAGAGTACACAGCGGAAGAGGTTGCGAGGGAGAACAAAAAGACAGAGGATGAGATTTTGGAATATCTCCTCGCCGTGTCTAAGAACTTGGCACACCCTTTGCACCCCGTCTACGACGATGGCAAGGGTGGTGGTGTCCAATGGTGGGTGAAACGGTGTAAGTCCACCTGTGTGCGTACCCAAGTTGCACGGATGGGTGCAGATGCCGAAACAATGGAGGAATTTTGGATGAAGTACGGGCACCCCGAGCTCCTCGACCGTGAGTCATTGTTTCGATTTTTTTTCTGGATGAAACACACCCCACCGGCAGAGAGCGGTGCTTTCATGTGTCACGCAGAAGGTTCGGAGGTTGCCTGGCGGCAGAGTGTTGCCCGTGCTCGCGAATACCTTAACCATGTTGTTCAAGAGATTCGATGGGCCGACAGGTTGAATCCTTTCAACCATTGTCCCCATTTTCCATTCTTTATGACGCATTTCACAGACTCCATGCCCATCAGTTCCATTGGCGGGATATGGAGTGCAGACCTGTGGAATCCTAAGTATGCGTCGCATGTTTACAAGGTCACTGTTGCCGTTGATATGTTGGGCAACATTGTATGGATTTGCCCCTTGGCCCCCGGGACATCAGCAGATGTTTTGATTTGGGATGGGTACGGACCTTCTCGTACCCGAGGGGATTTCTTTGATTTTGAAGTTGGGGGCCATGATGGCGCTTATAAAGGCCGGATTCATGTCATTGTGCCATTCATTGGAAGAAAGAATGGCACTTTGACAGCCCGCCAACAAGGTTACAACGATGTCCATGGGTGGTACAGGGCACGCATTGAGCAGCTGTTTGCTCGGTTGTGGCATTGGGGTTTGGTTAGGAACATCTGGCGTGGCGGCCCCAATGAGTTGCACCAGTCAGTCCGCATTTTGTTGCATTTCACTCAGTTTTGCATCCGAAGGCAAGTCCGTCACCCCCCCTACGGACCATGGGAGCATGTCCCGCCTCAGGTTTGGACTGACCAAAGCAACTCGGCCGCCACGCAAGATGAGGCAGAGGATGAGGCGGAAGTGTGTGTTTTGTGTTGCCATAGGCGCTCCACCGTCACAGTTTGTGATGAGTGTAAGGAGCACTATTGTAATGAATGTATTGACACCCACACTTGTGGGACCAATGTTGTTTGTTAAGTGCAACACAAATGACATTTGGAGTGGTTGAAGTCACAGATATTGCTTTATTTTGCAACGTGCTTTGTAGGGAAGGTGTGCAGTGCAACGTGGTCTACTTGGGGGGCTTCTCCATGGGAGGGTAAATCTGGGGCTGAAGTCGGGATAGTTAATACAAAAGTAGCGCGCCGGGCGCGCGCCGGGCGCGCGCCGGGCAAACATTCCCCCTGAAGCGGGCATGCCCACTCCCCTCATCCTGCCAAACGGGGGAAGATGGCTACTGACCTCCACACCACTTCTGACTGTGGTGCAAAGCTCCCTCCCATTGCCTTCACCACCACTCATGAAGGACTGTCAGGAACCCATGGACGTGTCCTCTTCAGGTTCAAAAGACAATGTTGCGTTGTTTGGTTGCCTTGATGTGCGTCCTGCTTGTGGTGGTGGTCGCCGTAGCCACCCCGGGGTCCGATGTCCATGAGCAGCAGTTTGCGTCCAAGAAGTGTGCGGAGACGTGTGACGAGCAGCAGGTGGAGTGTTATCGTCGAAGCATCATGTACTGTGTCGTGGAGACAGGTCCGGTGATCAATGCGACACTGAGGCAGAGGCTGGCTGACGATCCTTTGGATCCCAAGGGGATTATGGAGGACTTTGCCGAAGATGATGAGGCGGACGCAACAAAGCGATGTATGCACATTGGGAAAGCGGTTTGCGATGACGCGCACTCGCGGTGCCTGCAGCAGGACCCTTGTGTGCCCGGCCCCATCCGTGGCTAGGGGCACCGCCCGTTGTGTGGCTCCTTGAGCGGCGCGCCCGCACTCCTCCCACTCCGCCTGCCATTGCGCTTGCGACTGTTACTCAGCCGAGGGGCCACGTGCGTATTGCTGTAGTGTGCCTGGGAATGGCACTGGGCCCTGAGGCGTTGTGCAGCTGCCTGCAAGCGAGCAGCTGCATGCGTCCGGCATCGCCTGTGCCGTCCATTACTCTTTTCGTACGGCGTCACGCACCTTCTCTGAGCCCTGCCGTTCTAGTCCCTATGATGCCTTCGGGCCGACACACGAGGCACTGACCTGTCACAGCTGCTGCATTGGGAGGTTCAGTAGCCGAGAAGCAGAATGGGACTGAATGCCCAGGGCTTTGTGTTGGTGGGGGCGTACGTGGGTCTACATTGTTCATTCGACCAATTAAAGCTGTGTCCCCACACCACACGAATATTGTGTGTCCACAGCTTTTGACAATGGGCGTGCATCTCGGGACTACTTGGCATTTCTGGGTATTGCTCGGTGATGCCGTTTGACACTGATGTGACGCTGGGGTATGGGCTCGCATGCATGAGCAATGCAAATGTACTGCATTGACACTCACACCAAAGCCGCTTGTGTATTGTGAGGTTTGCACCGTACGTTTTGTAGCTCTTCATGCACTCCGCTTGTTTGGAACGTGTTTTCATGATTCTTCCCTCTTCACATCCCTTCTCGCCTGTTATGCTGCTGGTGCCAAGTTGAGCAGTGTCCATTTCCGTACTGTGTAGAGTATCGATACCAATGGGGACAAATACAAGTTTGGTGCTTCAATGCATCTTCCTGATTGGTAATTGGACACTGATTGCTTGGCACTTGGTGATGCTTTCTTACTTACTCCTCTAGGGGCAGTCCACCCTGCTCCCCCTGTCTGCTCCTTCCCAGCCGCTCTGGGGGCATTGCACCCTGCTCCCCCCTCTCTGCTGCCATCATGCAGAATGGTCATGCATGGCTTGCTTCTGTTGATGCCCCGCTTTGCTGTACGGCCATGTGTGGGGGTGTGTCCATTGGATTGGATTGAACAGTTGTTTTGCAGGGCATCTTCAAAGACATGACATTGCCATTTCACATGATTTGGCCGCTCCCGGCAGTTGAAGCCATGCACATTGGGAGTACGGGGGCGCGTTAAGCGGAATGCGCACGCATGGCGCATGCATTGCAACTATTTGGTCGTCTTGCCGTAGTAGAATCCCATATTTTGTGGTACTAGGGGCATCATCATTGTTTGATAACACGTATTTTGGTGCTTCGGATTTGGCATTTTCCAGATTTGCACCCATTTCCCCCCATTTTCACCTATTTGCACTTGCTGCATGTTCAATTTTTCAGGTTGATTTCTCCCCAGCATGGCAGCCTTCAATGTGGGCACTCTGCATTAGCCTCTGTTGATTTGCTTCTTGCGCCGACATTATTTCATGGCATCTGATGGGAAGCGCAGGTAGTACCCAACTGTCTTAAGCTAGTGTAGCTGGGGTGGCCTAATTTGGGTGTTTGGAAGGGGTTGGTATGGGGGTTCTTCACAGGGGAATCTAGTCTAAAAGTAGCGCAAAGGGTGCGCGACGCGCGCGCAGTGCAAGGATTCCCCCTATGGCCCTTGCTCTGAGTGAAGATTGCATGCTCATGGAGAGTCTTGCAGGCACAGATGCAGATGTATGCCGTCCTGGTTTGCATGTGCATTAAGCCGCACTCTCTCCGGGTCTCTTGCATTCCCAAGATGTGCCAATGTCTCTGCTGTTTCCTGTTTGTAGACGCATAAGGTCTTGACATAAACTGATGATAATGATCTGTATGCGGCTGGGCAGCACATCACGAACATGGTTGGTGGTGTGCCGAGCATTTCTTTCCCCATTTTGCTTTTGCAGAATCATTGTGGACCCATTCCTGAATATTGTGCCGCCAGCGCATACTGAATGCTACCCGTATCTTGTTGGTATCTGCAAGTCTGTGAGTCATTCGGAGACTAAGGGATTCCATTTGGCTTATTGATCTGTTTGCATGTGCTGTGCATGTACACCATGCACGGCTGCATCCTGATACCTGCCAGTATGGGCATGCTTCTGCCAGCGGCCGTGTGGTTTTTGATGAACATGATGCCCTTCGGCTGTGTTTGGCAACATTCCTGTCCGTGCAATGTCAGTGTCCAGGCTGACGGTTGCACGAAATGCCATACATTTCGAAACACGTGTTGCAAGTGGCAGATTGTGGTTGTAGCTGAAGCAGTGCTTGTGGGTAGTAGATGTGGGGTGTAGGAGGCCAGCCGGTGAGACGGCATGAGGGAGGAAGAAGCCCCCGAGGTTGATGAGGAAGGTGATGGTACAGACAATGTGCCGGGTTTGTGGAATAGGGGTGGCATGTCTGGGCGTACCGAGACGGATGATGCCTCCCAACTGATTTTCGATGTGGCCAGATTGCCGTTTGCGTGTTGGCGAGGAGCAGCTACAAGGTGGTGGTTCTGCCGACTCTCAGGTCGCTATGCCCCTATCCTGCAACTATGAAGTTTGAAACATTGTTGGTTGGGTTTGATGGGCTGTATGTCCAGCACACGTATTGATGCAATCTTCGGTGTTCCCCATCACCACAGCCGTCAAGCCGACATACCAGCATGCAGTGGCTTGC
This sequence comes from Eutreptiella sp. 'Long Island Sound 2002', assembly GCA_964036045.1. Classification (NCBI taxonomy): domain Eukaryota; phylum Euglenozoa; class Euglenophyceae; order Eutreptiales; family Eutreptiaceae; genus Eutreptiella; species Eutreptiella sp. 'Long Island Sound 2002'. Next base: position 30,360,590 of record OZ038394.1, on the reverse strand, counting down.
CACCACTCACGAAGAAAGATACAGTGCAGCGTCACACGCACGGCGAAAAACAAGTCCGTCAGTTTATGGTCATTGCTGGGGGCACTCGGGCAACCCAAATGCCGTTGAATACATACATGAAGGCACCGAGCTGTGCCTTTGGAATTACTTTTTTGGTATTCTCAAGTGTGGAGCAAATTCTGCACCTTCAGAGTGCACCCAATTAGAAATGTTTAGCCCACATAGTGTAGTCGGTAACACGAACAAACAGACTATTGTCAGTGCAAAAGTTGGCATTGGGAGTGAACGCCATGGGGGCAGAAGCAGAAATTGCGGGCAGAGGGGCAACAGTCACGGGGGGGTCGCCGGGCACGGATGGTTTACGCCGACTCCCCGCCCCCACCCACCCTAGAAATTGGCACCGAAGTGCCGGACGATCAGCGCCAAAGGTGCCGAAAGCAACTTGTGCCTGATGTGGCAAAGGGTAAAAAATTGTGTGTTCACAGTATGTGTCTATACTCAATATACTCGGAATTTTCAGGAGAAATCAACAATGCCCTACCATCCCCCCCCCCCTGTTGCAATCTTTTTTGCCCCTACATCTGTACCTCAAAGTGATCAGCACGATGAGAAGGTCATTTCAAGCCACATATCTCTCGGGGACATTCATTGTGCGCCACTCGGTGGGTTTTGGCATTTTTCCCGGCGTTTTTGAACTTTTCGTCCAATGCGCCAAAATATTATTCCCTTGGGGGGGTATGTGGATACTTTTTGAAATCTGTGAGAAACGGCCGTTTCAGAAATGTATGGGTTCAAGGGGGGGTTGAAGACCATATTTTTGCAGAATCAGAGACGGAAGTTGGAGGCTGCCAGAATTTTCAGCGATCTGGCCCCGCAGCTTGCACGGGTTTGTATGTAGGGGTCCGCCCCCCCCCCCCACTCTACCTGGCCCCCTAACCCCCCAGACCCCCCCCCCCTACCCTGAAAGTGGCATGGAAGCAGGAAGGAGTTGGCGTATGGCCCGTTGCTGCGACCCCCCCGTGGCAGCGGTCCCCCACTCTCGCTGAGTAGATATTACGTTCCCCGGCTGTAGGGGTGAGCTGTGTGGGCTCTCCACCCCTCATTTTCGATGGGTGGATAACCCACCCATCCACGAATGGAGGACCTCCTCCTCAGGAGGCGAACGTGTAGGTAGACCCACAAGTATCAACTTGCATACTTATTCTGCCTTTTTGGCATACCCACTGTAGTGGTGGCTGATAGCTGATACCCATGAAAGAGTGGTGACCTCAAGGCAACATTCTGTGCTGTGCTGGTTGGTGCTGTGAGACCAGGAAGGCAAAACACTTTGTGAGTGCGGAGCAGTTGCACAGTGTTGAGCTGATTGAGTCTGAGGTCAGGTATGAGGTCAGGATCATGTTGGTTATTTCAAAACCTGACGTCATGGCCCTGTAGTGGTGGGAGCACGTCGCGGCGGCACTGGTGGTCCTGGGTCTCATGTAGTGACAGCTTTAAAGTGACCGCTTGGTGAGGGTCCGCTGCAGAATATGGACAACACACCGGCTCTTATTGTCTGCGGTGATGTGATATGCACTGCTCCTCCAGCACAAAAATGTCGTGTATTCAAAGGCCCCAGCCTCCCGCACCATTGGCCCGGGATTTCCACCTGCATGGGGTGCTGGGGCAGCCTATGCTCGATTTGGAGCCCTACATCGGTGCCGTGGACTGGGAAGCGGTCGATGCCGAGATTAGGCTGGCTTTGACAAAATGCGATCTGGACTGTTGCGGGGACGTCATGAAATCCTTGAATTGGATCCATCCCTCAGCCCTGGAGGGGTATGTGGATGCCAAAGATGTCATCTCCGGTTTTGGCCCCGAAGAATTTGAGGCATTTCTTGAGCTGTCGGATGATATCAACGTCAGCAGCTTTGACCTGGACCACCCAGAACAGTACTCTATGGGCTTTGGAACGGCAATTCCGTTTAGCCGCAAGCAGGTGGATTACCTGAAGTACCGCTACGGGGTTCGCTTTGATTGGATTTGCTATAGCCTGATGATGCCCAACGTGGCTGAACTCTTTGAAGATCCGCGGTCTCCGCCCCCTGACTTCACCGCTGAGGCCCGGGCGTTGTTCCCCAAAACCCTGGAGCTGATCCGCGGGCTGCCCCTGTCCTCCGTCTTCCGTTGCACGATCTACGCCGTGGACGCCCACGTGCTTCCGGTGCTACACCGGGACTGCAGCTCCGACGACGAGTGCAGCAGAGACCCGCACCATTACGTGCTTCTGGTCCCGGGGGGCGATCTCCGCCAGTTCGTCTGCGACAAGGCCTTGACGCAGAAACACTACGGGCCTTCGCGGGCGTTCTGGTTCAATGACCACGATTACCATGGCACCGAGAGGGATCCCTTTTTCCGGTATTCCATTCAGGTCGACGGCCGTTTCGACCCCAGTTTCTTTGCGCAGCTCGCAGGGCGGGCCAAATCTGGATGATGACGGAAGCGTTTCTGTGTAGACCTGGCCCTCCCGCCCCTCCCCCCCCCCCCCACACACACACCAAGGGCAGCACAGCAAGTTGGCCAAGGGTGTGCCAGCGTCACGCAAGCTTGTATTGTTGACCGACCAATGCCCCTCTGTACAGGGGGAGCGTTAGCGTGCCGGGCGCACGTTGGGCATCTCTTTTTTGACCATTGACCATTGACCATTGACCATTTTGACCGTGCCTGTTTTTGCCCCTACCTCACCAAACAACTTGGAGTACCTTCTCGCTGTGTCTAAGAATTTGGCCCAGCCTTTGCACCCAGTTTATGACGATGGCAAGGGTGGTGGTTGGAAGTGGTGGGAGTGACATTTTGTGTTGTTGAATTCTCATATTTCGGCTTGTACAAGGTGCCTTCCAGAGAAGATTTGCGGTCTAGTGCGGTCTACTTGGGGGACTTCCCAAGGTGAGGATAAACTTGGGGCTGGAGATAAGATACTTAATACAAAGGTAGCGTGCTGGGCAGCTCTAACAGCGTGCACACAACTATGTCCCACCGTACACTTGAGGAAGGGGCAAACACAAGCGCCTTGTGTTTCGATAACCGTCGCATTCTTCACGGCAGAACTGGCTTCAGTTTGGCTGAGGGTGGGACGCGGACACTGCTCGGGACTTACGTCCGTTGGGATGAAGTCTGCTCCATGAAGCGAATCAAAGCAAGCAAGCTATACCCCAAACGCTTGATCTAATTGACTGTTTTGTGTTGTATTATTCAGTGCATTTTTGAAGATCTCTTTTTGGGGGTTGCTGTTTTTGCCAGCTTTTTATTTTATGCAGCCCTAAATTTTCCCGAGGCCTTCCTCTGCCCTTCTTCGAAGGTGCCCCCCTGCTGACATGAGTTGGGGAAGCGCAGTCATGTCATCGCTTGAGCCATGGCCACCTACACGGCGAACAACATGAAGCCTACGATGAAAGACGAAAATTATCGTGGGTTCATTGTATTTTAGTGTTGGACATTGGACACTGATTGCTTGGCACTTGGTGATGCTTCCTTCCCAGCCCCTCTGGGGGCATTCCACCCTGCCCCCCCCTGTCTGCTCCTTCCCAGCCGCTCTGGGGGCATTGCACCCTGCCCCCCCCTGTCTGCTGCCATCATGCAGAATGGTCATGCATGGCTTGCTTCTGTTGATGCCCCGCTTTGCTGTACGGCCATGTGTGGGGGTGTATCCATTGGATTGGATTGAAGAGTTGTTTTGCAGGGCATCTTCAGAGACATGACATTGCCATTTCACATGATTTGGCCGCTCCCGGCAGTTGAAGCCATGCACATTGGGAGTATGGCCCTCGCTATGAGTGAGGACCGCATGCTCCTGGGGAGGCTTGCATATGCAGGCACAAATGCAGATGTATGCCGTCCTGGTTTGCATGTGCATTATGCCGCACTCTCTCCGGGTCTGTTCCATTCCCAAGATGTGCCAATGTCTCTGCTGTTTCCTGTTTTGTAGACGCATAAGGTCTTGACATAAACTGATGATAATGATCTGTATGCGGCTGGGCAGCACATCACGAACATGGTTGGTGGTGTGCCGAGCATTTCTTTCCCCATTTCGCTTTTGCAGAATCATTGTGGACCCATTCCTGAATGTTGTGCCGCCAGCGCATACTGAATGCTACCCGTATCTTGTTGGTATCTGCAAGTCTGTGAGTCATTCGGAGACTAAGCGATTCCATTTGGCTTATTGATTTGTTTGCATGTGCTGTGCATGTACACCATGCACGGCTGCATCCTGATACCTGCCAGTATGGGCATGCTTGTGCCAGCGGCCGTGTGGTTTTTGATGAACATGATGCCCTTCGGCTGTGTTTGGCAACATTCCTGTTCATGCAATGTCGGTGTCCAGGCTGACGGTTGCATGAAATGCCATACATTTCGAAACACGTGTTGCAAGTGGCAGATTGTGGTTGTGGCTGAAGCAGTGCTTGTGGGTAGTAGATGTGGGGTGTAGGAGGGCAGCTGGTGAGACGGCATGAGGGAGGAAGAAGCCCCCGAGGTTGATGAGGAAGGTGATGGTACAATGTGCCGGGTTTGTGGAATAGGGGTGGCGTATCTGGGCGTACCGAGACGGATGATGCCTCCCAACTGATTTTCGATGTGGCCAGTGTGCCGTTTGCGTCTAGGCGAGGAGCAGCTACAAGGTGGTGGTTCTGCCGACTCTGCACACCGTGCGTGGAGCTCGCAATAGAAAATGTGTGTTCAATTTAGACATAGCATTTGGGTTCACGAGTAAATGTGCAAACGCGAAGCAGATTTGAAGAGCAACATAGCCAAGGTGGGGTAAACGCATTAAAATGGTGGTGCCACATACAATCTAGCCCCTTTGCCATACCCTGACGAGTGCAGAGTTGTGTGTTGACACTATCGTCCATACTCTCCCTCTGTTTCTCGGGGAATGTGTGATTGCAGTTGGTTTTTTGTGGTGGGACGAGCAACCTGATATGTTGTTGTTGTACAAGCGTGTTTGAGGTTGGTGTGCACGTTGGATAGCGTTCACAAAGATATTGACTAGCTCCCGACAATAGTACTCCAGTGCGACCATTGTTGACATTTTAGGGATAAATACATTGCATCTTATGAACGCAACTCAAAGCTGCACAACAAATCAGTACACTGACCCCATGGCTGGATATTGATCCCATGGAATGCCCCAGGAGACAGAAGCAGCCACACAAGGGTTAGGTGTAGGGACCGTGTCAGTGTGGGCTGTCATCACATGGCGGATGTTGCTTAGGGCAACATTATGTAGTGTGGTAGGTCATTTTTGGCTGATTTCTAGTCATCGAGAATGTGTAGGGCCAGGGGGCCAATTTAAATGGATTTGAGACGTTCAAAAATTGGAGATTTCTCAGCTTCTAGTCACTATGTCAGTAGTATGCATGGTTTTCACTCGCTGGAATGCTTCTCTCTTTTTGTGAGAGGATGTGGGGCAGGGGTAGAGTGTGTGTGTGTGGGGTGTGTGTGCCCATTTTCGGGTCGCCATGCCCCTATCCTGCAACTATGAGATTTTGAATGCGGATGGGTTGGGTTTGACAGGCTGTGTGTCCAGCACATGTATTGATGCAATCTTCGGTGTTCCCCATCACCACCGCCGTCAAGCCGACATACCAGCATGCAGTGGCTTGCCACCACTCACGAAGAAAGATACAGTGCAGCTTCACACGCACAGGGACACAGAAGCACGTCAATTTATGGTCATTGCTGGGGGCACTCGGGCAACCCAAATGTCTGTGCGCACCCGCACAGGTTTGCGGCAAATGAAATATTGATTTTGCTGTGACGTCCCACACGAATCACAGGGCAGGAGTGCCAACACATACGCCTTTCGTCCGTTCATGACTCGTACAAGGTACAGATCGCCAATTCAGCAGCCTGACTTGCACGCCGGACAGGGCTTTGGCATGCGTGGAGCTTGTGGTGGGGAAGGGGTGGTAATTAGGCCGACTAGGGTGCGGTACTGAGTTGTGAGTTGGTGAGCACGAGGTGGGAGGAGTGCTGGTAATAATGACATAGGGCAAGCGGGAGTACAATTTGCAGTGTGCACAGTGTGTGGAGGCCGTTCCCCCAAGGGCGACACGTCGGTTCCGTGAATGCAGAGTTGAACCACGTCCATCTGTTGGTGACCCTTTTGAACACCAACATGGAATAGCAGTGCCTGAAGAGGGCATGCCCGCTCCCCTCATCTTGCCAAAGGGGGGAAGATGGCTACTGACCTCCACACCACTTCTGACTGTGGTGCAAAGCTCCCTCCCATTGCCTTCACTACCACTCATGAAGGACTGTCAGGAACCCATGGACGTGTCCTCTTCAGGTTCAAAAGACAATGTTGCGTTGTTTGGTTGCCTTGATGTGCGTCCTGCTTGTGGTGGTGGTCGCCGTAGCCACCCCGGGGTCCGATGTCCATGAGCAGCAGTTTGCGTCCAAGAAATGTGCGGAGACGTGTGACGATCAGCAGGTGGAGTGTTATCGTCGAAGCATCATGTACTGTGTCGTGGAGACAGGTCCGGTGATCAATGCGACACTGAGGCAGAGGCTGGCTGACGATCCTTTGGATCCCAAGGGGATTATGGAGGACTTTGCCGAAGATGATGACGCGGACGCAACAAAGCGATGTATGCACATTGGGAAAGCGGTTTGCGATGACGCGCACTCGCGGTGCCTGCGGCAGGACCCTTGTGTGCCGGGCCCCATGGCCCGTGTCCCGGGCCCCCGTGGCTAGGGCACCGCCCGTTGTGTGGCTCCTTGAGCGGCGCGCGCGCACTCCTCCCACTCCTCCCACTCCGCCTGCCATTGCGCTTGCGACTGTTACTCAGCCGAGGGGCCACGTGCGTATTGCCGTAGTGTGTCTGGGAATGGCACTGGGCCCTGAGGCGTTGTGCAGCTGCCTGCAAGCGAGCAGCTGCATGCGTCCGGCATCGCCTGTGGCGTCCATTACTCTTTTCGTACGGCGTCACGCACCTTCTCTGAGCCCTGCCGTTCTAGTCCCTGTGATGCCTTCGGGCCGACACACGAGGCACTGACCTGTCACAGCTGCTGCATTGGGAGGTACAGTAGCCGAGAAGCAGAATGGGACTGAATGCCCAGGGCTTTGTGTTGGTGGGGGCGTACGTGGGTCTACATTGTTCATTCGACCAATTAAAGCTGTGTCCCCACACCACACGAATATTGTGTGTCCACAGCTTTTGACAATGGGCGTGCATCTCCGGACTACTTGGCATTTCTGGGTATTGCTCGGTGATGCCGTTTGACACTGATGTGACGCTGGGGTATGGGCTCGCATGCATGAGCAATGCAAATGTACTGCACCGGACACTCACACCAAAGCTGCTTGTGCGGAATGCATTTCTTGCAGCTTGTCAGCTTCGAAGTTTACGAGAATATTGTTGGTACCGTACCTTTGTAGCTCTTCATGCACTCCGCTTGTTTGGAACGTGTTTTCATGATTCTTCCCTCTCTACATCCCTGCTCGCCTGTGATGCTGCTGGTGCCAAGTTGAGCAGTGTCCATTTCCGTACTGTGTAGAGTATCGATACCAATGGGGACAAATACAAGGTTGGTGTTTCAATGCGTCTTCCTGATTGGTAATTGGACACTGATTGCTTGGCACTTGGTGATGCTTCCTTTCCAGCCGCTCTGGGGGCATTCCACCCTGCCCCCCCCTGTGTGCTGCCATCATGCAGAATGGTCATGCATGGCTTGCTTCTGTTGATGCCCCGCTTTGCTGTACGGCCATGTGTGGGGGTGTGTCCATTGGATTGGATTGAAGAGTTGTTTTGCAGGGCATCTTCAAAGACATGACATTGCCATTTCACATGATTTGGCCGCCCCCGGCAGTTGAAGCCATACACATTGGGAGTATCGCCCTCGCTATGAGTGAGGACCGCATGCTCCTGGGGAGGCTTGCATATGCAGGCACAAATGCAGATGTATGCCGTGCTGGTTTGCATGTGCATTATGCCGCACTCTCTCCGGGTCTGTTCCATTCCCAAGATGTGCCAATGTCTCTGCTGTTTCCTGTTTTGTAGACGCATAAGGTCTTGACATAAACTGATGATAATGATCTGTATGCGGCTGGGCAGCACATCACGAACATGGTTGACTGGTGTGCCGAGCATTTCTTTCCCCGTTTTGCTTTTGCAGAACCATTGTGGACCCATTCCTGAACGTTGTGCCGCCAGCGCATACTGAATGCTACCCGTATCTTGTTGGTATCTGCAAGTCTGCGAGTCATTCGGAGACTAAGGGATTCCATTTGGCTTATTGATTTGTTTGCATGTGCTGTGCATGTACACCATGCACGGCTGCATCCTGATACCTGCCAGTATGGGCATGCTTGTGCCAGCGGCCGTGTGGTTTTTGATGAACATGATGCCCTTCGGCTGTGTTTGGCAACATTCCTGTCCGTGCAATGTCAGTGTCCAGGCTGACGGTTGCACGAAATGCCATACATTTCGAAACACGTGTTGCAAGTGGCAGATTGTGGTTGTGGCTGAAGCAGTGCTTGTGGGTAGTAGATGTGGGGTGTAGGAGGGCAGCTGGTGAGACGGCATGAGGGAGGAAGAAGCCCCCGAGGTTGATGAGGAAGGTGATGGTACAGACAATTTGCCGGGTTTGTGGAATAGGGGTGGCATGTCTGGGCGTACCGAGACGGATGATGCCTCCCAACTGATTTTCCATGTGGCCAGTGTGCCGTTTGCGTCTAGGCGAGGAGCAGCTACAAGGTGGTGGTTCTGTCGACTCTGCACACCGTGCGTGGAGCTCGCAATAGAAAATGTGTGTTCAATTTAGACATAGCATTTGGGTTCACGAGTAAATGTGCAAACGCGAAGCAGATTTGAAGAGCAACATAGCCAAGGTGGGGTAAACGCATTAAAATGGTGGTGCCACATACAATCTAGCCCCTTTGCCATACCCTGACGAGTGCAGAGTTGTGTGCTGCATGAATCTCCCTCTGTTTCTCGGAAACTGTGTGATTGCAGTTGGTTTTTTGTGGTGGGACGAGCACCCTGATATGTTGTTGTTGCACAAGCGTGTTTCAGGTTGGTGTGCACGTTGGATAGCGTTCACAAGATATTGACTTGCTCCCTACAGTAACCATTGTTGACGTTTTAGGGATAAATACATTGCATCTTATGAACGCAACTCAAAGCTGCACAACAAATCAGTACACTGACCCCATGGCTGGATATTGATCCCATGGAATGCCCCAGGAGACAGAAGCAGCCACACAAGGGTTAGGTGTAGGGACCGTGTCAGTGTGGGCTGTCATCACATGGCGGATGTTGCTTAGGGCAACATTATGTAGTGTGGTAGGTCATTTTTGGCTGATTTCTAGTCATCGAGAATGTGTAGGGCCAGGGGGCCAATTTAAATGGATTTGAGACGTTCAAAAATTGGAGATTTCTCAGCTTCTAGTCACTATGTCAGTAGTATGCATGGTTTTCACTCGCTGGAATGCTTCTCTCTTTTTGTGAGAGGATGTGGGGCAGGGCTAGAGTGTGTGTGTGTGTGGGGTGTGTGTGCCCATTTTCGGGTCGCCATGCCCCTATCCTGCAACTATGAGATTTTGAATGCGGATGGGTTGGGTTTGACAGGCTGTGTGTCCAGCACATGTATTGATGCAATCTTCGGTGTTCCCCATCACCACCGCCGTCAAGCCGACATACCAGCATGCAGTGGCTTGCCACCACTCACGAAGAAAGATACAGTGCAGCTTCACACGCACAGGGACACAGAAGCACGTCAATTTATGGTCATTGCTGGGGGCACTCGGGCAACCCAAATGTCTGTGCGCACCCGCACAGGTTTGCGGCAAATGAAATATTGATTTTGCTGTGACGTCCCACACGAATCACAGGGCAGGAGTGCCAACACATACGCCTTTCGTCCGTTCATGACTCGTACAAGGTACAGATCGCCAATTCAGCAGCCTGACTTGCACGCCGGACAGGGCTTTGGCATGCGTGGAGCTTGTGGTGGGGAAGGGGTGGTAATTAGGCCGACTAGGGTGCGGTACTGAGTTGTGAGTTGGTGAGCACGAGGTGGGAGGAGTGCTGGTAATAATGACATAGGGCAAGCGGGAGTACAATTTGCAGTGTGCACAGTGTGTGGAGGCCGTTCCCCCAAGGGCGACACGTCGGTTCCGTGAATGCAGAGTTGAACCACGTCCATCTGTTGGTGACCCTTTTCAACACCAACATGGAATAGCCCGCTCCCCTCATCCTGCCAAAGGGGGGAAGATGATTACTGACCTCCACACCACTTCTGACTGTGGTGCAAAGCTCCCTCCCATCGCCTTCACCACCACTCATGAAGGACTGTCAGGAACCCATGGACGTGTCCTCTTCAGGTTCAAAAGACAATGTTGCGTTGTTTGGTTGCCTTGATGTGCGTCCTGCTTGTGGTGGTGGTCGCCGTAGCCACCCCGGGGTCCGATGTCCATGAGCAGCAGTTTGCGTCCAGGAAATGTGCGGAGACGTGTGACGAGCAGCAGGTGGAGTGTTATCGTCGAAGCATCATGTACTGTGTCGTGGAGACAGGTCCGGTGATCAATGCGACACTGAGGCAGAGGCTGGCTGACGATCCTTTGGATCCCAAGGGGATTATGGAGGACTTTGCCGAAGATGATGACGCGGACGCAACAAAGCGATGTATGCACATTGGGAAAGCGGTTTGCGATGACGCGCACTCGAAGTGCCTGCAGCAGGACCCTTGTGTGCCGGGCCCCATCCGTGTCTAGGGGCACCGCCCGTTGTGTGGCTCCTTGAGCGGCGCGCCCGCACTCCTCCCACTCCGCCTGCCATTGCGCTTGCGACTGTTACTCAGCCGAGGGGCCACGTGCGTATTGCCGTAGTGTGTCTGGGAATGGCACTGGGCCCTGAGGCGTTGTGCAGCTGCCTGCAAGCGAGCAGCTGCATGCGTCCGGCATCGCCTGTGGCGTCCATTACTCTTTTCGTACGGCGTCACGCACCTTCTCTGAGCCCTGCCGTTCTAGTCCCTGTGATGCCTTCGGGCCGACACACGAGGCACTGACCTGTCACAGCTGCTGCATTGGGAGGTACAGTAGCCGAGAAGCAGAATGGGACTGAATGCCCAGGGCTTTGTGTTGGTGGGGGAGTACGTGGGTCTACATTGTTCATTCGACCAATTAAAGCTGTGTCCCCACACCACACGAATATTGTGTGTCCACAGCTTTTGACAATGCGCGTGCATCTCGGGACTACTTGGCATTTCTGGGTATTGCTCGGTGATGCCGTTTGACACTGATTTGATGCTGGGGTATGGGCTCGCATGCAAGACCAAATGTACTGCATTGACACTCACACCAAAGCTGCTTGTGCGGAATGCATTTCTTGCAGCTTGTCAGCTTCGAAGTTTACGAGAATATTGTTGGTACCAGTACATTTATAGCTCTTCATGCACTCCGCTTGTTTGGAACGTGTTTTCATGATTCTTCCCTCTCTACATCCCTGCTCGCCTGTGAGGCTGCTGGTGCCAAGTTGAGCAGTGTCCATTTCCGTACTGTGTAGAGTATCGATACCAATGGGGACAAATACAAGGTTGGTGTTTCAATGCGTCTTCCTGATTGGTAATTGGACACTGATTGCTTGGCACTTGGTGATACTTTCTTACTTACTCCTCTAGGGGCAGTCCACCTTGCCCCCCCCTGTCTGCTCCTTCCCAGCCGCTCTGGGGGCATTGCACCCTGCCCCCCCCTGTGTGCTGCCATCATGCAGAATGGTCATGCATGGCTTGCTTCTGTTGATGCCCCGCTTTGCTGTACGGCCATGTGTGGGGGTGTGTCCATTGGATTGGATTGAAGAGTTGTTTTGCAGGGCATCTTCAAAGACTTGACATTGCCATTTCACATGATTTGGCCGCTCCCGGCAGTTGAAGCCATGCACATTGGGAGTATGGCCCTCGCTATGAGTGAGGACCGCATGCTCCTGGGGAGGCTTGCATATGCAGGCACAAATGCAGATGTATGCCGTCCTGGTTTGCATGTGCATTATGCCGCACTCTCTCCGGGTCTGTTCCATTCCCAAGATGTGCCAATGTCTCTGCTGTTTCCTGTTTGTAGACGCATAAGGTCTTGACATAAACTGATGATAATGATCTGTATGCGGCTGGGCAGCATATCACGAACATGGTTGGTGGTGTGCCGAGCATTTCTTTCCCCATTTAGCTTTTGCGGAATCATTGTGGACCCATTCCTGAATGTTGTGCCGCCGGCGCATACTGAATGCTAACCGTATTTTGTTGGTATCTGCAAGTCTGTGAGTCATTCGGAGACTAAGGGATTCCATTTGGCTTATTGATTTGTTTGCATGTGCTGTGCATGTACACCATGCACGGCTGCATCCTGATACCTGCCAGTATGGGCATGCTTCTGCCAGCGGCCGTGTGGTTTTTGATGAACATGATGCCCTTCGGCTGTGTTTGGCAACATTCCTGTCCGTGCAATGTCAGTGTCCAGGCTGACGGTTGCACGAAATGCCATACATTTCGAAACACGTGTTGCAAGTGGCAGATTGTGGTTGTGGCTGAAGCAGTGCTTGTGGGTAGTAGATGTGGGGTGTAGGAGGGCAGCTGGTGAGACGGCATGAGGGAGGAAGAAGCCCCCGAGGTTGATGAGGAAGGTGATGGTACAGACAATTTGCCGGGTTTGTGGAATAGGGGTGGCATGTCTGGGCGTACCGAGACGGATGATGCCTCCCAACTGAATTTCCATGCGGCCAGTGTGCCGTTTGCGTCTAGGCGAGGAGCAGCTACAAGGTGGTGGTTCTGTCGACTCTGCACACCGTGCGTGGAGCTCGCAATAGAGAATGTGTGTTCAATTTAGACATAGCATTTGGGTTCACGAGTAAATGTGCAAACGCGAAGCAGATTTGAAGAGCAACATAGCCAAGGTGGGGTAAACGCATTAAAATGGTGGTGCCAAATACAATCTAGCCCCTTTGCCATACCTTGGGTGCAGAGTTGTGTGTTGGCACTATGCTGCATGAATCTCCCTCTGTTTCTTGGAAACTCTGTGATTGCAGTTGGTTTTTTGTGGTAGGACGAGCACCCTGATATGTTGTTGTTGTACAAGCGTGTTTCAGGTTGGTGTGCACGTTGGATAGCGTTCACAAGATATTGACTTGCTCCCTACAGTAACGATTGTTGACGTTTTAGGGATAAATACATTGCATCTTATGAACGCGACTCAAAGCTGCACAACAAATCAGTACACTGACCCCATGGCTGGATATTGATCCCATGGAATGCCCCAGGAGACAGAAGCAGCCACACAAGGGTTAGGTGTAGGGACCGTGTCAGTGTGGGCTGTCATCACATGGCGGATGTTGCTTAGGTCGACATTATGTAGTGTGGTAGGTCATTTTTGGCTGATTTCTAGTCATCGAGAATGTGTAGGGCCAGGGGGCCAATTTAAATGGATTTGAGACGTTCAAAAATTGGAGATTTCTCAGCGTCTAGTCACTATGTCAGTAGTATGCATGATTTTCACTCGCTGGAATGCTTCTCTCTTTTTGTGAGAGGATGTGGGGCAGGGCTAGAGTGTGTGTGTGTGTGGGGTGTGTGTGCCCATTTTCGGGTCGCCATGCCCCTATCCTGCAACTATGAGATTTTGAATGCGGATGGGTTGGGTTTGACAGGCTGTGTGTCCAGCACATGTATTGATGCAATCTTCGGTGTTCCCCATCACCACCGCCGTCAAGCCGACATACCAGCATGCAGTGGCTTGCCACCACTCACGAAGAAAGATACAGTGCAGCTTCACACGCACAGGGACACAGAAGCACGTCAATTTATGGTCATTGCTGGGGGCACTCGGGCAACCCAAATGTCTGTGCGCACCCGCACAGGTTTGCGGCAAATGAAATATTGATTTTGCTGTGACGTCCCACACGAATCACAGTGCAGGACTGCCAACACATACGCCTTTCGTCCGTTCATGACTCGTACAAGGTACAGATCGCCAATTCAGCAGCCTGACTTGCACGCCGGACAGGGCTTTGGCATGCGTGGAGCTTGTGGTGGGGAAGGGGTGGTAATTAGGCCGACTAGGGTGCGGTACTGAGTTGTGAGTTGGTGAACACGAGGTGGGAGGAGTGCTGGTAATAATGAAGTTGGGCAAGCGGGAGTACAATGTGCAGTGTGCACAGTGTGTGGAGGCCGTTCCCCCAAGGGCGACACGTCGGTTCCGTGAATGCAGAGTTGAACCACGTCCATCTGTTGGTGACCCTTTTCAACACCAACATGGAATAGCCCGCTCCCCTCATCCTGCCAAACGGGGGAAGATGATTACTGACCTCCACACCACTTCTGACTGTGGTGCAAAGCTCCCTCCCATCGCCTTCACCACCACTCATGAAGGACTGTCAGGAACCCATGGACGTGTCCTCTTCAGGTTCAAAAGACAATGTTGCGTTGTTTGGTTGCCTTGATGTGCGTCCTGCTTGTGGTGGTGGTCGCCGTAGCCACCCCGGGGTCCGATGTCCATGAGCAGCAGTTTGCGTCCAGGAAGTGTGCGGAGACGTGTGACGAGCAGCAGGTGGAGTGTTATCGTCGAAGCATCATGTACTGTGTCGTGGAGACAGGTCCGGTGATCAATGCGACACTGAGGCAGAGGCTGGCTGACGATCCTTTGGATCCCAAGGGGATTATGAAGGACTTTGCCGAAGATGATGACGCGGACGCAACAAAGCGATGTATGCACATTGGGAAAGCGGTTTGCGATGACGCGCACTCGAAGTGCCTGCAGCAGGACCCTTGTGTGCCGGGCCCCATCCGTGGCTAGGGGCACCGCCCGTTGTGTGGCTCCTTGAGCGGCGCGCCCGCACTCCTCCCACTCCGCCTGCCATTGCGCTTGCGACTGTTACTCAGCCGAGGGGCCACGTGCGTATTGCTGTAGTGTGTCTGGGAATGGCACTGGGCCCTGAGGCGTTGTGCAGCTGCCTGCAAGCGAGCAGCTGCATGCGTCCGGCATCGCCTGTGACGTCCATTACTCTTTTCGTACGGCGTCACGCACCTTCTCTGAGCCCTGCCGTTCTAGTCCCTATGATGCCTTCGGGCCGACACACGAGGCACTGACCTGTCACAGCTGCTGCATTGGGAGGTTCAGTAGCCGAGAAGCAGAATGGGACTGAATGCCCAGGGCTTTGTGTTGGTGGGGGAGTACGTGGGTCTACATTGTTCATTCGACCAATTAAAGCTGTGTCCCCACACCACACGAATATTGTGTGTCCACAGCTTTTGACAATGCGCGTGCATCTCGGGACTACTTGGCATTTCTGGGTATTGCTCGGTGATGCCGTTTGACACTGATGTGATGCTGGGGTATGGGCTCGCATGCATGAGCAAATGTACTGCATTGACACTCACACCAAAGCTGCTTGTGTATTGTGAGGTTTGCACCGTACGTTTTGTAGCTCTTCATGCACTCCGCTTGTTTGGAACGTGTTTTCATGATTCTTCCCTCTTCACATCCCTGCTCGCCTGTTATGTTGCTGGTGCCAAGTTGAGCAGTGTCCATTTCCGTACTGTGTAGAGTATCGATACCAATGCGGACAAATACAAGGTTGGTGCTTCAATGCGTCTTCCTGATTGGTAATTGGACACTGATTGCTTGGCACTTGGTGCTGCTTTCTTACTTACTCCTCTAGGGGCAGTCCACCCTGCTCCCCCTGTCTGCTCCTTCCCAGCCGCTCTGGGGGCATTGCACCCTGCCCCCCCCTGTGTGCTGCCATCATGCAGAATGGTCATGCATGGCTTGCTTCTGTTGATGCCCCGCTTTGCTGTACGGCCATGTGTGGGGGTGTGTCCATTGGATTGGATTGAAGAGTTGTTTTGCAGGGCATCTTCAGAGACATGACATTGCCATTTCACATGATTTGGCCGCTCCCGGCAGTTGAAGCCATGCACATTGGGAGTATGGCCCTCGCTATGAGTGAGGACCGCATGCTCGTGGGGAGGCTTGCATATGCAGGCACAAATGCAGATGTATGCCGTCCTGGTTTGCATGTGCATTAAGCCGCACTCTCTCCGGGTCTGTTGCATTCCCAAGATGTGCCAATGTCTCTGCTGTTTCCTGTTTTGTAGACGCATAAGGTCTTGACATAAACTGATGATAATGATCTGTATGCGGCTGGGCAGCACATCACGAACATGGTTGGTGGTGTGCCGAGCATTTCTTTCCCCATTTTGCTTTTGCGGAATCATTGTGGACCCATTCCTGAATGTTGTGCCGCCGGCGCATACTGAATGCTACCCGTATGTTGTTGGTATCTGCAAGTCTGTGAGTCATTCGGAGACTAAGGGATTCCATTTGGCTTATTGATTTGTTTGCATGTGCTGTGCATGTACACCATGCACGGCTGCATCCTGATACCTGCCAGTATGGGCATGCTTGTGCCAGCGGCCGTGTGGTTTTTGATGAACATGATGCCCTTCGGCTGTGTTTGGCAACATTCCTGTCGGTGCAATGTCAGTGTCCAGGCTGACGGTTGCACGAAATGCCATACATTTCGAAACACGTGTTGCAAGTGGCAGATTGTGGTTGTGGCTGAAGCAGTGCTTGTGGGTAGTAGATGTGGGGTGTAGGAGGGCAGCTGGTGAGACGGCGTGAGGGAGGAAGAAGCCCCCGTGGTTGATGAGGAAGGTGATGGTACAGACAATGTGCCGGGTTTGTGGAATAGGGGTGGCATGTCTGGGCGTACCCAGACGGATGATGCCTCCCAACTGATTTTCGATGTGGCCAGTTTGCCGTTTGCGTGTTGGTGAGGAGCAGCTACAAGGTGGTGGTTCTGCCGACTCCGCACACGGTGCGTGGAGCTCGCAATATAGAATGTGTGTTCAATTTAGACATAGCGTTTGTGTCCATGAGTAAATGTGCAAACGCGAAGCAGATTTGAAGAGCAACATAGCCAAGGTGGGGTAAACGCATTAAAATGGTGGTGCCACATACAATCTAGCCCCTTTGCCATACCTTGAGTGCAGAGTTGTGTGTTGGCACTATGCTGCATGAATCTCCCTCTGTTTCTTGGAAACTCTGTGATTGCAGTTGGTTTTTTGTGGTAGGACGAGCACCCTGATATGTTGTTGTTGTACAAGCGTGTTTCAGGTTGGTGCTCACGTTGGATAGCGTTCACAAAGAAATTGACTTGCTCCCTACAGTAACCATTGTTGACGTTTTGGGGATAGATACATTGCATCTTATGAACGCGACTCAAAGCTGCACAACAAATCAGTACACTGAAGACCGCATGGCTGGATATTGAACCACGTCCATCTGTTGGTGACCCTTTTGGACACCAACATGGAATAGCAGTGCCTGAAGAGGGCATGCCCGCTCCCCTCACCCTGCCAAAGGGGGGAAGATGATTACTGACCTCCACACCACTTCTGACTGTGGTGCAAAGCTCCCTCCCATCGCCTTCACCACCACTCATGAAGGACTGTCAGGAACCCATGGACGTGTCCTCTTCAGGTTCAAAAGACAATGTTGCGTTGTTTGGTTGCCTTGATGTGCGTCCTGCTTGTGGTGGTGGTCGCCGTAGCCACCCCGGGGCCCGATGTCCATGAGCAGCAGTATGCGTCCAGGAATTGTGCGGAGACGTGTGACGATCAGCAGGTGGAGTGTTATCGTCGAAGCATCATGTACTGTGTCGTGGAGACAGGTCCGGTGATCAATGCGACACTCAGGCAGAGGCTGGCTGACGATCCTTTGGATCCCAAGGGGATTATGGAGGACTTTGCCGAAGATGATGACGCGGACGCAACAAAGCGATGTATGCACATTGGGAAAGCGGTTTGCGATGACGCGCACTCGAAGTGCCTGCGGCAGGACCCTTGTGTGCCCGGCCCCATCCGTGGCTAGGGGCACCGCCATTTGTGTGGCTCCTTGAGCGGCGCGCCCGCACTCCTCCCACTCCGCCTGCCATTGCGCTTGCGACTGTTACTCAGCCGAGGGGCCACGTGCGTATTGCCGTAGTGTACCTGGGAATGGCACTGGGCCCTGAGGCGTTGTGCAGCTGCCTGCAAGCGAGCAGCTGCATGCGTCCGGCATCGCCTGTGCCGTCCATTACTCTTTTCGTACGGCGTCACGCACCTTCTCTGAGCCCTCCTGTTCTAGTCCCTATGATGCCTTCGGGCCGACACACGAGGCACTGACCTGTCACAGCTGCTGCATTGGGAGGTACAGTAGCCGAGAAGCAGAATGGGACTGAATGCCCAGGGCTTTGTGTTGGTGGGGGCGTACGTGGGTCTACATTGTTCATTCGACCAATTAAAGCTGTGTCCCCACACCACACGAATATTGTGTGTCCACAGCTTTTGACAATGCGCGTGCATCTCGGGACTACTTGGCATTTCTGGGTATTGCTCGGTGATGCCGTTTGACACTGATTTGACACTGGGGTATGGGCTCGCATGCATGAGCAATGCAAATGTACTGCACCGGACATTCACACCGAAGCTGCTTGTGCGGAATGCATTTCTTGCAGCTTGTCAGCTTCGAAGTTTACAAAAATATTGTTGGTACCGTACATTTGTAGCTCTTCATGCACTCCGCTTGTTTGGAACGTGTATTCATGATTCTTCCCTCTTCACATCCCTGCTCGCCTGTGATGCTGCTGGTGCCAAGTTGAGCAGTGTCCATTTCCGTACTGTGTAGAGTATCGATACCAATGGGGACAAATACAAGTTTGGTGCTTCAATGCGTCTTCCTGATTGGTAATTGGACACTGATTGCTTGGCACTTGGTGATACTTCCTTACTCACCCCTCTAAGGGCAGTCCACCCTGCCCCCCTGTCTGCTCCTTTCCAGCCGCTCTGGGGGCATTGCACCCTGCCCCCCCCTGTGTGCTGCCATCATGCAGAATGGTCATGCATGGCTTGCTTCTGTTGATGCCCCGCTTTGCTGTACGGCCATGTGTGGGGGTGTGTCCATTGGATTGGATTGAAGAGTTGTTTTGCAGGGCATCTTCAAAGACATGACATTGCCATTTCACATGATTTGGCCGCTCCCGGCAGTTGAAGCCATGCACATTGGGAGTATGGCCCTCGCTATGAGTGAGGACCGCATGCTCCTGGGGAGGCTTGCATATGCAGGCACAAATGCAGATGTATGCCGTCCTGGTTTGCATGTGCATTAAGCCGCACTCTCTCCGGGTCTGTTCCATTCCCAAGATGTGCCAATGTCTCTGCTGTTTCCTGTTTGTAGACGCATAAGGTCTTGACATAAACTGATGATAATGATCTGTATGCGGCTGGGCAGCACATCACGAACATGGTTGGTGGTGTGCCGAGCATTTCTTTCCCCATTTAGCTTTTGCAGAATCATTGTGGACCCATTCCTGAATGTTGTGCCGCCAGCGCATACCTAATGCTACCCGTATCTTGTTGGTATCTGCAAGTCTGTGAGTCATTCGGAGACTAAGGGATTCCATTTGGCTTATTGATCTGTTTGCATATGCTGTGCATGTACACCATGCACGGCTGCATCCTGATACCTGCCAGTATGGGCATGCTTCTGCCAGCGGCCGTGTGGTTTTTGATGAACATGATGCCCTTCGGCTGTGTTTGGCAACATTCCTGTTCGTGCAATGTCAGTGTCCAGGCTGACGGTTGCACGAAATGCCATACATTTCGAAACACGTGTTGCAAGTGGCAGATTGTGGTTGTGGCTGAAGCAGTGCTTGTGGGTAGTAGATGTGGGGTGTAGGAGGCCAGTTGGTGAGACGGCATGAGGGAGGAAGAAGCCCCCGAGGTTGATGAGGAAGGTGATGGTACATACGATGTGCCCGACTCGTGGAATAGGGGTGGCATGTCTGGGCGTACCCAGACGGATGATGCCTCCCGAACTGATTTTCGATGTGGCCAGTTTGCCGTTTGCGTGTAGGCGAGGAGCAGCTACAAGGTGGTGGTTCTGTCGACTCTCATCCAGGTATGACAAAGGAGCCAGATTCCATGTGGCACCACCATTTCAATTTTTTCCCCCCATCTTGGCTGTTTTTCTGTTGCACTCTGCTTCTACTCGCTTTTGCACAGTTATCCCCCCCCGTTTGTATGTCCTGAGGACTCGTCCAAGCTACAGTTGGCCTAGGGACCCGGTCACGGCCCCGTATTAATTTGGGATCTTATTTGATTTGGTACCACTTGTTGTGCAGCCACCTAACACATGGGTTTGGTGACAGATGTGCCAGCTACATAGAATCATGGACACACTTGTTGTGAGTCTTTGCTCACTTAAACCCACTCGGATTTCGGGGATACTTTCGCATTATATTCTCGTTTCTTGCACCAGGCCACCATGCAATCTTCTTGTTTTGACATTTGGCATCTACGGCCTTGTCCAAGCCACAGTAGGCATAGAGATTGTATTAATTTGGGACTTTTGTGTAGCTTCTATAAGGGGAGGGGGGGGCTAAGTCATGAGCGCAGAGGCTATATTCAGGGAACAAATTGAACAAGCATTCTCTGTTGCGAGCTTCACGCACGGTGTGCAGAGTTATGTGTTTGTACCCCCTGGCCGGTCTCAACCGGAAGTCAATGCAATGTGAGGTGAGCATAGGCCAGTGGAAGTGCACGGCACTGTGCACTGCACTATGCTGCACGAATCTCCCTTGGTTTCTAGGGGAATGTGTGATTGGTGTTTTGTGTTGGGACCATTGCACAAAGTGATCTTTGTTATTCTTGGACAAGCGTGTTTGAGGTTGTTCTGCATATTGTAAAGGATTCACAAAGATATTGAATTGCTCTACTGCGAGGTTTTACGGATGAACACACTGTAGTTCATGCCCCCGACTCAAAGCTGCACAACAAATCAGTACACTGAAGACCCCATGGATGGATATTGATCGCATGGAATGCCCCCACGGAGAACGAAGCAGTAGCGACAGGCTTGGGTGTAGGGACCGTTTCAGTGTGGGCTGTCATCACATGGCGGATGTTGCTTAGGGCAACATTATGTAGTGTGGCAGGTCATTTTTGGCTGATTTCTAGTCATGGAGAATGTGTAGGGCCAGGGGGCCAATTTCAATGGATTTGAGACGTTCAAAAATTGGAGATTTCTCAGCGTCTAGTCACTATGTCAGTAGTATGCATGATTTTCACTCGCTGGAATGCTTCTCTCCTTTTGTGAGAGGATGTGGGGCAGGGGTAGAGTGTGTGTGTGGGGTGTGTGTGCCCATTTTCGGGTCGCCATGCCCCTATCCTGCAACTATGAGATTTTGAATGCGGATGGGTTGGGTTTGACGGATTATGTGTCCAGCACATGTATTGATGCAATCTTCGGTGTTCCCCATCACCACCGCCGTCAAGCCCATATACCAGCATGCAGTGGCTTGCCACCACTCACGAAGAAAGATATAGCTGCAGCTTCACACGTACAGGGACACAGAAGCACGTCAGTTTATGGTCATTGCTGGGGGCACTCGGGCAACCCAAATGCCGTTAAGTATCTGTGCGCACCTGCACAGGTTTATGGCAAATGAAGCACTCCTCCCCCCCCCTTGTCGTTCCCCACCCCTTGTCATTCCCCGGGGGTGGGTGGGGGACCGTCACTTGGTCAACCCAAAATTTTTCCTTGCGGCTCATTGTGTTGGTGTTGGGTGACTGTGTTGTGGGGCACTACCACTTGCATCCCTTGCACTCATGGTAGGACATTTTGCTCACTTTCGCTGAAATGGAACTTGACAACACAACCATGTTTCCCCCTGGGACAAGTGTGATGTTCATGCGCTCCACGGGGGAACCTGTTTTGGCGCAGGTCGTTGGACATTCAGAGCACGGTGATGCATATCGCCGCATCATTTATGACCGTGATCGCAAGACCGTCTTGCACGACCGTGCGTCTGTTCGGCGCCTCTCACTGCCACGTGCTCCCTCTCCGCCCCGCCCTGCCCTGGGGGTGTGGTCCCCCAGGGGGGGGTGGGGGACCGTCACTTGGTGACCATCCCCCAGGGGGTGGTGGGGGACCGTCTTCCCTGGGGTGGGGAACGACAAGGGGGGGGGGGGGGTATTGATTTTGCTGAGGTGCGGATTTTACGTCCCACATTACAGGAGAGTTGCATGAGTGTCGGAGACCTGGTGCAGAGGCTGCAAATTGCTGCAAATCACAGGAACCAAATTACAGTGCTGGGATGCCAACACATACGCCTTTTGTCCATTCATGACTCATACAAGGTACAGATCGCCAATTCAACAGCCTGACTTGCACGCTGGAGAGGGCTTTGGCGTGAGTGGAGCTTGAATCGCTTGCCCTGGGGATTTGCGTGCACGGCGGGGGAGGGGTGGTGGTTGGGCTGACTAGGCAAACCATGTCTGTATGCACTGATGGTGTTGATTTTTGTTGTGCCGTAATGAGTTGTGTGTTGGTGAACACGAGGTGGGAGGAGTGCTGGTAATAATGAGATAGGGCAAGCGGGAGTACAATGTGCAATGTGCACAGTGTGTGGAGCCCGTTCCCCCAAGGGAGACACGTCAGTTCCGTGAATGCAGAGTTGAACCACGTCCATCTGTTGGTGCCCCTTTTGAACACCAACATGGAATAGCAGTGCCTGAAGAGGGCATGCCCGCTCCCCTCATCCTGCCAAAGGGGGGAAGATGATTACTGACCTCCACACCACTTCTGACTGTGGTGCAAAGCTCCCTCCCATTGCCTTCACCACCACTCATGAAGGACGTGTCCTCTTCAGGTTCAAAAGACAATGTTGCGTTGTTTGGTTGCCTTGATGTGCGTCCTGCTTGTGGTGGTGGTCGCCATAGCCACCCCGGGGCCCGATGTCCATGAGCAGCAGTTTGCGTCCAAGAAGTGTGCGGAGACGTGTGACGATCAGCAGGTGGAGTGTTATCGTCGAAGCATCATGTACTGTGTCGTGGAGACAGGTCCGGTGATCAATGCGACACTCAGGCAGAAGCTGGCTGACAATCCTTTGGACCCCAAGGTGAGTTTATGGATTATGGAGGACTTTGCCGAAGATGATGACGCGGACGCAACAAAGCGATGTATGCACATTGGGAAAGCGGTTTGCGATGACGCGCACGCGGCGTGCCTGCGGCAGGACCCCTGCGTGCCGCCGGACACACCCCCAGACACACCTCCGGACACACCCCCAGCCACACCCCCGGCTACACCCCCGGGCGCACCCCCAGACGCACCACCGGACACACCACCGGCCACACCTCCCGCCACACCCCCAGACACACCACCGGATACACCACCGGCCACACCCCCGGCCACACCCCCGGCCACACCCCCGGCGACGCCTCCGGGCACACCCCTCGCCACACCTCCGGCCACATCTTGAGCGGCGCGCCCGCACTCCTCCCACTCCGCCTGCCATTGCGCTTGCGACTGTTACTCAGCCGAGGGGCCACGTGCGTATTGCCGTAGTGTGTCTGGGAATGGCACTGGGCCCTGGGGCGTTGTCCAGCTGCCTGAAAGCGAGCAGCTGCATGCGTCCGGCATCGCCTGTGCCGTCCATTACTCTTTTCGTACGGCGTCACGCACCTTCTCTGAGCCCTGCCGTTCTAGTCCCTATGATGCCTTCGGGCCGACACACGAGGCACTGACCTGTCGCAGCTGCTGCATTGGGAGGTTTAGTAGCCGAGAAGCAGAATGGGACTGAATGCCCAGGGCTTTGTGTTGGTGGGGCGTACGTGGGTCTACATTGTTCATTCGACCAATTAAAGCTGTGTCCCCACACCACACGAATATTGTGTGTCCACAGCTTTTGACAATGGGCGTGCATCTCGGGACTACTTGGCATTTCTGGGTATTGCTCGGTGATGCCGTTTGACACTGATGTGACACTGGGGTATGGGCTCGCATGCATGAGCAATGCAAATGTACTGCACCGACACTCACACCAAAGCTGCTTGTGTGGAATGCATTTCTTGCAGCTTGAGTGTTGTGGTGTTGGTAGCGTACCTTTGTAGCTCTTCATGCACTCCGCTTGTCTGGTACATGCGTATCCTTCACAGGGTGCCCCATTCCTGTCACATGGGTTCTGGTGGTGTTCCCTCTTCACATTCCTGATCTTCTGTGAGGCCGCTGGTGCCAACCTGAGCAGTGTCCATTTTCGTGCTGTGGAGTGTCGATACCAATGGGGACAAATACAAGTTTGGTGCTTCAATGCATCTTCCTGATTGGTAATTGGACACTGATTGCTTGGCACTTGGTGATACTTCCTTACTTACCCCTCTAGGGGCAGTCCACCCTGCCCCCCCCTGTCTGCTCCTTCCCAGCCGCTCTGGGGGCATTGCACCCTGCCCCCCCCTGTCTGCTGCCATCATGCAGAATGGTCATGCATGGCTTGCTTCTGTTGATGCCCCGCTTTGCTGTACGGCCATGTGTGGGGGTGTGTCCATTGGATTGGATTGAACAGTTGTTTTGCAGGGCATCTTCAAAGACATGACATTGCCATTTCACATGATTTGGCCGCCCCCGGCAGTTGAAGCCATACACATTGGGAGTATGGCCCTCGCTATGAGTGAGGACCGCATGCTCCTGGGGAGGCTTGCATATGCAGGCACAAATGCAGATGTATGCCGTCCTGGTTTGCATGTGCATTATGCCGCACTCTCTCCGGGTCTGTTCCATTCCCAAGATGTGCCAATGTCTCTGCTGTTTCCTGTTTTGTAGACGCATAAGGTCTTGACATAAACTGATGATAATGATCTGTATGCGGCTGGGCAGCACATCACGAACATGGTTGGTGGTGTGCCGAGCATTTCTTTCCCCATTTTGCTTTTGCGGAATCATTGTGGACCCATTCCTGAATGTTGTGCCGCCAGCGCATACCTAATGCTACCCGTATGTTGTTGGTATCTGCAAGTCTGTGAGTCATTCGGAGACTAAGGGATTCCATTTGGCTTATTGATCTGTTTGCATGTGCTGTGCATGTACACCATGCACGGCTGCATCCTGATACCTGCCAGTATGGGCATGCTTCTGCCAGCGGCCCTCTGCTGTTGATGAACATGATGCCCTTCGGCTGTGTTTGGCAACATTTCTGTCCGTGCAATGTCAGTGTCCAGGCTGACGGTTGCACGAAATGCCATACATTTCGAAACACGTGTTGCAAGTGGCAGATTGTGGTTGTGGCTGAAGCAGTGCTTGTGGGTAGTAGATGTGGGGTGTAGGAGGCCAGCTGATGAGACGGCATGAGGGAGGAAGAAGCCCCCGAGGTTGATGAGGAAGTCAATAATATGCTCTTCTTGAAGCGGTGTTAAAAGGTTTAAGTTGTAGGTACCACATCAGTTTCGCATGTTGTCACATGGCCGATGTCGCTAGAGCAATATCTTATCCCGTCGGAGGACATATTTTGGCCGATTTTCAATTGCAAGCGAATGTACCGGGCCAGGGGGCCAATTTCAATGGATTTGGGATGTTGAAAATTGGAGATTTCCAACTTTCTAGTCATAATGTCTCTGTTCTGCATTTTTCCTCCTCTCCCTCGCTGGAGGGTTCTCCTGGCAGGAGGAGGATGTCCAGCGAACTGGCCAGACCTGCTTTTGCCATTAGGCCGGGTGTGATGCAAGGGAAACAAATGGTTGTGTTTCGGTGCGGACCCCGAACTTTGGCCGCCCGCTGCGTATGCCCCTACACCACTTGGCCAGCATACCGCCATTCCACGCCACATGGGTATGCCACCGCGGGCACCCCCAGTCTGGCGCCCAATTTCAAAACCGCTGTTTGATACGGTTTTCGTCGATCCAGTTTACCCGAATCGATTTCCGAAAAGGCTTGCATGCCGATGTCCGCTCGGATGCCGTCGGATCAAAGATCTTCACCGTAGGGCATTTGAAAGCGGAAGCTGGATGTACCTGGGAGGCTGGTGCCGACCAGGGCCGTTGGAAAAATGCTCCAGGAGGAGGGGGGGGGGGGGCCTAGGGTCCCGTAGACCCCGGGGAGGGGGGGGGTCGTAAGAAGGGGGCTGCTGTCAGCTTACCTCCCCCCCTTTGGGGGGGGACCGTCACCTTGGCCCAGAAAGCATAGGAAATACTGGGCGTGGAAGGCGCCAAAGAAAATTTTTACAATGCGCCGAAGACGCCGAAGCTGATTTACACTGCGATACTATGGGACAGATTTGTGGTGCGCCCGCCCCCCCCCGCCCCCGAGGGGGGGGCGGCCCGACAAAAGGGGGGGGGTTTCAAAGTACCCGGGCTTGTGCGATTTGCGGGCAAAATAGAAGTTGAAGAGGAATTTTCATCAAAAGGGGGGGGCGGGGCGATGACTAGTCAGACGTTTCTCGCCGCGCTGCTTCCAAAAACGTCCTTTTCATGTGGTTTGTTTTCTTGGTCCACGAGCCGTCCCACGCGACCGGGGGGGGGCCTGGAAATGGCCTGACTGGAGAGCCCCACCCCCGGGGGAGGCGGGGCCTTCAAAAAGGGCCCAGTTGGGTTGCGTTGCGCGGGGTTCGTTGGATTTGCTCGAGCACCGGTGTTGATGGAGTCTTCGGTGCTCCCCGGCACCAGAGCCGTCAAGAGGACAGACTGGGGCGAGCTTGGGAAACGAAGCGAGTCGGTCATTGGAGAGTTTGGAAATTTGTTGGAATAGTTCTTGCCTCGGCTTGAATGAGGCGGTGATACTTGTGCACCAGCAATATTTGCACCGTATTCAATGGCAAGGCCTGTGCCCATCTACCCAAATGACAGAAACGCCACGAATCATTGCTAGAATAGAATACCTGAGGCTTTTGAAGCACATTTGGCGACTGAAATGGTCTTAATATTGCGAACGTCCTCCAACGTGTGTTTTGGCTTTCAGGGCTGACCCTGCTGTGCAAGTCCCTGAAATCGCTACAGCATTGCATACAGCATACAGCATTTCTGGAAGCCCCTTCAGCGAGCGACATTTTCACTATTGTGCGGTTGTATGATACATAGAGTCCCAAGATTCCTTGCTTGGCGAGTTGGCAACATGTGTTGCCTCCCCTTTTCGGGCCCGGGTTATGTAGCTACCGATGGCCATTGAAGAAATTTACAAAGTACAACTGACAAGACAGAAATCATTTACAGTCAGGCAATTCTGCCCGTGCACCATGGACACTACACTCTCCGTACACAAGTTTTCACTGCCAAATTGAGCACTTGCAAATGCGTAAGGAATTCCTCCCATTCAACTTTTCGACAATTTTTCGATGATCTCCCCACCACTTTTCATGTGGAAACGGGCGCTTTGCACTGGCACCTGAAAGCCCTTGTAGGATGCCGACGGGCGTGGCAGTTCCCGCTGCATGTTCTGGTTTCAGATTTGAATCTCCCTACCTCCGTGTCAGGTCCGCTACCGCACGGAGCTGTGGGACAATCACAGCACTGGACTGCTCTGATTCCTGAGTCCGAGAGTTCTCTCGAGTACCGTCTGGTAAGAGGGCTTTGCCGGCTTGCCAAGGTCCGAACCCAAAAAAGAATCGTGTGCTGTTGGTTTCAGACTCAGCTAATCCTCACCACGTGTCAGATCCGCTACCACAGTCATTTGTGGGATCATTGCAGCAGTGGACAGCTCTGAACCTTGATCCCGAGGGGTCATCTCGAGTACTGTGAAGTGAGCAGGCTACGCCAGCTCATCTTGGTCTGAGCCAAAAACAAAAAAAACATAAGAATCGTGTGCTGTTGTGAGTGGCTCTGGTTTCGTTCTCCTTCTCAGGGTCTTTTTACTGGAAATCTGTTTGCATGACGCCCGAGGAGGTCAAGCTACGCTGGGCAGCGACACATGTGAAGGCAGGGCTGGGGGCCCTCACGCCCGAAGACGAAGAAGTGGCGCAGCACGTGGACATGTCAGCCGTCGTCGCCCTGTGGGACGCCGGGGAGGCGAACGACGTGTGGATGGCCGAACTGGAGAAGGCGAGGGAGCGGTACCGAAGTCTGAAGCCGCGCGGGGCCTTCGAGCCCACGGCCGTGGCCCCGCCGCCCGACCCGAGTGACGACCGGGCGGACAACGGGGGGGCGGAGGCCCCGGCGGGGCCCGCGGGGGGTGGCCGGCCCGGCAGCGGTCCGGCAGAGGACGGGGGCACCGATGGGCACGCGGAGCGCCCCGGAGGGTCCCCCACTGCCGCGCCCGTCGCGGAGGGTCCCCGGCAGGAGGAGCCCACGCCCGAGCCCGAGGCCCAGGGCCAAGGCGACGGGCCCGAGGCTGTAGTGCAGGCGCCAGAGCCCGACGAGGGCCCGCGCGCAGGCCCGGAGCAAGACACCGGGGGTTCCCCGAGGCAGAGCCCGCGGCACGCACCGGGCGAAGCGCTGGAGGAGCAGGTATGCGTTGGAAGGGGAGGGACCTCAGAGGCGGTTAGGCAGGCGGTTGGAGGAGGTTGCCGAAGCGGTTGGGGGCGGTTACTGTCGGTTACGAATGGCATTGAGGCTGGCCTTTGCCGTCAGGGGGACAGGGGCTGGGTGTTGGCGGGGCGCCGTGGAGGGGGGATGCCCCCCCCCCCCCCTTTTTCATGCATCCCTGTGCAGGAGCCGGCGAGTGAAGATGTTGATGTCCCCGAAACCGACGCTGCAGTTGTGGGTCAGGCCCCAGCGGCCGCGGAGGAGATGCCCGCAGCCGAGGGGCCGCAGACGCAGCCCCAGCACGGGGACGCCCCCCGCGAAGCGACGCCCAAGAAGGTCACAGGGCCCGCCTCGGCCGCCAGCCCAGGTCCGCCCCGGAACGTCGACCCCCGGACGGGGCTGCGGCTCGTGGCCGCCAAGCCCGACTGGAAAGGGGCCATGATCGACGCCAAGTTCCCTGACGACCCCCTCCTGCACTACGTGGGCGCCTGCGCGAAGCTGAGCGCGCGGCGCCACTACGACCCCCGGATCCTCTGCGTCACGGACTACCTGATCGTCCTCCTGCACGCGAACCGGGGGAAGGTCTCGCGCTGCGTCCCGGTGGGGGACGTCGCGAGCGCGTTCACGGGCCCGGACGAGGTCGTCGGGTTCCACTGCCCGAAGGAGTACGACCTGGTCGTGAAGTGCCCGGGGCACGTGGGGGCCCTCCAGAACGTGGTCCAGACGCTCTACAAGGCGAAGCGGGGGCGGGACCTGCCGTGGGGCGCGGTCGACGCGCTGTACCTGCAGAAGAGCGTCAGCCTGGCCAAGCCCAAGCGCTGGGCGTGCGCCCTGCAGCCCCTGCACACGCTGCGCGACCTGCAGTTCCGGCTCGAGGCCGTCGGGGCCGCCAGCCCGTACCCCGACCAGCCGTTCCTGGCCGTCGACCCCCGGACGGGCCTGCCGCTCGTGGACGTCCCCCCGGCGCACCGCGGCACCTTCGACAAAACCCCCTTCACCGGGGACAAGGTCCTGCGTTTCTTCTTTTTTTTTTGGCAGCACGAGTCCCATGCCCGATGCCATGCGCATGTGGCGGAGAGGGTTCGCCCAATGCACAAGTGGACACTCACGTTCCAGGTCAGAGTGGGGACAAGTGCAGAAATGGTGCAAATCATACAGAGGGAGCATCACACGAGAGATCGCCCCCCAGGCCATTGCTTAAGGAGGGGAGGCATTTGCCTTTTCAAGTCCTGGACGCTACCGCGATTGAGGGGATCAGGGTGTTAGCGGGTGAGAGCTCAAGGAGGGGAGGGGTGGGTGGGTTGGTCAGAGGCCGAAAACAAAAATGTAGCTATAAATGTTCCCATTCGCTGGGGCAAGCCATTCAAGACTATGGAGGCTGCTCTGCGATGCCAGATCCCGAATCTCAGGTTGTTTGCCGCACTGATGCGTTCAGGTGATCTGCGCCGGAAATGGCAGCGACCGCTCATGAATACCCTGAACAAACGTGCTGAACAATCCTGTGGTGAAGTATTGGGCTGTCAACCGGACGAGCGCCCACCGAAACGCGCACGCTCTTCACGGATTATGTCCGTAAAATCGGCCTCAAATTTCCGGCCCCTTTGAAAAATTTTATTGTTTGCCGGAGGAACACTGTTCTGATGTGGGGGGGTGGGGGGGGTCGGCCGAGGGCTGGCCAAACCAAACCACCGCCCCCTAAGCGTCCTTAAGCAATAGCCTGATCGCCCCTCCCGCCGCGCCCGGGGGCGACGGCAGGCAGCACAGGGGGCTCCGGGTGCCTGGGGTCCTCCTTAGCCAAACCTCCCGTCACGAAACGAGGAATTGGAGGGCGTTGGGCAGGAGCCTCCCGGGCGGCCGGCCGTTCCACAAGCGCATCCTTGGCTCTGTGAACGCCCCTCCCTCGCCCCAGGCGCCCCTCCCTCGCCCCAGGCGCCCCTCCCTCGCCCCCGGCGCCCCTCCCCCGCCCCAGGCGCCCCTCCCTCGCCCCCGGCGCCCCTCCCCCGCCCCCGGCGCCCCTCCCTCGCCCCCGGCGCCCCTCCCTCGCCCCAGGCGCCCCTCCCCCCGTCACGCAGGTCCTGCACTTCTTCGCCGAGTGCCACAAGATCAACAGCGCGCGCGTCCCCCAGCCGCGGTACTGCATCGTGAGCCACAGCTGCCTCTACCTCTGCTACCGGTCCGGCAAACTGCAGCGGTGCCTCGTGCTGTCGCGCGCCGGGGAGCTCGTGGAGGGCAGCAACTACGTGTTCCTGAAGGTCCCCAAGGAGTACGACATCGCCCTGCGGTTCGACGCCCCGAAGAAGGCCCGCGAGCTGGCGCGCGTCGTGGCCGCGCTGTTCGGCTTCAAGACCGACCGGCCGCTGAAGTGCGCGCGCACGACCCACCCGCTGAACGTCGCCGACGTCGTGGCCCTGCAGCTGCGCAAGCCCGCGAGCTGGACGCCCACGAGCGCCCCGCTGGTGACGCGGCAGGACCTGCTCCGGCACCTGCGCCGCATGAAGCGCTTGGACGTGCCCACACCCGTGGTCTGCCCGGCGTGCAGCTGCACAGTCGAGCACGCGGCGGGGGGGCGGGGGCGTCAGCCGCCCCCCGCCCGCCCGGACCCCCTGGCCCCGTCCGACGACGCCGATGGTCCCGCACCCTCTGTGTCACCGCCCAGACCCACGGATGCCCCCGCCCAAACGTCGGCGCCGTCTACGTCCGTGAGTCCCTCCGCTTGTTCCGCAGAGATCAAACCTGCGGAAGCCCCGGAAGCCCCGGAACCTCCGGAAGCGCCGGATGTCCCGGAAGCGCCGGCAGCCCCGGAAGCCCCGGAAGCCCCGGAAGTCGCGAGCGCTCCGGATGCGCCGGAAGCCCCGGAAGCCCCGGAAGCGCCGGAAGCCCCGGAAGCGCCGGAAGCCCCGGAAGCGCCGGAAGCGCCGGCAGCCCCTGTGCCCGCAGCCCCATCCCCATCTCAGGAACCCGTTGCCAATTCCACGGTCCATCCGACCACGTCTCCAGCGCTGGCCATTCCCCCGGCCCCCGAGGACGCCCCCGCTCAAGGCGGCGCTCCGTCCAATTCCGGGGCCGTTGGTGCGGCCGTGCCCGGCCAGGCCGCGCCGTGAGTACCCGCTGCCGTTTGTTTGTGTGGCACCCGCTCCTCGGCCCATGCCTTTGATTGCTTCGAGGGACGGGACGGCGGCGCGTGCGACAACCGTTCTGCGTATCTCATGGGCGGTAGTTGTGCAAAGGATACGAACCTTTGCGCACGTGAACTGCACCGTGTGACCATGTGCTCCATTTCCCCCAGATTGCACTTTGGGGCTTGTACACCCCCGCGAGAACAACGCCGTTCAGGATAACACGTGGTGTTGTTTCCGCAACGTATGGGGGGGCACGCCGTCCACTGCCCCGACGGCAGCACAGGGGTGGGGGGGCGACCCACGCCAAGGGGGAGCGCGGGCGACCTGCCCGGGGCATGGGCACGGGAGAGCGGCCCGCGGGGATACCTGCGCCCTTGGCGCGGGTCCTTCTCTTGCGCCGTGTGCATCACGGGGAAGGCATCGGGAGGGGGCACGCACGCCGGGACTGCTCCTGCCTCACCCCCTGTACACCGCGTGGACCTGTGTCCTGACCTGTGCCCGCAACTTTTGGGACCGTGGGATTTGGCGGTTCCTTTTTGTGGTCGTCTGTGAAGATCCAGTTTTTCCCTCTGATTTGGGGCAGGGGATGGTACTTCGGCTACCGTTTTCTGCCCCTCTCTTCCGTACGTGACTGGGACGCACCTCCGGAGACATGGCGGTCTGGGCCTCGATGCCGCATTGCTCTGCTGCCGGTGTCTTTTCGCGGCGCACGCCTACAACGCCCCTTGTCCGAACAGCGGGCGGTGTTGTTTCCTTCGCCTTCAGTGCGTGTACCGTTGGTCTGGCGAGGGGGCGGGGGGGGGGGGAGGGGGGTACTGCGCCGTGCATTTCCCTGACATCGACCAAATCTGATGTTCCATCGCGTCTGTTTCCAGCGGCTCCTTGGGACATCAACAACATTCCGCTGCCATGTGCTTGCGTGTCCATACCTCCCGTCCCCAGTCCGTCTCGGTATTTGCGAATGGGTTCCACGTCGTGTTGTTGTCGTTGTCGTTGCTGTTGCCGGGAATATGAGGACCCCGCGGGAGACCTGGCACTCTCGGCCTACGCCAACCTCAAACTTCATCGCATGGCTGATGACCACCAATCGGAAGTGCGGACAGCCTGGGCCCACCAAACGCGCCACAACGCCACTCGCCTGCGACACCCGGTGGTTTCATGTCGACACGATTGGTTTCGGTTTGGGTGGGATCGTCTGTGCGTTTGTTTGATGTGAAAAACGGTGTCAAGGCATCGGGTGAAGTGCCATCGAGGGACCTGCGTGAATCACAAGGAACCGCCGCAGTCGTTCGTTGCAGAGAAAGTGGTCCGCTTTGTTGGGGGAAGGGCTGCCGCGCGCTCCGCGATTCGCTGCCGGACTGCAGACCGGCTGAGTCCAAGTGAAACGGGTTTTGTGGACCCAGTCCGCGCGGGTGGCGGTTGCTGAGATTCACGGTGTGCCCCAGGCCGAGGGGCCCTCTGAAGGTGGTCCGATGTTTTTGGCGGTCCACGCGATTGACACCAACGCTCAGAGCTTGGCCCTGGGTGTGTCCACCCCCGTCCCCCGTTCGGCTGCATTCTCGAATTAGCGATTTTGAATGCAGCGTTTGTTTAGCGCAGGGGCTGTGTTGGGCTGTGTTTGGGCGAGGGGGTAGGGTCCTGCCCCGGGTCCAACTTCCCCATCTCTGTCTTTGATTCCCCCCGTGCCGGTCCTGTCCTCCACATTCATCGGGGGTGCCGTCAGCGAGGCACCAACCGTCAGGAACGTCAGTGGGTCTTCAACCGCCAATCAAAGGTCAACCGTTGTCAGTCAACTGCCAGTCGACGTGAGTGGTCTGCAAGTGGGTGTCGCGCGCACCCCAGCCAGCAACCAAAACCAAGAGCCATCAGCGCCGCGATCCGTCCAAAAGTGCAGCAGTCTGAAGCCACTCCGGGCAGCCTCCGTGGCGAGGCGACGCTCTGCTCGCCCGGGGGTCCGTTTGGAGGGGCGTTTGCAGGGATCGTCTACGACGCACACGCACACGCACATGCCCGCCCTCGTGCTCGCCTCTCGCATTGCCATCCCGCCCTAACCCGCCGGCCTCTTGACCCGCAGAATGATACGCCCCGCTGTAGGGCTGCTGCAGAACAGTGCGCCCGTGCTGCAGTGCCTCTTTCTGTTGGAGGAGGGACTGCTGTGCCCTGAGTGATTCGCTGCCGGGCTGCACACCCCCCGATTTCAAGTGACACGCTGTTTTTCAACCAGTCCGCGCGGGTGGTGGTTGCCGAGATTCACGGTGGGCCCTAGGCCGAGGAGCCCTCTGAAACGGTCCGATGTTTTGGCAGTTCACGCGAGTTCACCACCGTTCACAGATGCATTGAAAACACCTTGGCCCTGGTTCCTGTGTCGCGCCCGTAGTTTCGCAGAAACTATCGCACTTTAGCTTAGCACTCTAAGTTTAGCATCTCTGTCCCCCGTTCGGCTGCATTTTTGAACTTGCGATTTTCGAATGCCGTGTTTGTTTGGCCCAGGGGCTGTGTTGGGATGTGTTGGGCAAAGGAGGTGGTTTCCTGCCACGGGCCCAACTTCCCCGTCTGTGTTTGGGGGTGCCTGAAGCCACTCCGGGCAGCCTCCGTGGCGAGGCGACGCTCCGCTCACCCGGGGGTCCGTTTGGAGGGGCGTTTGCAGGGATCGTCTACGACGCACACGCACACGCACACGCACACGCACACGCACACGCACACGCACACGCACGCGCCTCTCGCATTGCCATCCCTCCCTAACCCGCCGGCCTCTTGACCCGCAGAATGATACGCCCCGCTGTAGGGCTGCTGCAGAACAGTGCGCCCGTGCTGCAGTGCCTCCCCCGTTGAACACTGTGCCTGGCTGCGGTATTGCTCCGTGTGCCCTGCTGCGGTGCTGTAGGACCGAACGGTATGCCCCGTGGCGGCGACGACACATGCGGGGCATGCGGCTCCAGAGGGGTATGCGTTGCTGGAGTACGCCATGCAAGAGCGTTGCTCTGCAGCCCGACGCACACCGCGGGCTTGTGTGCCGGGATGTACGCCGTGCGCTGCTCCGGTGCTGCAGGACAGAGTAGTCCATGGACCCTGATCCGTGTGGAGCTGCGGGTCGCACGACGGAGACTGTACATTACACTGGACCTGGTGTCCCAGTGCGCCATGTGGATGCAGCTCCTGTTGGGGGTTGCCATACACGCCGAGCGCCGGAACACCAAAGAAAACAGAACGGTACATGGAACACATTCCACGACCCCTGTCATTGACAGGGGAAGGGCTATGGTATGTTCTTAGATCCCGAGACTATCTCGTCCTGTCGCAGCACTACTGCAGCTGCGTCAAGGAAATAAAAGACTGGTACATAGAACGTATTCCTTTCTCGCGTTGCAGAGTTTTGTCTGTTTTGGAAGAGCTATCTGATGCACTTCTGCTTTGCCGAAGGGACACACATGGTTGGTCGGTTGCAATCAGAAGTCGAACAAGAAAGTAATGGCATTATCGTGGCACAGTCGTGCTGTCCAGCAGGGCATCTGAGGTGAGCATTGAGTTGCAGGGATGAATATAATACTGTCACAATTATTTTGGTGGGGGGGGGGGGGGCTGAGGACCCCTGAAATGACGAAATGACGATTACGAAATTGCACATTTCCACTGCATTTTGCTTTGCAGGTATGCCTCACCGTTGCATGTATCATCCTCCAGCAGCAGCCAGTCCTTCAGTTCGTAAAGTGCCTGAGGATGAGGCTGAAATGGAACGCATTTTGGGAAAGTGCGTCAAAAGGAACTTGTAAAACACTGTTCACATTGTTTTTTGGGTTGC
Source organism: Eutreptiella sp. 'Long Island Sound 2002' (assembly GCA_964036045.1). Lineage (NCBI taxonomy): Eukaryota > Euglenozoa > Euglenophyceae > Eutreptiales > Eutreptiaceae > Eutreptiella > Eutreptiella sp. 'Long Island Sound 2002'. The sequence goes on along the minus strand of OZ038394.1, from coordinate 30,325,388 downwards.
AGCAATGACCTACGTCCAGTGCCTCCCTCGTCTTGTGTTGCAGAGTGGAGGGACCCAGAGCTGTGACTGCACTGTACTTTGGTTTGCCGGCATTTCGTAATTGTCATTTCGTCATCTTTGGGGAGGGGGAGGGGCACCCCCCCCAATAAATTCCTCCCTGTTGAGTTGTGTGCTGTGTTGGTCCAGTCCCGAGGCAGGAGGCTTGCAGTAGGCCAAAGCGTTCTCAATGGGCGCGGGCTAAGGCTGTTCGGCATGGCTGCCATTCATCGCACCGTTGGCTCAGGGAGGGATGGGCACGAGGTTCAGCGGGTGCTGCTGCACAGCGCGAACACGGACATGGCTTGGCAAGGTCAGAGAAACACACCAGCCCTGCACAAAGCCCACCAAAGAGGTATCATCTGCATTCCGAGCTTTGGGGCCCTTTTCATGGCATTTTTCATGGTGTATCCCCTGTGGGTTTTTTTGCAGTAAGTCGCGTGCACTTATTATTCCTTGTAAGTCGCATCGAGGGAACAAAGTGAAAATGATGCAAGTTGCCCGGAGGAGTGGAGAGACTGGATGATGCAACGACGGCGGCATCAAGACACAGGCGTCTCACACCCTGAGACAGGCGTCTCACACCCTGAGACAGGGGTCTCAAACCATGAGACAGGCGTCTCTGCGAATTGCAGTTTCGGAATGGGAATGGGACGGTGTTGCAGGATACGATGGCTCTGTTGGTGTACATGGCCATCCAACGATGGGTCCAGAGGAAGACAACGGCACAGGCAGAAGCAACGGTCACTTTTGGAAAACACCAGAAGATCATGCGCAGGGCGCACACCCTCCTCAGGGCCGGGGTATGAGAGATGGACGCCACGGCGGACAAAGAGTGAAGTGAGGCGAGGCTGTTTGTGGGGGCATAGCGACACGCTTGGAGAAGAATTGCGGTAGAATTGGCGTGATTGTGGTGGGAGGCAGGAAACATTCCCATCCCCCCGGCTCGTGGCACCCATAACCCCTGATCCGCCCTACCGTCGGCTCCCATTTCGCTGACTCGTCGGCCCGGTGGTCAACGCGGATCTCTGGATGGAACTCCTCCAATTTTTGGAGAACCCCAAAGCAGAACTTAAGTTCAGTTGTGGCCCATAGTGACGTGTTGCACTGTCTCAGCAAATCGGAATCAATCTTGGAGAAGCAACATGCCCGCCCCACTATGGGTACCCAATATGGCATGCTTTAAGGAGGCACGTCTTCTTCATCGGTGTGCCAGCTGGTGGAACCAGCAACGATCAATCAACAACTAGCCACCTGCCTGGGAGAAGGGCAGCTGCAAGGACATCACTACAATGGCATAATCTTTAGTTTGAGTGCCAGGGTATGCGGACATACGTGGTGAAAAACGCAAAACAAACAAAGCACAAAAACAAACACCAACAGACAATGGAAAACGGTCACAAACGTGGAAAAGGACCAAAAGAACGGCGTTTTTGCCATGTGACAGGTGGTGCAGGTAATTACACTACGCTTATAGAGGTCTAGACAATAATAGACATCTTCAGTCGCAATACCACTGACCATCCCTGTTGTGAGCAGGTGGAGGCACAGCGGCAATCGCCAGGGATCACCAGATGCAAAATACTTGATATTTCGGGTTGTGGGCCTTTGTGAGGGGTGCACAATTGATTGCAGTGTTGTGGAGAGAGGTGGATGCATGTCTCGCTTTCCTTCAAATCAAGGGTCTGTTTCCAGATCATTCATGGCGGTCAAGACGGCTGAACGCGTAACCCTGCTCCTCAATGCCATCGTCCTGCTCGGCCTTACCACTTGCTTCATCCTCGCGATTGTGGTCCTAAAAGAGGGCCACGACACCGCGCTCCTCCTCGCAGACACCCATCAATTGTCCCACGAGCTGCGGCAGAGCTCGGACGACCTCACACGGTTCATCCGGACGTACACGGTCACAGGGAATGCATCGTACTGGGAGTTCTTCCAGAGGGTGATCCGCATCCGCGACGGCCTAGACCCGCTTCCACATGAGCCGCACCGGAATTTCTGGGACCTGTACATCGCCGAGGGTGCCCCCCCCCGTGGGTTCGACCCACCATCGGCGATCCTTGTCCGCATGGGCCGGGCACAGTTCACAGATCTGGAGTTGGGGCTGCTGGAGGAGGCCAAGCGCCAATCTGACGCTTTGATTGACCTGGAGGTGCCTGCACCTGTTCTGCTGAGTCCTCGTCCAAAACCACGCCCAGTCAGTCCACCAGCTGCCGTGAGAACCCCAGGCATACCAAGCCCCCGGACACAGTCTCTTTGTGTTTCTTGCTGATTTCGTTGCGTGCTCCCAACGACTACCGGGGGGGGGGGGGGAATGCAGGCCAGAATTTCTGGAATTCAAATTCTGTTCGAATTGTTGTGCGCAATTTCTTCGGTAATTTTAAGGATTTGCCCGTCCACCAGGAAATGACAGCAATCGTCCACTATTTCTCATGAGCAACTTTTGGGAGCCATACATAATTTGTTCACTCATTTTTTAAGAAATGGCACAGATTTTGTCGCGCCACAATTTGTAGATTCATATTTTTCCGGACACGGAATCCCCCCCCGCCCCTGGTAATCTCAACCAGAGGCTGATTGGTTGCCATACTACAGAGTTGTGAATGCACAATCAAAAGCTTGTCTTAGCATCCCTGCAGATCCACCGAGGGAGCCGAGGACGCGGTGCGATGCGCGGTGCGCCGTGTTTTGGGTGTTGCCTTTTTCGCTTGTTCGGGTGGCACTGTCATACCCAGCCCTTGTGCCTTTTCTCAGGACGAAGTAGCGGACAATACGAGAAACAGCACACGAAACACAGCGTGCGGTGCACGCGGTGCGCCGGGCTCCCTCGCTGTTGTTGCAAGACAGGCTCCCGGACACCGCAATCGGTGCTTGCTGCGTGCCAACACGTTGTCTGCCACCGGCGTTCACATGCCTGACACTTGCTCACAGGACATCGCTTACAACGCTATGAACGGTCGCTTCCGCCCAAGCAACACCACCAGGCTCTCCAAAGCCGAGGCGCATGCCTTCTCTGTGGCCGGTCCCCCCAACCAGCAGCTTGCAATGCAGCTTGTCCACTCGACGGAGTACCACGCCTGGAAGTGTAAGATCATGCGTCCCATCGATGAGTTTGCTGCGCAGGCCAGCACGCGGTTGATCAACAAGGTACCCGCTTTGGCGAAAGCCCTCTGCTGCGGTCATGCCCCGTGCGTTGCCAATGCGCCGCTTTCCTTTGACGTTGTTTGGTTTGTGCTCCCTTTGTCCTTTTCTGGCCACCAGCCCGCGTTCAGAAGTAGCAAATGGACTCCGAACGTGCGAGGAAATCTTTGTCGCTACGTCGCAATGGCGGTTGTGAGACGGCGGCCGGCTCGTCTTGTGTCTCTGTTTTCTGGCACTGAACTCCAATGCCCCACACACCATTTTTTTTGCTGTTTTTCTGGCTTTTCTAGCCCTGTTTTATGGATCCAACGGCAAAAAGTGCTGTACAATATCTCTTGGGGACATTCGTCATGCGCCAAGGCAGTGGGTTGTGGCACTTTTCCTGGGATCTGTGAATTTTTGGTCCAATGCGCCAAATTTCCGTTCCGTTGGGGGGGGGGGGGGGTATGTGTATACTTTTTGAAATCTGTCAGAAAAGGCCGTTTCAGAAATGTATGGGTCCGGGGGGGGGGGTAGGTGGTCACAGTTTTGAGCGCAGAGCTGCAATTAGACGATGCACGGGACGGAGCAATGCTCGAGGGCTCCCTGATTGATCCCTTGTTTATGCAATAAACAACAGTTTAATACACTGGTGGTACTCCTGGTACCACCAGGCTGGGACCCTCGCCGACCCCCGAATACCATGATTGGATTTCACTGTGCCTGCGAGGTGGGGAAGGGAAGCACAAACATTAAACTGAATCCGCCTCGTCCTCATTGTTGCCCCTTTCCACAAGGGCAGGGACCCCATTGGGGCACACATCCCCCTGCTTGTGAATCGGAACATATTTCTTCACTTTGCCCCAATCCTGCAGCCTGCGTGCCTTGACTGGCACCCACCCTGCGTTGAGAGGCATGGCGCCATGTCGCTGCGAAGCGGCTGTACAGGGCTTTTTTGCCTGGCTGCCAGGCCGGTGCCGAGCCACCTGCACCCACTCTGCACCCCCAGAGCGAGCCCTTTTCCGCACCAAAAGGCTTTTGTGGTACATAGGGGGAAGCAACAGCCTGTAGAGTGAATTTGTATGCGGACAGGGTGGCTGCCTGTTGACAAAAGGAGGCAGCAAGCAACACAGGCACCGCCCAAAACGGACAAAAATCTCAAACATGTCGTCAGCGCAGCATGCAGACCCCGGGTGTCTTTTCAAGGGCTTTCCGAATGTACCCCACACACCCCCACCTCCAGAACACTCAGTGGCCAGAAATGAGGCGACAATGGCACGGACCCCTGAAAACCCACCGAGTTGGCGCGATCAGCAAGATTCCCGAGATAAATGCCACTTGATATGTTGCTCTGCCGTACAATTTTCCCATTTGCGTTGGTTTCTTAGTGATCTCAGCGATTCTTCTCAGTGATGAAAATAATGGTTTATTGAATCTCTTTGAAATCCCCATATTTCTTGCGTATTTCCCTTTGGTGGCGGACAGTGTTGTTCCTTTGCTCAGCTGCCATCAAGCCAACATGTGTGAGGTTCTTGGTGCTCCACTTGTACTCTTTGCCACTCTCGTCTTACAGGATTCATGGCATTGGTGGCCCACCCGAAAGGCAGCATGTCGACTTAACGTAATGCTACTCGTTGGCCGCTTCAAACCCTTTTTGCTCATCCCCTTTTCCCAATGGTGCAGACATTGAGATGGAAGAATTGGTTGCTGGGACATTAGCAGTGCCAGATGCTCGGGCCAAAGAAGACAAATGGCTGAAACTTTAGAGGAATCTTTTCCTTTCTTCGGATATGTATGGAAAGATAAAAATAAAGTGACAACTATTTTAGGTATTCATCTTTGCCTTTTAGGTTTCGGAGCTTATTTATTAGTTTGGAAAGCAATGTATTTAGGTGGAGTATATGATACTTGGGCTCCTGGAGGGCGTGATGTTCGAGTAATTACAAATCCTACTCTTAGTCCTTTTGTAATTTTTGGTTATATTCTTGAATCTCCGTTTGGAGGCGATTGGAAGCATGCAAATGTGACCAATGAGCAGTGTGGGACGACAAATGATATGAGAATGCTACGAAACAAAGAAGTGAATAGACTAGAGGGCTGTCCTAATCATGGGATGGTAATTGGTTCAATTTCTAGATAACAATGAAGAGGGAGCTTGGAAGCTTTTGATGTAATGGAGGAGGTCGTGCGAGAATGGCAATCGCCCCCTCGATGGTGCAAAAGGGGATGAAAGTCTCGTGTTGTATTCCCAAAGCAGGAAGAAGTGTCCCCATTGCAGATGGTGTGAGTTCTATTGTGAGTTCTGCACCCATTTTTGCACTAGCGCACTATGTGATGACCGTGCGAGGGATAGCACTGGCCGTTGTCGGCAGTAGGAGTTAACCTGATGGTGACAACAATAGTAGTGAGCGGCATGAGCGGCACCACTTTAGCTGGGAAAAGGGCGTCCATGAAGGAAAAGTCTGATCATCCTATGAGCCTGCTGCACAGAGCATACTCTGCAAGGAGGTTTTTGTTTCACTGTGGAAAACAGGGTTTTCCCCTGCCAATCCTCTGAAACAGAATGCAAACGGCAAAAAGAACAAGCGGCTACCACTTTGGATTGGCTGCACTGCCATGAGCAGGTCCCCCACATCTACCCACATTCATTTGGGGTACCAGTGCATCCACCCCAGTGGGTGTGGCTGCTTGACAGTCTCCTCACCCGCAATGCACCCGTAGTCAAACCCAAAAACCACCAACATCCAACAACCCACATCTGCTCGAGCACCACCCCCACCCACGTTCGGGACAGCCGCCATTGGGAAGGGTTCACCCACCGCCGGTATGGGGTGGACGCACCTCGCTAATGGCGAGGGCAGGTGCCCTCCTCTGTGTGGACCCGACACAGAGCAGTGAAACAGGGACAGTCCGGGGGCTTTTGTTTTGACGACCAAGGGAAAGGAAGGGTGTGTGGGGGGATAAGGATAGGCCAGAACCGGAGAGCAAGGGCTCTCAGTGGTGAGAGGCCGATGGGCACCACCAGCTACGGAGGGAAGGGGTTCAAGGAAAGTACAAACGCAAGTGGTGAGAGGCCGATGGGTGCCGCCAGCTTCAGACAGCAATCCATCCAGGCGTAACGCCAAAACCCCCCCCACGTCCATATATACCTCCGTCCACATCGATTCGTATCCACCGACATGCGCCCATGTCCACCAACGCCCTGTGCACCCACACATGCAGATCGAAACCAACTACCAGCTCAATGTGACCCTGGTGTCCGTCCTGGGGACCATGCTCTTCTGCCTCGTCGCGCTGCTGCTTTTCTACTACTACAAGGTGGCCCGTGACGCCCAGACTGCACAGCTCCTCAATGCCATCCTACCAGAGCGCGTCGTGCAGGGCGTGTCAGTGGCACACTTTCAACAACTGCGCGCTCACGCGTCCGAACACCGCAAGGATATACGCCAGGGCCGGCGCACGAGCCGACAGGCGGTTCACGCAGCCCTTCCTGTGCTGTATTCCGAGTTCCTCCCCAAGGCATGGGTTGCCTTTGCGGACATCGTCAATTTCACAATGATGTGCCGTGTGCTGCCCGCAGAGACCGTCATCAGTACCCTCAACGAGCTGTTCTCGGTGCTTGACTCTGAGGCGTCACACTGTCAGGTACGGATAGATGGGCGATAGAATGGGATGCTTTTGTCGCCTAAGAGATAGCGGTGTGTGCTGGGGTGCGGCTGTGTCGTCACAGGTCGAATTAATACTGACGACAATGACGGTATCATTGGGAATATAGTCCTACAGATGGCGACAAGTGCAAGTGTTGAGGGACCTTTACCCGCCAAACTAAAATATTCGGGGGAAATAGTTAATTCTAATTTAATGCGCAGCAAACACAAAAATTGACGGGAAAAATCTATAACCTCAATATTGCACTCAACAGCTGAAATGTGACCAAAATTGCGTAACATTCCTTATCTGTGGTCGCAGTCGTTTGCAGGTCTGTAGGCATTTGCAATTTGATGTCAGGCATGAATGAACATTGTGGAAGGGTTTTAAAAGCCCACTTTTTCTGTTGCATCTTCTTCGTGCAGCAACCCTGCCCCCAAACTGGTGAAGCTATCCCAACAAATCAGCAGAACAAATGGGCACGGTTTGGCGGTGTAGCAAGTGGCGGATGGTGGTGGCAAACAGCATGGTGGTGCGGCTGCGGTGGTGTTTAACATGTCGTTCCCAGTGCCATCGGGAGGCAGTAAGGGCCCATGCTACAAGTATCACAGCCGCATTGTAAACCATCCCCCCCCCCCCCCCCGTGATGAAATCCGGTCCCGGACATCATTGATTCACGGATATTATTGTGTTACTGGATATTAATATGGACTGATGTGTGATATGTTCTGTGTCCTGTGTCCCTCCCCTTGCACTGTTGTAATATCTTTTTCCATGTCCGATGATGAGGGTAGTGACATTTCCCATGGACATGTGTCAAATGAGGAGGACTACTCCGACTCTGACTCCAGTCTTGATGATGCTCCAAGTGATCCAAGTCCCTGTTCCTCATGCTGCACCTGTGGTCTTGCCACCCCGTGCCCCAGTGGCCCGGACGCTGTCTCACGCAAGTGAAAACGTTTATTGAGGGCACAGTTGTAAAACTATGTGTTCTGCTGCTCTGCCAGTGATGATACTCGTGCTCCAAGGGGTAACAACAATAGCAATCATCCAGAGGCACTGGATATTAATTTTGACGTGCGAAAATAATATCCGGAACTAGTTCAAGGAGGGTTTTACGTGGCTGCCGAACCTGCGGCCTAGTCGCTTTGCCTCTGTGGGGGCTGGTGCACCTACGGTAGCTGCAGGTAAGGGTCAAGGGTACGGGTTAGGGCACTGTATGTGGGCCACATGCTTTCTACCTAGCAACCACAGCCTGGGGCAAGCCCTTGGTGAGTACCCCTACGAGGCCAACCAAGCTATGGCACCTACCAACCCGAGTCCGATGATATTCACAAGGTGTAACCCCCCCGAGCATGGGACGACCCACTCCTCACCTACAGGTAGGTGACATATTTTCCAGCACTATGTGCCACATGCATGCCACCCACACGGGTGTCTATTTACACACTCTATCCACCCCTGGTGTTGTGTTCCACTGTGGTGCTGCGACTCACCTGCATGAGCAAGCCAGTGCGTTTGTTGTACTTGGGCTGGGTAGGTGCAAAGGGCTAACCTGTGTCCGAGACACCAAGGAGTCCCGAATGCGGGAGTCATGACGCCCATGGGCTAGGCTTGGCTCTCCAGAAACCGTGCCTGACTGTACCACGTCCTCTCCGTGTTGGCCATGCAAGGGGTGCAAGGAAGGACTAGAGACAGTGGCTACCGTCGTGGACATGATGGGTATTGAGAGCAGATAGTGGTACACTACGAGTGAACCAAGACCCAAGTCTTTGTGTTGTGTCAAAGGCTTGCTGCATTTGGTGCTTGATTGCTGCAATGCCACCTCTGGGACTCTGGGATGTTGCTATATTGCCATGCTCTGCCTTGCCCCTTACCCTCGGTGGGCTTACAAGCCAGCACCCTTGCTCTCACGCGGGGTGCCCGGGTATAGTCCTTGGCCCGAACACCCCCACCCCCACCCCCCCCACCCCCCTATGGGGGGCCAAAATGTTTAAAACGTCCCACCCATAGTTCAAGGTTGGTGCCACACGCGCCGGAAAATTTTGGTGCCCCATCTGAAGGGGCTGCTAAAAGCTAGCAGCAGGGCACAGGGGTCCTGCCGCAGGCACCTCAAGTGCGGGCATCATCGCAAACCGCTTTCCCAATGTACATACATCGCTTTGTTGCGTCCACGTCATCATCTTCGGCAAAGTCCTCCATAATCCCCTTGGGATCCAAAGGATCGTCAGCCAGCCTCTGCCTCAGTGTCGCATTGATCACCGGACCTGTCTCCGCGACACAGTACATGATGCTTCGACGATAACACTCCACCTGCTGCTCGTCACACGTCTTTGTACACTTCTTGGAAGCAAACTGCCGCAGCATGCCGCAGCACACTGAAAATCGCGTTGGGACTTTTTGGGGGCGAATATGGGACTACAATATCAATCCCATCCCTGAGCAGTCACCCACTGCCAGAGGCAGCCAGTACTCTAGTTGTTAAATGGTGGGATTGGCAATCTGCAGCGATGCTGGTCGGGTCAGGGGCACACAGTCCAACCTTCTTTTTTTCCTTTTTTTTTTTGCTGTGCTGTGCTTTGACAGCTCATGGTTTCTTCACTTTGTCTTCTGATGTCTGATGTCTGATGACTGTTGATCCCACTGCCGAGGGGACAACACAACCCAAGAGGAACAAAGAGACGTCCAGGAGTATTACAGACTGTTGTTGTTTGCAGTGGGCAATTGGAGAAGGCATCAGGACCACCCATGAAATGGTTCTGTCGTGTTCATCTTTGCCGGGTGTCGGGAGATGCATTCCTTTGTGGATGGTTCAGGGTTTTGCCACTTTTGTTGCTTTTGGAAAATTGTGGTACCCCCCACCTACGGCTTGATGCATGCCTCAGCGTGCCGCAGCACAGCAAATTTTCTCGGGTACCGTTGGTGCTTGACGATGACCGCCACCATCAGCAGGATGCACATCAAGGCAACCAAACAAAGTTTGGGTCCTGTTTGCCGCCGGACCGCCGTAAGGGTGTGGCAAGGGTGGGACGCGGCTGAGAAGGGAACGATACGCAGGCAGCGGGCTTCACGTTGACACGCGCTGGTGCAGGTGGAGAAGATCAAAACCATCGGGGACTCGTTCATGTGTGCCAAGCTGTCCACCTCAGAGCTGCGGGAGGTCGATGAAGTGACGCGCAAGAAGACCATTGCACAGGACGGGCTGGCGATGGTGCAGTTCCTGTTCCGGGCCATGGCCCTCGCCAACGGCGTTGTCCGCCCCGCCCCAGACGCGGACCCGGACGACGACGAGGAGGCGGGCTGCGAGTTCCTCGAGCTGCGGATCGGCATGCACGTGGGGGCCATCGCGTCCGGGATCGTGGGGTTCGAGCGCCCGCTGTACGACCTGTTCGGCGACACGGTGAACACCGCGGCGCGCCTGGAGGCCAGCGGCCGGTCTCGGTGCGTGCACGTGATGGAGAGCGCGCTGCCGATGTTCGGGGACGATCTCGTGCAGCTTGAGTTGGAGCCGACGGTGCATACGCTGGAGCTGAAGGGCCTCGGCACGACCACCACCCGCATGATCACGAGTGTCGGCAGACCCCGACTCTCGCACCAGAGCCGCCGGAGCTCCGCCTGGTCGGATCTGGCGGATGTGGAACGCAAGTCTCAGGGCGCCATCTACCGCGTTCATCCAGCACAGGATTCCCCAGGGGTATATGATGTCTAGTGTGGAGGCCCCTGTCGCAGGGTCCAGGACGCAGGCCGTGTGCAAGTTGTGTCATGTGTAATATGTAGTACGCGGGTGCGTTCATGCGCCACTCCGATACGCAAAAGTACGGAATGAATACGGTCCCTACGCCTACTGCAGCTTAGACAAGGGTGTGCCTTGCACGCAACACATACAACTACCGACACACACGTGGGTGAGTGCACGGTATGAGTGCACCTTAGCCTCCGCCCATGTTCCCAAAAGCATGTAAACACAAGAAAGTGTTTGAAACATGGAACTTCAGGCTCACACCCATGTTCCTACAAGCAATGAGGCATGAGAAGCCCCCAACCATCCTCGTCGGTGTCCGTCCCCAAATGCGAATCAGAATCAGAACTTGAATCAGAATCAGAATTACCAAAATAGTTCAAATCCTCAAGCTCCGACAACTTCATCCCTTTGAATCCCTTTGGGGAAGCAAGGACCCAGCACCACATCACATCCCAGCAGCGTACGGCGTTCACTGGGTGCCTGCAGTGCACATGTGTGTGAGTGTGCCAAAGCACATCACCAGGCTGACCACTGCCAGTGCGGAGGTCGCGCGTGTTGCTCCCCCAAAACGGGGCGTTATGTTTGTGCTGTGGCCCCTTTCCATCGGAGGCCCCCATGTGGTATTCATTCTGGATCACTGACGTCCTGTGCAGTGCCGTCCCGCCCCCCGGTCCAATCGTGTATTTCACCAGCCACGGGCCGGGGGGCGTCATTTGCGAGTCTGTTTTTCCGGCACCCGACGCCCCGTTTTTTTTTGTGGTCAGTGACTGCTTTGGGGCGTCCCGATCAGGAGGGCGACGCCTGCTCCGGTGTTGTTCTTGCCCGGCACGTCCGGCCCATTCCGATGTGACAACGAAGCCCTTCTCATTGTGTGTCTGTGGTGTGTGTCTCGTATGGTATGGCAGTCGTATCGTGGGATGGCGTAGTATGTGATTCTGATCGCCCTCACACCCTTTGCTCATTTGTCGGGCCGCTTTGCTTTGCTACGCACGAAGGCACGTGGGGTCATCATCGCCATGACCGACTCAGCCACAGCTTCGGGGCTCTGACATGCACTGGTACAGCCCTCGGTCGGTCTGAGTGCTCATGCCGTGCATCATCGTGTGCCTCACGTCAGCGATATTCCTGCGAGTCCTGAGCTAAACTGTATTTCTGCGATTGTAAACTGCGCTAAACTGTATTTCTGCGATTGTAAACTGCGCTAAACTGTATTTCTGCGATTGTAAACTGTGATAAACTGCATTTCTGCGATTGTAAACTGTGATAAACTGCATTTCTGCGATTGTAAACTGTGATAAACTGCATTTCTGCGATTGTAAACTGTGATAAACTGCATTTCTGCGATTGTAAACTTGCGAACCACTTCTCAGAGTCCCGCTGGCTCGGGTCAGCCACAGAACTCCTTTTGAGATACCGCCCCTCCCCCATTTTTCTCATCAAGTCTGCGTATGGGCAGAGTTCTTGGTTCATGGTGATACTGCCAGATGTTAGTGGGTCGCCCCTACACTCCTCGTGTCCTTGAACCGCACGTCTGATGGATCCCAACGCGTCGCCCACAGAGTCGCATTAGTTGGCTCAGGTATAAGATCATGTTCGTCATGTTCTGCCGCGGTACGGAGGCAGTATCTTTCTGACACCATCAGCACATCTGCGTGCCCGGACCCCATTTACCACTCGACGGCCCTTCGGAATCGCGGTTATCCCCCCCCCCCAGGGGGGCGACGGCCCTTCGGAATCGCGGTTATCCCCCCCCCCCAGGGGGGGTGTACCAACTGGCATAGCTTATGTCAACCCCTGCCCCCCCACCGCCCCCGGCTTTCCAGAGCATAATAATAATTACAATTATATGGATTCCAGAGCCCGACGGGCGTTGCCGCTGCATCATCCGGTGTCCGACCTGTTGGCACTGGGGACGCTCAGGCACAGCCCCCAGCAGGGATGCAATTGCAGGATCCAGCGTCTTCACGCCCAACAGCCCTGAACCTTGATTCCGGGAGGTTCTCTCGAGTACCATGCACTGAGCAGGCTACCCCAGCTCATCTTGGTCTGCCCTCAGCCCCCTCACCACCACCACCAAATACAAAACGAAATCGGAGCCGAAGCTGGAGACAGGCTGTGCTCGTGCTGCGGATCGGCCGCGGTGTTGGTGCATATCAATGCGGGTGTCAGGCAATGGTACTGTAACCCCATGGTCTCATTTGGCACTGTACCCCCGGGTCAGGGGTGCGGGTGCATGCCCCTATGCTCATATGATATACCACGTCTGCCACCGCCCACCATGCCACCACGTGCCTTTCTCTGTCATGGAGACCTGATGGCAAATCATGGCGGGGCCACTTTCGGCCCCTGGCAAGCTGCTTCTGTTGCGTGCTGGTGTTCCTGAGAGGCCTACGTCCCATGTGGCACACCCACCCGTCGCCGGGCGCGGGGGGTGGGCACTAGACAACTGTCCCCAGGAACAGGCGGGGGGCGGTGCACGCCGGGTGGGGGATGCCACACGGAGGCACGGTACGGTATGGGACAATGTGTGTCGCGGGGTTCGGATGCTGACCGCTTGGGCAGCCGAGGCTTGCAGCAGCACTATTCCGCGGTGGACGCCGATCAGCGACGTGTGGGGCGCGGTGTCTCCTGCGGTGACGTGCTGCTGCGCCCTCTCTCTTCCGCTTATAGGGCCTGCCCTATTGTGAAATCGCCCTCCCGCTTGGTCCCTGTCGTTGCAGCCCCGCCTGTAGCGCCTTCGGAGAAGCGTGTCCAAGCGTCTCCCGGTGCACCGACGGCCCTCTGGACCCCATCTACTCTCAACAGCACATTACGTGTCAGTGCCGCATTTCCGGACTGCAACCGAAGTCGCCACCCAGAGTTATACAAAACTAATCAGAGAGGTGCTCTTTACCACGTGCTCCCACTGGGACATAGGGATAAAGATTCCAGCCTCCAAGCCCAAGGCCTATGATCCATGAACAAAGGCACACACACTCTCTCTCAGAGGTGCACCTGCACCTGGGCAACAAATTTGTAGGCTTCGCACCAGGGCAAGCTTCGTGCTGCGCACTTGGAGGGGCCAATCACACACACACACACACAACCCAAACGTCGTGGGATCGATCCCCGGATCGGGCATGTCTGGAGGCGGGCGGTGGCAGCGGTGCGTCAAGGGCATCCTTTCTGGGGAAATCGCCAAATTGAGTAGGCCGTGGAGGCCGCCTCGCTGCCGTGAGCACCACCAGCTGTGAAAGCCCCAATACACACACAACACATGGGGCAACATGGCGATGACGGGCTCGCTGAACTAATACCATGGAGCTGGCCCGGCGGAAGGCACGGAGCCACCACCCCACTTCCAGGGTGGTCCTGGGGCAGTGAGCCAGGTTCTGGCCTGAAGTGCATATCGCACTGGTCGAGGGGCAATACAGGGACGCACCCCTGGCCTGCACCGTGGGCCTGCTATAATGGGGAGCGATCCGACCCGAGGGCGCCAGTGTGGCCATACAGGCTCAACCGGGAGACCTGGTAAAAAAATGGTGAACCCCCCCGGCAATCACACACAGGAAGTGGATACACAGAACGGGTGTATATATATATATATATATGCCTGGTCTGTCCGTACTCCCCCCCCTCCGCCCTTGAATAGTAATGAGGGGGGGGGGGGGGTGAGGGAGCTGTCACTTTCCGTTTTCCAAATTTAGCCAGATGGTTGGATACTGAGCTTTTCCCGTGTGTTTGCCGATTGGACAAGGTAGTATTCTTGGTGCATTGCTGTGTACTTCAGAAGTCTTGCATCCAAGGCAGTACACTGTACCCTGTCGCATGCACAACACTTAGTTTTCCGCGATTTCCGCCGTGGATCTGGATCACATTCAACATTAACATTTTCCAACATTCAGGGGGCAGTGCTGTGCTTGCCAAGATTCTGAGATTCTGGACCCCTGAGAGTGTGGCACACAGAGCCTGTCTCGCAGAGCTGAACATGCATCCCGACTACCCTCTCCCTCTAGCATTTCGGTGACCCCTGTTGAGCATGTGCAGCTCTTCAAAGTCAAATCCTGCAGCCCCTTTTTCAGTGTCAGGCCCACAATGCCCTCCAGTGACGGAGTGGCTGCGAGGAATTACTGGTTGACATTGCTGTACACCACAGATTCAGCTCGTGTTGAGAGGCGGTGGAGGGGGCAGAGAGACCGTTGATATGTCGGGTTTGTTGCGGAGAGAAAGTTTACGTTGGTTTTGTTGTGTTGTTTGAGCGATCTCGCAGGCAGAACACACGCTTCCTGGCGTCTGCCGAAGAGGCGTGGCCAGAAGCCCGCCCTTTTGGTTGTGCATACCACTACTGGGGGTTTGGGAACTGGTTGGCAGAGCTCCCCAGACAGACCAGCAAGTAACACCATTATCGACCGCCGCCCGGCCCGATTCCGCTGCCCGATGGGGGCCGAACTCAGGAGTGGCGGATGCACGAAAGAGCAATTTACTCAGTGTCGAGTTGGCCATGGGCCTGCGGCGTGCACTCTGCACCCTGTGCCCTGTCTACCAGGGATCTAGTCATATTGTATGCTTGAGTCGCCGAATTTCTCAGAACTATCTTGAGTACTCGTGAACACTTCGGGAATGCCATGCACGCAGTGCGCACGCAGTGCGAAGTTTTGGATGTCGGCAAATACCCGAACCCTAGTTTTGGTCCCTTTTCACAAGTTTTTGGTTCCGTACCAAGGTTTTTTTGGCTTCCTAAGAATTTAGGATGTGGCATATTTGAGTTGTCAACCATTTTTGCCCATTTTCAACCATTTTCCCCTTTTTCCTCCCCCGCATGGGCGTTAGCGCACGGGGTGCGCGCCGGACATCTTTGAGGGAGCGTTATTTTGGGCCTTCAACCTTCCGGTGCTATTGAGGAACCCGGGCCAATCTTTCCTACGGTTGGTGTTACGGTTGTAACTCAGCCCCCTTCCTTGCGTTCATGCCTCTCCCATGTTTGTTGTCAAATGTCAAACGGGCACCCTGAGCCTGGTATGTGGTCATACAACTCCAGGGTGTCTGCTGCGGAACTATTGTATTTTGCACTTTGTTCGTAGAATACACATGTCAATCTCCGCGGACCTTGAGGAGTTTGTGGTACGGCCTTCATCCCCACCACATCACTGTCCTTGCTCGCCATCAACAAGTGTGCTGTGCCCACGCTCAGAATCACCACCGCCCTCCCCTTCATCCTATTTGCTACCAGACAAGTGACAGGTATTCCCGGGTAAATATCCCGGCCTCTGCGTGCGCAGTATGCACGCAGTGCGCACACAGTGCAAGAACTTGGCCTTCGAGGCAGCCCAAAAAACAAAATTCAGCCAGTGTTGAGTTGGCCGGCCCGCTACAGCCCCGCCCGCCCGACCGACCATCTACTTAAGGCAGCCTTGATGGGCTGCAGTGCTTCGGCTGCGAGGCTGGCTGGCTATTTGAGCCTACCTTGTGCACCGGGAGAAGCTTCAGATCCGCCAGCCCACGGCTCAAGAATGGCGGTGGGACTCCAACTTTCGAGACGATTTGATTAGATGGGTCAATGCGCTGGTCTGGATACCGGGAAAAGGGCAGGTCTCCTTCATGGAACTAGCCATGGACTTTGAATGTTTTGCGGCACGCACATTGCCGGCCTCACCCCAGGCCGTGTACAGGGCGTCCGCCCTCCCGCTGCCAGAAAGGGCTAGGGTATTGAAGTTAGCCCTGGCTACCCTGCAAAGGCTGAGCACAGCTGGAGTCGTGTTCCCAGGTGGCGTGCTAACCAAGTGCTCCTCCCTAGTCCCGCCGGGGGCCCCACAGTGGTGGGCGTGTCTGCACGGCCGTATTTCACACGGCGCCCGGACATGCTGAAACTCTTGCACAACCTGCAGGAGTACTGTGAGTTGCGCTGGACGGCCGTACTACAGGCGCCGGCCCCTTCGCCGGATACCAGGCAGAGGAATGCCCGGCGGGCCAAGGAAAGGCGGGAGGCAAAAGAGTCTAGCCCCAGCATCAGGGAACGCATTCCCAAGCTCAAGTACAGGACATCGCTGCTACCAGCTATGCACACCCCCAAAACTCTCACTGGCAGAGGGGGGGGGGCAAAAAGAGCACCAATTTGTTCGCCCCACCCCCGCGGGTTCTAAGCCGACCGGGACAATACTCGCCATCGCCGGCGTGGTCGCCGGCGGTGACTTCAAGCTGGCACTCAGTGCGACATATGTCACCAGACCATTGGTCGCCGGCGTGCACGTCCGGGGGGCGGGGGTCTGACCACGACCAGGATCCACCCGACCTGTCCCCCACCTTGCTGGCACCCCTTTTTGAGGATGCAATGTCTGATGCTGCCCCGCGAGAGGACAGCACTCACCGTGAATCTGATGAGGACATGGACCAATACGAAGTCCAGTACTCTGCCCCACCCCCAGTGGAGATGAGGCCCCCTCACCCCTCTATCCTACATCCTTTGCACGTAGCACAGCGGCTTTGTACGGAGTTGCCAGGCATGGCCCGACATGGCCACGGATGGGTCCGTGAATCCAATGCACGACACTCCACCATGCTGTACAGCATGCAGGCAGATACCCTGTCTACTAACCACACGGCTGGGCTCATGAGGCATGGACGGGCTTCCCGTGAGCAAACGTAACGGGCGGTGGGAGGATCCTCTTGTCATACAGGGCAGCAGCTCTCCTGAAACCCGCACGACTTGCCCCTTGGGTGAATCTGGGTGATGGAATGGGCAGAAGCCCCATGGACTATTGCTCCTTAATATGGTTTCCTTCCTTGAGCCTACCTTGTGCACCTGCATGGGATTGCCGCAGACAAGCAGCACTGCCACGCCCCACGGCCAGTGGGCACGATGGCGTTTTACTCGGAAGCCCTCGCTAAGAGATGAAATGCCATGGTGCCCGACTGCCGGTGCGCACGCGCCCGTCCTGAGCCATGATGTGGGTTTGCTATTGTCCGCAACGGGTCCAAGGGAACCGCTTGGCCACCGGGCACGAGTGCGTACCCTCGGGGGTGCCCTTGACGCGGTGGGCGCACCGCGCAGCTCTGAGGGACACCCCGGGGACTGGGTGACGCCATGCGCCGGACGGCGGTGTGACGCGGTGCACTGCCCGTGCACCGCGGCGAGTGCGCCCCCCCCCCCCCCGAGGGGGTACTCCGACGTGCCCTGAGACTCCGGTGCTCGGTGGGACACAGCTCGGCGAATGTTTCATGTTTCATCAACGGCACGATTCAGTTATGCGCTTTCCATGCCCTTTCATTTGCCTTCCCCTTTTGCCTGCATTTAAACCTTTGCCGGAGCGTGCGGCGGCCCAGACTGCCGCGCCTTTGCACGCGTGCGTCCGGTCGCGGTGCGCAGAAGGTTGTATTGCACTGCCCTATCTGCTCGCCCTACCTCCGTGTCATGTCCGCTACCGCACTCAGCCGTGGGACAATCGGAGCACTGGACTGCTCTGATTCCTGAGTCCGAGAGTTCTCTCGGGTGCGGTCTCGTAAGAGGGCTTTGCCGGCTCAGCAAGGGCTGAACCAAAATGAAAAAAGGGAGGTTGTATGGCGGGGGGGGGGGGGTCGGGAAAGGGGCTCAATGGACAGAACCATTAGTCAGTTATCATGAACTCTGGCACCAAAGGCGCCGACCTTTTTATTGAGCATTGAAAACGGTCACATTTTTTCACCGAACGTGTGGCAACCGCGATTTTTGCGATCCTCTGTGCAGTATCGGTACGTGGGGGCATGGGTAGCTGGCCCTGGAGCGGCCCAGCAGCATCGCATACTGATGATGGGCTACCCATACCCCCCCCCCCCCCCTCCAACGAACACTTCCGTTCGGACCGTGTTTTTTGAGGACCTAATTGATTTGGTACTGAATCAGGTACCAGGCTCCAGAACCGCGGTTTGAAGCGAAAGGTTTGGGGAAATGAGGGGCTGTTGTGATGTATCTTGCAGTAATGGTGGGCGAATTTGTGAAGCGGGTTGTTAGGGAATGGTGTCCCTCAACTACAGGACCTCTGTTGCCCACCATGACTGATACTCTGCCCCTGCCCGGGAGGTGCTATACAAGCGGTACCACACTTCTGCCCGTGCCAAGAACAAGAAGGGCCCCAAGCCTGGGGTGCATGTTCTACTTTTCCGCATGAAGCGGGACCACAGCAAGGACTTCTACTCTGAAAAGTGCTAATTGGAGGCCTCCACCGCATTGTGCTTTGAATGGGCTGGGTAACTTGTGCCTCGGATGTGTTACCACCGGTTCACAATATCGTCGCGTGCACCGAACGGTGTCCAACGAACACTCCTCCTCAGACCGTATTTTCAAGGACAAATTGTTCGTTGGACACCGTGGGGGGGGGGGGGGTACGTGGAGGTGCTGCGACAGCTGTTCAGGGGGGCAATGGTTTCAACCAACGAGACCTGCCGAGGGCGATCGTCGACGCCACCTGTCTTTGGTTCTTCTGACGTTGTCCAACCCTACAGCATGGATAGCCCTTGGCCTGAGTCTGTCGATATGCTTTGTGTATTCCACAGAAGGTCTACCACACTGTACATAATGGATTGCAGCTGAATCGTGAGGCACACAATTCATTGGACTACGGCTCTCTCTCTCTCTCTCTCTCTCTCTCTCTCTCTCTCTCTCTCTTTCTCTCAACCAACGAGACAGGTACCCTCCCCCCCCTGTGTCGTTCCCCACCCCCTGTCATTCCCCGCGGGGGGGTGGGGGACCGTCACTTGGTCAACCCAAAATTTTTCGTTGCGGCTCATTGTGCTTGCGCCTGCCAAGCCTCCTACCAAGAAGGCAAAACCACCACCCAAGAGTGCTGCCCAGAGCATTCCAGTGGAAAGTGGTGAGCATGTGCAAGAGTTCAAGGTGAAGTGGAGCAGGACCAAGAAATTTTACACCGAGCCGGTCAAGGAGTAGGTCTCCGTACATTGGCAGCCCTTTGAACGCATCCTATGCTGAGTTCTTTCGTTTTATGCTGCAATTTCTGTGCCTGCAAATGTGCGTGTACGGGTGGGGTGTGGTCCCCCAGGGGGGGTTGGGGGACCGTCACTTGGTGAGCATCCCCCAGGGGGTGGTGGGGGACCGTCTTCCCTGGGGTGGGGAACGACACGGGGGGGGGAGGGTACCCACAAACAAGCAACATGGTGCTGATCAGCAGGTGACACATCAGCCCACCGTGCCTTTCCCCCATTTGGGATTGGCCTGGGAAAGGGAAGATGTACGCTGTCCTGGGGATATTTTTTCGACATCAATCCCACACCTGTGCAACGCCCCCCACTTCTGTTCACGGGGCGTTCATTCCTCTCAGCTCGATTCCAGGGAAGTCCGCCAGCGCGTGACAGTCACCACGCCGCTGCACCGGTGACGGATTCCGAGGTCCAAATAGACGACGTGCCACCGCTTGCAGCGGCATGTGGGCTCCCATGCGGGACAATCAGCGTTGTATTTTACCTGCCACTAAGGTCCAGTCACACTGTCCGAGCGCTTAGGAGGCACACATAAGAGAGAGAGAGTGTGTGTGTGCGCGCGCGGGGCAGGGTGCCTTCGGCGACAGAACAAGAGGCTCCCGGGGCTCGCCATGAACGCTCTCTTGCCCGTGGTTGGGCCGCTTTGGGTTATGCTCGCCGGGGGGTCACCCCCATGCATCAAAAAAAGGAGGCTCCCGGGGCACACGTGAGTGTGAGAACAAACAAAAAGGAAGATATGCACTGTCTTGGGGATAATCATTGTGTAAGTGTCGCATGTACGGCCTCACATATCTTATCCTGGAATTTCATGTGAGTTTTAGGGCACGGACAGCGCTTGCGACGAAGCCCCGTGTCCAAGCCCTGTGCGTAGTCAGGCCGTACTAACCGAAGGTTTTGGTGTTCGGGGCACGATTGGGCGGGGGGGGGGGGGGTATGGGTCTCTTGTGTCACCAAATGGGCCAAATGCCTCTTTTACATGTGCCAGGCGCATGCGGCTACTTGTGTCTGACCATCCAAATCCTTCACGTGTTTCCCCCCCCACGCCCCTCTCCTCCGTCTGTCTCCGTCACTGGTACTTCGCAACATTGTGACAGATTCATTGCCTCCTCTGGCAGTGCCTTTTTGACGTAAGGGACAGTACCTTCCCCTCCCCCTTGCATAGTCATCACCCTTGCATAGTAAGCAAGCATAAGTAAGTGAGCAAGGGACTCGGCACTTTCCGTTTTGAAAATTTCCTCGGATGGTCAGATATTGAGCTTTTCCGGTGTGTTTGGCTGGACAAGGTGATATTATTGGTGCATTGCTGTGTACTTCAGAAGTCTTACAATGGTACACGTGGTTTATGGGGACTGGCAAATGTTTTTGCCAACGGAAAATTGTATTTCACGCAATGTTCCTTGCCACAGGGGCTGGAACCCCCTGCCAAACCTGCTGCCCAGCCTGCTTCCAAAGCCAAACCTTGCGCTAAACCCTCAGCCAAGAGAGCAGCCAGGCCTGCAGCTGGAGAGCCCACTCCCAAAGCCCCAGTTGAGCAGCATCTAACCCATGGATTATTGCTCCTTAAAATGATTTTCTTCCCCTGGCCCTGTTGAGCATATGCAGCTCTTCAGAGTTAAACACCCCCGCCAGAAAAAGTGGCACACAAAGCCTGTCCCTCAACACAGCTGAACATGCATCCCAACAAGCAGTTCCTGGCTAATTTGTGGTTCATATGCCCTCGTGTCAGCATCTCTTGTTTTGTGTTGTGTGTCTTTTGCATGGTTCTCAGGGGCCAAGGGAACCGTGCAATAGTTACATCATCATGGTGCTGCAAACTCAGAGGGAGCGTTAGTCCGCAGGGCGCGCAGGGCAATTTTGGGAGCTACTTCTGATTCCTACCCCTGTTTTGGAGTGGATCCCCTCGGATGGGTGAGTGGGTGGGGGGTGGGTGGGATGGGGCAATTAGGGATGATTTCTCCTCTTGGACCTGCCCGTTTCCGGTTGGGGATATGGACTGGCCCCTTTCCAATTGGGGATATGGACTGGCCCGTTTCCCTCACCTGAGTTTAATGAATTGATGGCTTTGTACACATGTTGATATTGAGTCTTGTGGCTCTACAAAGCTACTATTTCAACAAAAGAATTTGGGTGCGCAGTAATAATTCTCTAACACAATGCTGCAATTAGAAAGTGTAGGTTGTAGAGCAGGGCACCTCCATCTTTTATTTCAAAGCAAATGGACTGAAACCAACAAATGCAATTTTTGTCACCATGGTCTCTCAGTGGTTTGAGCAGTTCACAGGCATTGGATGAGTCGAAGCCCAAGCTAACCTTCTTTTTTTTTTTTTAATTTTTCTTTTTACCTACATGTATAGCATGAAAGCTATCTTGCTGAAACAGTACAAATGCAAAATAAGGTAGTATAGCATGGCTAGATGCCGCAATCATATTGCATACACATGCGCCACCACTTTGGCAACATATCCGACATCAAAAGATACAAAAATTGTGAACATCAAAGTTTAGCACCATTTGTTGTTAACCAATGCACTCATGGGGGCAAATTTTGTAAACGGCGTGCGCCAAAGTCATCGCCATGCGCGACATGCAACTGACGGCGCAACACAATATAGCCCCATGTAATCACAACAGTATTATTAAACACTACCATCTCAAAATGGAGGTAACAGAGGTTGTCATTCAAAGCCACCCATCCTTCGGTTGCAAAAATCCCGTTCAGCACTTTTAGACACATGAATGTACACATAGCAGTGTCACCAAGCTACTACAACCAAACTACTACATAGATAAAACTTTAAGTAACAGGTAGGCACTTAATGAAATTAGTGACAACCAACATGTTACTTAGCAAGCAATCGTCATTCTTGACGCAGCTTTATTGTGTATCTTACAGAAAGTCTTTCTAGCATGGTCCATAACAACCACCAAAACAGAAACATTTCTTTTTAGGATCGAAGAACAAAAGCAACTTGGCATTGCAAACTTATCGGGATTTTGCAAATTGCAAGAAGAAGTTTTTTTTCAAACAAAAAATTTGCACCGAGGCAGCGAATTGTGAAATCGGCATCCAAGGTGCGAAATCGCTCAAGTCACTTTGAATGACTACCAGTGTCACGTTAATTTTGTGATCATTGTGTATTTTTTAATCTTTTTCTGTTCAAGCAAAGCTATGCTTTGTTATGTTGTCAGCCGAATGCCGCACGTGGAGTGACTCGGCTCATGGCATTTACAAAGAGTGCACCTGTGGAATTTTCGGAAAACAAAAATTGGTGCTAAACCTTCATGTACACAAGTTGTACAACTTTTTTGATTGGCTTTCTAGTGCTGAAGTGCCCTCGTCTTTGTATGCATTTTTTTCCAACATGTCCACCCATGCCGGTTGTCATATTATGTGTTTATATTGTTTCAGTAACATTGCTCTTTTGCTACATTTGAGGTACCTCAAATCCTCAACATGGCTTTCCAGTCATCCGGCGCCAATGAACCGCTCAAACCACTAAGAAACTAGAGACCATGTCGACAATAGTTGCATATTTTGGTTTCATGTGCTTTGTACTGAAAGATGGAATAATTTTTTGGTGCAATCTACACTTTTTGGTTAGAACGGTAGTTTGGAGAACTTTTCCCCTACATCCTACATTTTTCAAATGAAGCAACAGCTTGGTAGAGCACCCAAACTCAACATATCAATATTTATAGTAAAATGTCAATTTATTGAGAAGTATGCACGAATGGATGGAAAAGATTCGCCATGAGCTGCGTTGAAAACCATCTAGTATGTTTGAAATCACGTTGCAAAAAATCAAATGAAAATCATTGCCCAGTTTTTTGGTTCCATTTCAAACAAATGAAACCTCACATAGCTTTCTACGTTAAACAAAGTGAAGTGGACCCACAATCCTAAGCACCACAGGTTAAAAAGGTTTTGACAGATCGACACATTGATGTCATTTTACTGGCATGCATGTCATTTGCTGATGCATGATGATCATGATTTGGATGGTCACTGATGCATGATGATCATGATTTGGATGGTCACTGATGCATGATGATCATGATTTGGATGGTCATTTATACTGATTTTGTATCATTGCAACCCTGTGTCTCTAAGGCTATTGGAGTCGCTTTTACTACTATTTAACACAGTTTCGTGCTATGCGCCCCTCTTTGAGTGGGAGCCTTTGTGGGCTATTGGCGCTATTCATTCTTTTGCTCTTGGTAGGAAATACCCATGGTGGTCACATTTGCACAACACAAATGACAAGCAAAGGGCAATAGAGAAAGCAAATAAGCAAAGCGTGTAAAGTAAACGAAGTGAATGGAAGACTGCGAGTGTAAATAAGTCAGTGGTTTGTCACATACTCTGTGTTTGTACAGCCTCAGTGTGATACAATGAATGAGTCCAAGGTGCAGTGCTTTCTAAGGGGTGCTGGTTAGAGCCTAAATCTTAGTGGTAGCAGAGCGAACGATTCTGAAGGTGTCAACTATACAAAGGCGCCTGATCTGTCTGTGTCTGTCTGTTCTGTCAGTTCTGTGAACAGTTCTGCCTGTTTGAATCTGAACTGTGATAAACAAGACGAGTGACATGGATTCCCCAACCACAACTGAGGCGAAAGAAAAAGACACCCCTACAACAACCTCCACAGATGAGTCCCATACAGACGAGAGTTAAAGGAAGTCCTTGAATCTAAACCCTCATCCTCAGAAAACCCTGCGTCTAAAAGTCTCAACCCTGATCCAGAGGTAAAGGTGCGAGATGTGTCGGGTCCCAGCGCAGAGACAGAAGTGCGCGAGGACGCTCGTGAACACGAACCCATGCGCGAAGACGCTCGAGGTGAAAGGCACGAAAGCGTCGACAGGGACGACGCCAAGCACGAAGACGGCAGCGTAGGTGAACCGGAGGAATGGAAGCAAGCAGTTGACTTTGCGAAGGAAC
The DNA here is from genome assembly GCA_964036045.1 of Eutreptiella sp. 'Long Island Sound 2002'. Taxonomy (NCBI): domain Eukaryota; phylum Euglenozoa; class Euglenophyceae; order Eutreptiales; family Eutreptiaceae; genus Eutreptiella; species Eutreptiella sp. 'Long Island Sound 2002'. The sequence goes on along the minus strand of OZ038394.1, from coordinate 30,300,960 downwards.
TAGCGAGCGAGGGTAAGCTAGAGTGGTTTAGGACCATGATGGCCAGGATTGAGTCAGGGAGAGTGGACGAGAGGAAGGATGAGGATAGGGAGTCGAGAACAACAGTGTCCGAGAGGTCAAAAGGGAAGAAGCATGACATAGGTGAGTTCAAGTTTGGAAAACCAGGACCACCTTCCTCACCTCCCACTTCCTCGACAAGTTCTCACACTTCTCGTTCGACAAAGACGAAAAGGTCGACAACCAGCAAAGGTGCGTCGGTGGCGTCCACGACGTCGAAGCTGAGCCGTGCGACGGAAATCCAAGACTCGTTGTCGAAGATGTTGGAGGAGCAGAAGAAGATCTCCCGACGGTTAGACGAGTTGGAGGAGTCCGGGAAAAGTCGCATCGAAAGTGACCTGAACACTTCTGCGCTCTCCAAGGTAACCGGACTCCACCTGTTAGACGAACATCAGAAAGGCATTTCACCCTTCCTTCCGAGGATCAAGGAGTCGTACCTGCCGGACGAGTTTGCTGTGAGGATCAAGGTGGGTAGCTTGCAGGAGGCGCGCGACAAACATGGGTTAACGGCGCTTGCACTGCTGGCCATTTCACCTTCCAAGGTGGATGACAGCGATCTCGACGACAGCAAAGATTCAGGGAGTGGTACGAAGGGCACAGCGAAAGGAAAGCTGGAGATACCTCTACCTGTGTTCACTGGGAAGCGCCTCGACCTGTACGCGCGTGACTTCGTAAGGTACCTGCGAATGACAGGGCAGAAAGCTGCAGATGAGATGACCCGCGCCGACCTGATCGTGACAGGCTGCAAGAACGAATGGCTTCGAGGAGTGGTAGACGACATCTTAACCACGTCGGAATCATGGGTACACTTTCTGAAACAAGTGGAGTCTGCCTTCCCTCACTTCGAGACGGATGCATCCATTCGCGGAGCCTTGGAGAAAGTACAGAAACTTAAAGAACTCCCAACTCCTGCCGATGTTCGTCAACTGCTGCAGAAGCTCAAAAGCCTTATGACCCAGTTGAAGATTCCTATGTCCGAGACCGAGAAACTCCTTTTGCTGACCCGAACGATTCAGAAGAAGACTTGGACCGAATGTCGGTCGACCGTGGAAAGGAAGGCGAAGACGCACACCTATCAAGACTTGGCTGACTTGCTGGAGGAACTCGCCCTCGAACGAATATCAGACCAACATGTCGAAGGTGAACGCGAAGCTCAACTCAATTTCCTGAAAGGAGGGAACAAGAACAAAAACCAAAACCAAGAACCGCCTCCCGAAGCTGGTCAAGACGAAGAAATCCAAGACTTATACTGGTCAGAAGGACAAAAAGGCAACGGAGGCAAAGGCAAAGGAAAAGGACGTGGGAAAGGCAGCGGTCGTGGAGGCGGTCGCGGAGAGTGGGTATGGCAACCGCCTCAATTCCATTCCATCGTGTGGTGCGAGTACTGTGGGAAAAAGAACCATGCTCATGACCAATGCTGGACGAAAGAAAGGGACGAGAGGAAAGCCCGCGCTGCAGCCAAGAAACAAGGAGAAGATCCTGGCAAAGGGAAAGGCAAAGGCGACGGAAAAGGCAAAGGCGACGGAAAGGGCAAAGGCAACGGAGAGAAAGGTGGCAAAGGAGAATCCGGCAAAGGACAACCAAGCCAAACCACACCGCCACCCAACGCGATTCCCTTGCCTGAAACCGCTGAAGGAGAAGAAGGACCAAGCAACCGAAAGAGAAGGAGGTTCCTCAAGCTTCAAGAGAACCTTACCAACATGGCCAAATCCTGTGGAGTTGCGTTGACGATGGACGCAAAGCCACTCCCTCCGCAAGACAAGTAGGGAGGCGGCTCTTTGGGGAAGGGCTACCTGTTGCCAGTCGAAGTAACCGAAGCATCCGCGATTGAAAGTTTTATTGATACGGGGGCTACGAGCAGTATAATGGCGGCGAAACACGTACCTGAGGGAGAAATTGAGTACGCGCCGAGCGTAGGTATTCGTATTGGCGACGGGAGAATATGCCTGACCGAAGGGAAGTACAGAGGGACGGTGATTCTGGGGAGAAGGAGATTACCGAAAAGTTTCTTAGTCCTCGAGACGGACGCGTTCGACGCAGTGCTCGGTGAGGACTTCTTCGAGGGGAACCCGGAGATTCGTTACCTGGGCCTTCAGTCACCGAGACACCTCCTAGTACGGACAGACGACGGAGAGTGGGAGAAGGTGCACCTCGAAGAGACCGCGGAGATTGTCGAAGGAGTAAAGGTCTTGAGGGATATCAGCTTTGACCTGGACACGGAAGTTAAGGTCGAAGGGCTGCTGCGTTTGGAGAAAGAAATGCTACTAACCCTGGAGACCTACACCTCAGCGACAGAGATGAAGCTACACGCGTACGAGGAGTTGAACATCGAAGGTGATCCCTGCGGTGACGATTTTATCGAACTCTTCGCTAACCACGTCAACGCAGACAGCGAACTCTACTGTTGGAGACAAGGCAACAGCGCCTGGTGGTACGATTGGCGAGACCTGGGGAGATGGAAGTACCTGTACGCCAACCCACCGTTCTCCCAAATGGAGAAAGTCTTGACGAAAGTCGCGTTGGAAGGTGCACGAGTAATCCTTGTCGTACCTGAAGAAGGGAAATGGATGAAGAAAGCGTGGAGAGAATTACTGACCAAGCTGACAATAACCCAAGTACGACTACCCGATGTTCCTATGTACAAAGTTGACTACGGGGTGGAGCTACTGCCCGCTCCCAAGTGGCGAACGAATTTATGTCTTGTTGACGGATCGCTCAACCCGGTGGCGCGAGAGGACTTGAACCCCGAAGTTGTCGAGAAGATCACGACAAACAACCGAGGATGGGGAAGAAAGCACATGTTACAACACTTTCCGGACCTGAAGGAATCGCAACAAGACCGAAAACGCGAAGACATGAAGGTGACCATCAAAGAAGTACCCAAAGGAAACCGAGAACTCCCGGCGGAAGAGAAAGGTGAACTCTCGGAAGAAGCGCACGACAGCGATGGGCTGTCGGAAGCTCCTAGTATAAGCACCATCGCACCTGTGACTGAAGGGAGCTACCCAACTTCGATGGAGTACGAGGACATGTTCAACGACGTTCTTTTGGCTTGTGAAAACGAAGAATTGTTGCTCCGACGAACCATCGAGGAGAACCTACAGCCGAAGAGCGAATGGCATGGATTTCAGTATGGGTTCGAAACAAAGAAGCGAAAGACGAATCTAGCTAAGCCGACAGAGTCGTGGCCCATGTCAAAGCAGGATCGAGAAGAAGTGAAGGCCCTACTCTGGACGCGCATCGATCAGATTCAGAAAGAGGAGTTGAAAGACCTCTGGAAGTCTAAGGTTTACTTGCCCGATCACGATGATGGAGCGACAGACGAGTACTCGGAGGTCTTGAACTACACCGATCTGTGTGACCTGTTAGAAGAGTACAGGGAGACTACGGACTACTATGCCGATGAGGAACTCAACACAGGTGGCGCGAAGAGATGCAAGAAGAACAAACGCCAGAGGAAGAAAGAACATACCAAAAGATGTGAACGTGCTTTTGGGTTGACTGAAGTCGGGATACCCGAAGAAGTGAAACCGGACGGTCTCCACAACCAAAAGAAGGATGAATTCGGGCGAAGCAACCTGCAAGCGAGCGAGGACTTCATGAGCAAAGTTAAAGAACACGACGAGCGCGTGTGGAACATCTTACACAAGTACCAAGAGGTGTTCGGACCATTGCCATCACCTGGAACCTGTAAAAAGCTGGTACAGCTTGACTTGGAGCTGAAAGAAGAGCACGCCAAAGATCGAATAAGGTCGAAGCCTTATCCGTGTTCCAAAGCTGACATGGACGAGATCATGCGGCAAGTTTTGGAGTGCGTGGAGGCGGGGCTGATCGAGGAATACAAGGAGGGAGACTACCCCAAGCATTGTTCCCCTTGTTTCCTAGTGGCGAAGCCAGGGTCTACGGCGAAGAGGTTAGTCGTGGACTACCAAAAGCTCAACAGCAAGATCAAGCAGCACAGTGGGTCCCTGCCGTTTATGGAGAACACGGTGGAAAACGCAGCGGACTGCAAGTTCAAGACGAAGATGGACAAGAGGTCAGGCTTTTGGCAAGTGGACCTGACGGAGCGCGCAAAGGACATGATGGCTTTCATCACTCCACAAGGCCGTATTTTCAAGTGGCGAGTGATGCCTTTTGGCATTAGCAACGCCCCAGCCTTGTTCCAGGAGATGATGTCTCAAGTCCTGTGCCTCGTCAAGAAGAGACCAGCCGTTCAAGAGCTACTCACAAGAGGTGCCGTGTTGGAGGCGCACATTGACGACGTGCTGCTAGGGACCAACTCGGTCGAGGACCATTTGGTACTCTTGAGTGAATTTTTCGAAGTCTGTCAAGAGCAACACTTGAGGATAAAGCTGGAGAAGTGCGAGTTCCTCCGGAGGGAAATGGAGTATCTGGGGTTTACGATTGGACCGGGATGGTGGAAGCCAACGGATGCAAAGTTGCGACCATTGCTCGACTTTGACCTGTCTGAAGTCAATGGGAAGGCCGAAGGTGTCAAGAAAATACGCCAGTTCGTGGGGTCGTGTAACTATTACCGAAGACACCTGAAGAACTTCACCTTCAGTAGTGCACCCTTGACCGACCTCATCAAGAACGAGACCAAGTGGCAATGGACAGAGAAAGAGCAAGCAGCACTGGAGGAAATGAAAGGAAAGCTCAAGAACTGCCTGATCTTAGGCGTACCTCGGCCAGTTGGTGAGATGTTGCTGGTTACGGACGAGTAAGAAAAAGTGCTTTTCCATTGCTTTGAGGCATACTCTAGTTGTATTAGAGATGCACTGAGCATCCATGCATTTTAATCTTAGTATTGGTCCAACCAAAAGTGGTGATAACACATTTTGACCTATGGAACCAAACACCCAATCAGGATATGGAGTGGACCCCTTAATCCCCTTTCAATCAGAAGTAAAACATCTTTTCCTGAGTTGACTGAGCACTGACATACCTAAAGTAGAGCCTATGAATTTATCTATGTTTTTCCATGAATTCTTAGCTGTCCTAGTGGTATGCACCCTAGGGGGCTGGGCACCTCTTTTTGAGAGGTCCTGGGTTCATTTCCTGGTCAGCCTAGCTAAGTAGGAAGATCCCATGTGACATGGCAGTGACCTCATCGCCACATACCATGCCACCTCAGCACATATGGGACCCAAAACAAAGAGTGCACATCTCCTAAGATGGCACTATGGAGAGAGAGTGATCCTGAGGCAGTTTTCTAACTCTTTTCCCAAAACATTTCAGCTATCTCTGTGAATATGCATTCATATGTGACCTGAGTTGCAGTTTCTGTGAATATCCAATCATCTTTCACTGTCTACACTGCAGCCCTTCATGCTTTGATCCTGAATTACCTTCTCCTTGCATACTATTGGCTTGGGCTATCCTGGATTGACTTGGCTTTACTGTATTTCAACAAACAAAAGCTTTTCATCATCCAAAACAAGCAGCAGGACACCCTACAGCAACAACAAGCAGCAGGAGAAGCAAAAACACAGTGCTGAAAACACTATAAACTTTTCTGGTAGCAAGAGGCAGCCTGTCTCTGTGCACCGGCAGCGACCCCGCGCCGTACAACCAGTGCTCCGAGCAGGCAAACATAAGCAGAAGGGCGGATTAAGATGGACCCAGGAAGAGTGGACACCGATGTGAACACAGCGCCAGCGCCTGAGGCACCGGCAAGGCCGGCACCTGACGCTGTACCTTCGGTGGAGCCCTTACATGGGCCAGTGGATACGGCGGAGGACTCCCTGGATGGCCTCCAGACGGCCTTCGGAGCCCTGACGGTCGAGGAAGTGGTCTCTCAGCCTCAGCCTGCGAAGAGGAAGAGAGAGAACGAGAGCGAGAAGGATGCTGGAGAAGGAGCAGACGAAGGAGAGGAGCAAGGGCAAGACCCGACGGATGTCCCTACCTTTGAAGGCGCACCAAGCGCTTCTGGCCTCCAAGCATCACCCTCTCCCATAACCACCACACTCCCAGCCGCCGCAACATCCACCTCCACAACCAACCCGCCTATGGCAGAGGGCACAGGCTTTACTGGCATGCCTCACTACCCCGCCTATGGCATGGGCCCACCTACCACTGCGCTCCTTGAGGCAACTACTGCCAGTGAGCCGGTGGCTTCCAGCTCTGCGCCGCGATGGTATGCGGCTGACCATCCCCATCCACTCCACGCCACTGGAACCTACATGGAAGTTCCTGGGTATGCTCCTGGGTGTGCACCTGGGTATGCACCCTTGAGTGGGTTGAGGAGAGGACCAGAGTCACTGGGAGGCAGGAGTAGAGGATCGGGAAGATCCTCCAACAGGTCGCTGACGCGGTCGGAGATCAACGAGGTGCTCCGAGGAGCCACTTCGCAAATCGTGAGCGACCTCACGCAAGAGATCAGGGAGAAACTGGAGCCCCTGATGATCCCGTCCCATGCGTCACCTACGACGGCGGGAATGTCACCCCACCGAGTACAGGCTAACCACCTGGCGGCAGGGTTGACAAATACCCTGGGGAGCCTGAGGAGCCGACCGATGCCGACTCCTGCAGCAGTACCGAGGAGTCCATTCGTCCCGAGAACGGCCCAGCCGCCCTACAGCCACGTGACGAACTCGACGAGGGCCGAGCTGGACCGGCTGGGGCTGACAGCCCTAAGGGCAATGGTGGACGTGGAGCCTTATGGCTCCAGTGATCTTGGCGGAGACCCCTCCGACGACGAGCCGCCGTCGATGGACTCTTCTTCGCCCTCAGACGACGAGGACCCTGAGGACCCCGAGGACCCCAAGGGTAAGAAGAAGAAGAAGAAGAAGAAGAAGACCCGACGCCCTGAAGGACGCCGAGCTCAGGAGGCGAAGGCTATTGCCACCTCCAAGATAGTGGTGAACCTGCCTGAGTTCACAGGCAAGGACCTCAGCGAGTTCGCTGAGAACTTTGGCCGGTTCCTACGACTGACCGGCCAAACCCACGCGAGTGGGCGAGTGAAGTGCGATCTGCTCCTGCAGTGCTGCAAGACCAAGTACCTGGAGAAGCAGGTCAGGCAGATCGTCACTAACTCCGCCACCTTTGCCGACGTGTTGGTTGCCCTGGAGAGGCAGTACCCGACCTACGAGACCGACCTCTCCATCAGGGCCGAGATCCAGAAGCTGCCCGTGCTGCCCAACAACCCCAAACCTGGCAGGGTCTCCGAGCTGTTGGCGGACTTGGATCACTGGGCTGGACGACTGACGCCCGGTTCCTACAGCAGCGACGACCTGCTGTTCTGGTTGTGCGCCAAGCTCCCCCGAGAGCTATGGGACGAGTGCCGTCTGACGGCTGAGCGCAAGGCTAGATCCCTCCGCTACGAGGATCTATGCGTGCTGCTCCTGGAGATGGCGCTGGAGAAGGAGAGCGACCAGCACCTGAACAACTACCGTCCTGGTGGAGGTTCTGGAGGCAAAGGGTACCAAGGGTCCCGACCTGGGCAGGGGACTACCCCCAAACACGCCCACGCCCGTCTAATGGAGAACGTGAAGGAGCTATTCTGGTAAGATGCCAGAGATGAGCAGGGCCACCTGCAGCACGCCTCCGACTGCGAGCAGCGAGACTGCTTTGTAGTCCAGGGGAAGCAGCAGGAAAAGATCACCGGCGCCAAAGTGAAGCTGCCGGATCATTACCGCTGCACCATCACGTGTGCATTCTGCGGTAAGCGGAAGCACTACGAGGATGAGTGCTACCATAAGCGACGCCTATCGGCGAAGCTTAAGGGGGAAGATCCTGGCAAAAGCTCAGGCAAAGGTGGAGGCAAGGCCAAAGGCAACGACTCCGGCAAGGGCAAGTCGAAAGGACGTGGTCAAGGTGGTCAAGACAAGGGCCAAGGTGGACGAGGAGGAGGCGCTAACCGCCAAAACGACAACAAGAACAAGGACAAGAACGGAGGTAACCCCAACCCTAATCCAGGGGGGAACTCCGAGCCCTCTGGAGGGCAGTCTGGACCTACCACACGCTCACAGACGCAGGCCCAGCAAGAACAAGGAGCCAAGCGTGAGCATGAAGGTGGTGATGACGGCAATGCCAAGAAGAGAAGCCGTTTCATGAGGATGGCCCGCAAATTGCGGAACAAGGGGTTCGAGGTGACCTGTCCCGCGGAATTCTGACGGGGACGCTCTGGTGGCACCCAAGACCTGGTGTTTTGGGTACGTATCCGACTAGGGGGACGTGAATACCTGGGGGTACTGGATACTGGCGCCACAATATCTATAGTGGCCAAGAAAATTTTACCTTGTGGGAGCCTGAAGAACACCATGACCACCGCCGCTATACGCATGGGGGATGGACATGTGGTGCACAGCTGCGGGGACTGTGAAGTGGAGGTACCTATGGGCTCTCGAACCATCGCCCATCGGTTCTATGTGATGGACACTGAGGCCTTCGACTTTGTACTGGGTACTGACTTCTTCGTGCAGCACTCCCAGATACAATCCCTGACGCTGCAAGCGCCCTACTGTAACTGCGGCCGTCAAACGCTACCATTAGCGACAGAAGCGCACTGCGGCCGTCAAACGCTACCATTAGCGACAGAAGCGCTAGTCTACAGAGGTCGCGCCGGGTAATAGTGACCATAATTTCTCGCCTTTTCTGTGAGCGCTCCTCGGTGCATGCATAATATTTGCGACCTTTCGATGCGTGCATAGTATTCCCGCAAGACAATTCAGCCCCTGATGCTATGTATTTATATAGGGTATGATGAGCCCTTGAATTGTCTCTTGCCGTCATTGCTGCCTTTGGTGCCGCCAACAACACTGCTACTGTGACTGGATCCGGTTCACGACATATTTGACTCTTGTACGTTACCGCCGTGGGATATGGGTGTCTTGCATGTACTGCTTTGAGGAGTGTTTTGGCTTCCGGTAAAACCAGCAGGCACCGGGTGAAACAAGCAAGCAAACAAGCAGCAGGCCTTGCCAATCAAGGAACTCAAGAGACCCGAGAAAAGGAAACAAACAATAGACCTTGCACTTACAAGACAATGGTAAGCTGCACTTACAAGACAATTCAAGTCATCAAATGATATCAAGTTCCAAGTCTAAGTGGTGGAAGACCTGGTTCAAGCGCTTTGGTTTAAGCGCCAAGCGTTGTCCAAATTCGGGTGCTGGTGCGGCACTGCCGAATGTGCACTCCGAAGGTGCTTCTGGACAAGCTGACGTTCATCCGACGTACGGAGACAAAGGAAGTGTTTTGAAGGTCAGCCAGGATTCGGATGAAGGGAACAACGTTGGTGCAGAGCCAGACAAGACACAACGTCGTCTCCCAGGCGCGCAGCGTCGCCGTAACAGAAAACAGCCAGAAGGAACAGAAAAAAGGCCAGATTGCGACGAAGATCTCACACAGGAGCCTATTGCGTTGTTGGCTCATGCAAGAGCCTTGACTCAGGCGCCGTTACAACCAGTGCCCCTGTCTCAACCCGCGCCTTACTTCCCTGAACATTTCGTTCGTTCGGATTGTGATGAAACAGAAGTGGACGAACCAGTGTCTCTCCTTCAGCGGGCGCCACAGGTGACAAGAAATGCCAAGACCTCCTGCCAGCTTTCTGCAGCCGCGCTGGAATTAACTAACGATTTTGAGTCGGAAGAAGTGGTTCCATGGTTCGAGGCTCAGAAGGTCCTTACCGTGTTGGTTACAGGGCTCGAACAAGCGTCTCAACAGGCCTGGAACGCAGAAGTCCCCGAAGTGGTGAGTCAAACAAACTGGCGAGAGGTGATGTTACAATATTTGAAGGAGTCTGAAGGTTACTCTGATCCACAAGCCTGGTATGAGTCCTCCAACCAAACTGTCTGGGTGCAGCTAACTCCTACTGAGAGGGTGCGCCTCAGGCATGCTTATCCTCGATGGTCAGAATCACAAGCCTGGTGTTGGGCAGCGGAGAAAATTCTTGATCAGGAGTATGTGGTTGCACGGGTGGACAGTGACGAAGAACCAGTGTCCAGACCAGAAAACGTTCTTGAAGTGACCGGCACCGAAGTTCTCGAAGCGACACGCACTGATGACTGGTGGCGTCCTGAGTACGAGGACTGTCTGTCGAACTTTTATGTTCAAGGTGCTACACATTCGGTCAAAAACAAGGAACTCACAAGAGCGTTGCTACCGTACGAGGGTGCCTTTTTTAAGAGGTTCACGAAAAACATGGTGCAGGGTTTGAACTTCGGTAACGACTGGATTTCTGAAGAGCTCTTTGAGAGGGTCGTGGGAAAAATTACCCACGCAGAAGAATTACAGGACAAGCCTTTGTGTATTCGTGGCCTTGCTTATTGCCTCTTGACCAGAGAGTTGCCAAGCAACCATACGTGCCAACATTTAGTGAATGAGGAGGGAACAACTTGCCTTGAGTACTGGTGGGCGAAGGAGTTGACATCAGTCCTTCGAGATTTTCGGACCGTGCCATCTTCCAGCAAAAACAAAACAATTCAAAACAAGCGCAAGTCCAAGCAATCAAAGCGTCGCTAAGCCAGCAAGTGGTGGGCGACCAGCCATAAACGCCAGTCAGGAGTACTGCGCGTCAGGCCACAGCTTCACGCATCAGCGCGTCCCAGCGAAGGGCGACCAGCCATAAACGCCAGTCAGAAAACTGCGCGTCAGGCAACGGCGTCCAGCATCAGCGCGTCCAAGCGAAGGGCAACCAGCCGTAAACGCCAACGGCTTCCAGCATCAGCGGGTCCCAGCAAAGGGCAACCAGCCGTAGACGCCAGTCAGGAGTACTGCGCGTCAGGCAACGGCTTTCAGCATCCGCGGGTCCCAGCGAAGGGCAACAGTCTCCAGCATCAGCGCGTCTCAGCGAAGGGCAACCAGCCGTGAACGCCAGTCAGAAAACTGCGCGTCAGGCGACAGCATAGCCTTGTCGTGGACTCAAGAGCTTGGAGTGCTCTCCATGTGCCGTCAAGCATGCGCTCAACAGCGCGCAGCCCCATTCGTTTTGATGCCTGTGGTCATCTCTCTCTCTCTCTTCACTTCTATATATATTTGTTGGCGCCAGAACTACAGGAGTGTTGGGAAGCCAAGTGAAGTTTGATTTTGGCTTTGCTCAATGACGCTCCACCGCCTCCCTGTATGTATCTCTGTCCTGAAATAACCTTTGTAAATATCGAAGGTGGTAAGCTCTGTGGGAAGGGTGAAGATTGGGGAGCATGGGCAGTAGCCTCGAGCTTCAGCAACACTACTACGACCCAGTTGGGTGCGTCCATGTCTCGTTTCTCGGAACTGAGACCATTTTCTTCCTTCAGTGGAGTGACGCCGCACGCTACACACAAGTCTGTGGTAACAGTGTCCAATACCTAGGGACGTGGGGTTGAGGGACTTGAGGTGTCTTTGACATGGCGCTACATGACCAATTCACTCGACCACTCACATCAAGGTCCTTATAGGTGACAACATGACCAGAACAGGCACACATACCAACCCTACGCGTCACAGGTGCTCCTAATGCCACAGTGAGCTCCAGGCGTCCTTCGGTTTTGGAGTGACACCACGCCACAGTGGACATGCAAGTGAGACATAGAGGTCGTGGGACTGTGCCAGACTGATGATGTCTTGAGTCATGCGGTTTAAGGAGTAGTTGAAGTACGTGGTGTACAGAATAACCATGTTGTACAATACAATACAATACAAACAATACAATACAATGTTGTACGGGCATGGTGTGAACGAACCCAATGCGTCCTATGCGACGACTTGAGGGGGCGTTGCCTTTGGTCGGAGTCTTTGCATTCAATTGTTTCAATTTGTTCAATTCAATTTGTTCAATTCAATTTGTTCAATTCAATTTGTTCAATTCAATTTGTTTCATTTTGTTCAATTCAATTGTTCAATTCAATTCAATTTGCGATTGCCTCTAATTTGGGGGACAAGCAGTGGTATACCCCATACATGTGCATGTGAGTGCCACGTTTGCCGGCCTCGCTACTCTGTGGGTATCGGCCTTACACCCGTGGGTAAGTCCTGGTAGGGGGGTGTAACTGCGGCCGTCAAACGCTACCATTAGCGACAGAAGCGCTAGTCTACAGAGGTCGCGCCGGGTAATAGTGACCATAATTTCTCGCCTTTTCTGTGAGCGCTCCTCGGTGCATGCATAATATTTGCGACCTTTCGATGCGTGCATAGTATTCCCGCAAGACAATTCAGCCCCTGATGCTATGTATTTATATAGGGTATGATGAGCCCTTGAATTGTCTCTTGCCGTCATTGCTGCTTTTGGTGCCGCCAACAACACTGCTACTGTGACTGGATCCGGTTCACGACATATTTGACTCTTGTACGTTACCGCCGTGGGATATGGGTGTCTTGCATGTACTGCTTTGAGGAGTGTTTTGGCTTCCGGTAAAACCAGCAGGCACCGGGTGAAACAAGCAAGCAAACAAGCAGCAGGCCTTGCCAATCAAGGAACTCAAGAGACCCGAGAAAAGGAAACAAACAATAGACCTTGCACTTACAAGACAATCGTAAGCTGCACTTACACCTACCTCCTGTACGTGGACCACGGCAGTGGCAGAGAGTCTGTGCCACTGGAGCAGTCGGAACATACCTCGAGTTACCTGAGACTATCGAAGGAGGAGCCCTCGAACATGATGGCGGCCTCCAAAACTGAGGACTATCAACTATTGGGGGAAGTCCTAGACCAAGGTCTGAAGGAGTTGGGTTACTCTCGAAAAGACCTAAGTGTGGAGCTGTTCGCCAGCGACAAGCAGCATGTATTGGACCTATACTGCAGCAAGGGGAAGAACTGCAGCTACAAATTTTACTGGCCCTCTTTCGGGATGGCCTACGGGAACCCCCGATTCAGTGAACTGGGGAAGGTGCTGACCAAGGTGGCCTTGGAACGTTCCCGTATGGTCCTGTATTCCCCCGATTGGGGAGCCCATGGGGGCAACGAGTACTGGCGAACCCTCCTTGACAAGCTGACTATCAGCTCGGTGCGATTACCTGATGAGGCCATCTACGTGCCTCTGGGACGCAAGACGCCCATTGGGAAGCCCGGATGGGGGAGTATGCTCAGCGTGGTGGACGGAAGTCTTACCACCATCTCCTGGGAAGACCTGGACCCTACTCTGGTCCAGGCTATACAACGAGAAAGCGATGGACTCGCCTTGGGTGACTTGAAGGATCGCCTACGACCTCAAGATGCTGTTGAAACTACACCCGGAGGAGATGAGTACGTCGTGACTGACACCGACGCCCCCAACTCTCCCTGTCATGTACCTGTTCCTGATGGAGTCTCTGAGTGTGGACTATCTGAGCTACCTAGCTCTATCCACTCAGACGACGAAACTGAGCACGACGCCTTCTTCGTGCAGACCGCGGTGGAGGAAGTGGAGAACGCCGAGTACGTCACCCCACTAAAACCCCTACTCTCCATGAGGGTGGAAGACCCCGTGGATGAAGAGCTGGACCCTCGATCCAGGCTCAGGGAGTATGTGGATTCCAAGAGGAAGTTGGTGGCGAAAAAGCTATGCTACGCGAAGCCTACCCGCAGCTCGTGGCCACTGAAGCAAGGACGTATGGGAGACCTATCCCAATTGAAGGAGGACCTCGAACAGAAGATCACCACCTGGCAAAGGGAGGTAGATCTCAAGCTCATGAAGAGCGTATGGGGTGCCCATGTGAGGACCCCAGAGGAGGACGACCTCTCGGAGGAATGTGTATGTGAACCCCCTCGAGCGTGCCTATGTTGCCATCGTCCACCGGAGATGGTCGAGCAAGACCTTCTATATGCCTACCAAGGGCTGAAGGATGCTACCGCGGGCGAAGAGTCGGTGGAGGACCACCTCCCGACGTCTATTCAAGGGGCAAGCAACTTACACTCCGACGAGGACATGGAGGACAAGATCAAGGTATTGGACCCGCGGGTACAGAAGCTGATAAGGACCTATCTGGAGGTGTTCGGAGAACTACCCCCTCCAGCCTCGTGCGACAAGCTGGTACAGATGGACCTCAAGCTGAAACCCGAGTTCGTGGGTCATAAGATTCGGAGGAGACCCTATCCAGCTCCTAAAGAGCAGGCCGACGAGATCGAGCCACAGATACAAGAATGTATCGACGCTGGCCTAGTCCTGGAGTACAAGGACGGGGACTACCCCCTACACTGCAGCCCCTGTTTCCTGGTGGCTAAACCTGGGTCTACAGCCAAACGGCTGGTAGTGGACTATGGAGAGCTGAACAAGAAGACGCTGAACCACTCAGGGTCCATTCCCAATATGGAGTCTACCCTGGAGAAGATAGCCTCCTGTCGCTACAAGACCAAGATGGACAAGCGAAGTGGATTCTGGCAAGTGGACCTGACGCCCAACGCGCAGGAACTACTGGCCTTCATCACCCCTCAGGGGAGGGTATTCAAGTGGAAGGTCATGCCATTTGGCGTGGCTAACGCACCCGCTCTGTTCCAAGAGCTGATGAACAAGATCTTGTCCATCCTACGAAGGAGACCTAAGGTGCAGGAGCTCATATCCCGTGGGGCCCAGATGGAAGCTCACATCGACGATGTATGCCTCGGGACCAATACCCAGGAGGATCACCTAATCCTCTTGGGTGAGTTCTTTGCGGTCTGCCAGGAGAACCACACACGACTCAAGCTGGAGAAGTGTGAGTTCATGCAGGAGACCATGCAGTACTTGGGGTTTGACGTTGGCTATGGGTGGTGGACCCCAGCGGCCTCTAAGGCCAAACCCCTGATGGATGCCAAGGTGCGACACGAAGACCCCAAGAAAGGACTTCATGATGTACGTAGTTTCATTGGGGCGTGCAACTTCTATCGCCGCCACATCAAGAACTTCACCTATACCAGCGCCGTACTGACGGACTTGATCAAGAAGAGTACTACTTGGCGCTGGGGCCCACAAGAGCAACAAGCGTTTGACGAGCTCAAAGACAAGGTAGCCAACGCTAAGTGCTTGGGCGTGCCTAGGGCACAAGGGGAGATTATCCTGGTGACCGACGCCAGCAATGTGGGCGGTGGTGGAACGTTGTTCCAATGGCAAGCACTAGAGAAGGAGGAGTCTGACTCGGCCATTTCCCAATGGGGGACGGAAGGTCTCAACCGAGATGGAACCCTCAAGCACAGCTACCCTGACGACAAGTGGGTCCTAGTACCTCTTGGCCACTGGAACTGGAAGTGGAACCAGGCCAGGGGGAACTATTCCACCTATGAGCAGGAACTGCTCGCGGGCATGCTGGTGCTATCCTCACAAGCACGACTGTTGGGGAGTAACCCTGTGGTCTGGCTATGCGACCAGGAACCGGTCCGCAGTTTCCAGAAGGGTCCCCCACCTGAGAAGGCCAAGCTACGTCGCTGGTGGACCTACCTCAGTCAACTACGACTGACGGTACACCATATCCAGGGAGTGAAGAACGAGTGCGCCGACTACATCAGCCGCAACAACTTCGACGCCCTGATTGGTGCCCGGTCTGAAGCGCTGGCTAAGGAGGCGTTCAGCCGTATGGACGTACACCTGGACCTGAACATGACCATGATACGGCCCCTGGATGGACTCCAACAATCGGAGTACCTACAGGAGTTTGGGGATATCTACCGGCGCCTGGAGAAACGCCTTGAACCCCTCCTGGTCAACCAGGACCAGTGGAAGAGGGACAAGAGCTACCTATGGCACGAGGACCGCATCGTGGTGCCTAGTGACCGAGTTCCAGCGCTGCTGAAGTGGACCCATGAGTCCAGTGGTCATGTGGGTGCTGACCGTACCCTGAGGCTGTTCAAGCAGTGGTTCCACACTACGTGGACTGACGACCAGCTGCGGAAGACGCTCCAGCCTATCGTGGACAAGTGCCCGTGCAGGTCCTGTAAACCAGGGGATATCAGGGACAGAGGTCTCTACTCGACCCTGCCCAGCCCTCACTGTGCAAACAGTGTGCTATACGTGGACTACACGGAGATGCCGAAGTTCGGGGGCTATGACTTCGCCCTCGTAGTAACCTGTGGGTTGACCAGGTTTACCAGGGTGTTCCCCTGTACCAAGCACATTACCGGGGAGGAGACTATCAAGATACTCCTGGAGGAGTGGTTTTGTGTCTATGGGGCGCCCAAGGAGATCAACTCCGACGAGGACGTACGAGTACGCTCAGATACTGGCTGGTACAAGAGGGTCCTGAGATCCCTCAATGTCCAGGTGTCTACGGGGATTCCCTACTCTCACACGAGCAACCCCCTATGTGAGCGACAGATTCGTGTCCTGAAGGAGAACGTCAGGATATGGTGCAAAACTGAACGCACCAGAGACTGGGTGAGACTACTCCCCGTCGTATCCTTGATGATGAACTCCCAAGAGAGTTCAGCTACTGGCTACTCGCCACATGAACTATTCATGGGGCGCCCGGCGTGGTTCCTACATGCCCCCTATCCAGAGGACACCCATTCTTCTGTGGGTGAATGGGTCCAAGAGCAACAAGCGAAGGTGGACAAGGCCAAGGCTATGCTCCAGAGAGTGAGGGAGCGTCAGTGGAACAAGAAGAACAAGCACCGTGTACCGGCCACCTACCAAGAGGGGGACTGGGTGCTGGTGCACCACAGTCGACTACCCGCCTGGCCACGCTCTACCAGCGATGACCCGTACTTCGGGCCGTACAAGATCCTATCTGTGGATGGACACCGTATCACCGTGCGGTGTTCTCCCCGTCTAGGGGGGACCCTGGTGTGCGCTGCTCAACACCTGAAGCGCTACCATGATCCTGAAGACCTCTGTGGGGAGGAGTGGGAGCTGAACGACGAGGAAATCGCCGCTCTGGACCTACAAGGGGCTGCCAGCCCTATGGAAGTTGAAGGTGAACTCCCCGACATGAACGCCGAGGAGATGGCTAAGGAGGGCTTCTACCTGGTGAAGTCTGTCCTACGCCACCGCTATCGCCAGGGTTGGCGCTTCCTCACCCTCTGGGAAGGGTTTGGAGTCGAAGAGGCCACCTGGGAGCCCTTCTCTGCATTTGTTCTACCTGAGGGACGCCTAAACTCAGTTCTGGTTGACTACTTGTTCCAGAACAACCTTGGTGAGTTGCTGAGGCTCGCTGAGACGCTTGCCTCCAAGACTAAAGCTAGGGACTGAACCTTACCCTTACCTGCCAAAGCGTATGTGTGAGTGTGCTAGTCCTAAGGTCCTGAGAGCAAGCCGCAGAAGTGGTGTCCTAATTATACCCAAGTCTGCGCCCTTGCTAAACCTGGAGGGTTGGCTTATTGATGCCACGGGGTACGCCCCGGGTCTCCCCTCCCCTATGCGCCCAATTTCTGTGCTGGCGCAAAACCTTGGGGGAATACCCAGCGTGCTAATCCAGGTATTGTTTTCCCTACCTATCTGTCTACTACAGGGAGGGGTGGCCAAAAGCTATGAAGGCATGCAAAACGCCTGTTTGCTATGTGGCCAAAACACTGACCTAACCACTGTCACAGCCCACCAACCCCGCTAAAATTGCAGGAAAAGGGTGGGACAGTGACACACCCCCTACAGGTCCTACACACCCTACAGTGGCACCATCCTGGTGGGCGAGCACTGGGCAACTGGCTCTAGCCCCCACTCAGGACTACCACTCCTACACGCACACTCTACTGGGCGTTGCGAAGATGAAGGTCTCTTGGGTCCTAGCGACCCTCCTGTGAAATTGCAAGAGAACACAGCGCTACTAAGCAACTGTGGCCTGACAGGGGACGCCACAACGCGTTTCCCCTGTTAGGGCTTGGAGGGAAGGAGTGCTCTCGCGTGCAAGGCGCAGATGTCGATGAAGTCGGACTCCCTGCTCTGCCACAGGCGGAGCGGAGTTACTTGTTTGTGTGATCTGCGCCCTTGTTTAGCAGGGCATAAAAAAAAAATGCTGCTGCACCAATCACCCTACCTGCCCACCTGTAAAACAAAGGCAAATGAAAGGGCGTTTGCGGCGGAGGAACCAAGGCACACTCCAGGTATTATACCCTTCTCAGTGTGCCCTATAATACACTGTCCGCAAACACGCTGCAGGAGCAGCTACCCTTATCAAGCAAGCAAGCGTTAAGGGACTCCTCAGGTTCTCTTAAAGAACGTACCGAGGAGCCCCTGGGTAGCCTAAACAAGGTTTACCGTGCGCACTTCGCGTGGCCTACCCTTTAATGCGTGTGTGCATGCACGGGTCTGCGACAACATCGTGGGCAAACCTGCCCATCTGCGCGCCAATCTTGACTCCACCAGGGGGTGGCCCCGCCTGGGCGTACCTACCTTACCTACCGCTGGGGAGTGAAGCAAGGTGAGAGTACAAAAGGGGCGCACGCGAAGAACGTTGCTATGCACTTGTGTGTATGTCTAATCACCCTGATCTGACCGCTAATCATCTGCAATCTTTCTAATCCATCCCTCTATCGCGTCCTATCGTTGTTATCGTTGTTAGCGCTGCTACAAGGCTCGTTCACGGAGACACGAGGGTAGGGTAGGTAGGTAGGTGCACTCGGTCGTGGAGAGGCGCCCCATGGTTCCCCCTGGCGTCACCCCTGTGACGAACAGGAAGAGGCTTCGCGCGTGAAGAGGGGAGGCGGCTTACTTCCCGCTAGACCTGACTGTTGGCCCCCAACAAAGCGGCCCCGGGCTACGCCGGGAGGGCTGATCGCCGCCAGCGTGACATGCTTGTCTCGCCGGGAGGGTGTGCCCCCGTGCTTGCGCACGTCCCCTCCTTTGGGCGGAACCCTAGGGGTTCACCGGACTTCCTGGCGTATCCCGTTCCCAAGGCGTGCATGCACGTTCCTGGTACTAGGGTTCCGAGGCGCTTGGGTGTCGCACGCTCCGCCTCGAGTCCCAAAGCAGCGCAGGCCTTAGGATGCAGCCTTACCCCCGGGCTCCGGATCTCGTTTGGCCGGGTCACCTGCATGGCACGGGCTGCCTCAGTGCCCGGGCTGTGGGCACTGGGTTTCCTACTGTTGTGTGGTGTTTGTGTTTGGGTCCGGTTGGCGGTTGGGTGCGGGTTTTGTTAACCCCGTCTGTCCTGGCTGGGGTTTAGGGTGGGTGTTTTTGGGCTCGATTTGTGGTGTTGTCCCCCTAGTGTCGGCTATTTGTGGTGTTCGTGGTTGGGCTTCGGTTTCGGTCTGCTTTTGGGACGTGTGTGGTTTCGTGGGCGCCCCGCTTGCCCCCCGCCGTTTCCGGTTCCGGCGCGCGGTGTGGGCGTGTGTGCCGGGCCCGGGTCTCGCCTGTGCCCAGTCCGTCTTGGCTGGGTTGTCGGGGTGTGTTTTTTTTTTTCTTTGGTTTTTTCTTTTCTTTTTTTTTTTTTTTTCTGGGCTTTGTGGTCCCTGTCCCTCCATCCCCTTTCTTTCGGGCTGGGCTGGTGGCTCTCTTTTTTTTTTTTTTTTTTTCTGTCCCTTTTCCCCGTGGTCCGCTGTTACTGGCTTGGTGTTGCCGGTTTTGGGTGGGTGGTTCGCCTGTGCCTCTGCGGGGGTCCTCCTTTTTTTTTTTTTTTTTTTCCTTGGGGGGGGGGCCTGGCCGCCTGTGGTGGTGTTGGCGGGTGGTTGGGCGGCTGTGGGCTGTTTTCGTGCCTTTTCCCCTTCCCCCCTCCTTTTTTTTTTTTGGGGGGGGGGGGGGCTTGCCTGTTCCTCCCTCTGCCTTCCCTGGGCTGGCGCACGCACTGGCCTGTATTCAGTGTTGTCTTCCGGGCTGCTGTTTTCAGTTGCGTTCTGTGTGGCCATGTTCCGGCCCCATGGGTCGGGTGGGCTCTGTACACTGTGGGCTCGGCGCCCCTCCTTGCTGGGTTAGGTCCTGGCTCTGCCGGCTGGGCGGCTGCGCCAGGCGGCTGCTTGTGGTTTTGGGTTAGGGGGCTGGGGTTGCTCGTGTCCTTACCCCTCCGCGGTGCCGGCTGTAATCTTCTGGGTGGTCCGTCACCGTTGTCGCCTGGCGCGCTGTGGTCCCGTGTGTGGCCTGTGGTGCCGGTGTGTGGCGTGGTGGCGCGGCGCCTTCCCGGGTGTGCGGTGGCTGGCTTCGGTTAGTCCCTCAGGTTAGGGTCAGTTGTGTCGTGTTGTGCCGCTCTGTGCCGCGTCGCGTCGCGTCGTGCTGTGGTGCGTTGCTCTGTGGCGCGCTGTGGTGCGGTGTGCCGTGGTCTCGGGTGGTGCCGCGGTGGGTCAGTGGAGGTCAGCCTGGCCTGTGTGGGTCGGTTAGGTCTTCGGGAAATTCTGCTGAATGATCACGGTGTCCTTGGGGCGTGCACACTGACTCTCACCCATGGACTCAATCTTCACCGGGCCTCGCAGACAGGCAGGTGTACTCGGGGTGTAGGAGACACGAAGCGAGCAATGTGTATGCGGCATACGAAACAAGCATACCTGTAGGTTATACCTGATTCATTGAAGTCTTTTCAATTGATATTCAAATTCTTGAATTTTTGAAGCTTCTATTAGTTTTGGTGGAATCTGTATGTTTATTTATTAATGTGTGTCTCGTCATTTTCAAGACTACGTGAGACATACGTTTATAATTCCATTATTTCTCCATTTTCCGGCGCTTCGCTAGGAGCCGCTCCTGCGCGCCACCATTTTATGCGTATGAATTTCTGGATTTAAAAAATCCAGAGATGACTATAATTTCTATAAAAATGTGCTTCTGATGCACAATTGGATTCTGCCCAGGTGTGTCGTTTCAGAAAAATTCTACGCCGTCATTTGACGGATTTTGGTGTCGTCGCTTCGTTTTTGCGTGGATTCGTCCATAATTCTCCCATTCCTGCCTCTGCAGATACCCACGCGCAGCCTCGCTGAGTAGGCCGTGTTCGGGCCGAAACGCAGGTGCCTGGAGAGACTGAGCAGAACCAAGACCCCACCAAGGGGCAATTTTAATTTTCTTTCGACTCCCTTCGCCCTAAGACAGGTCACAGGTCGCCAGCAGGTTTACGAGAACCCATGCGAGTGTGTATAATGTGTCTTGCGTTTGGGTTGTGTCGACGCTGCGTCTTGGAGGGAGGGATGCATATGCACATGTTTGGCATGCTCCCATACTAACCCAACCAAGCCACAGGAGCCCCGGCAGCGCCATGAGCGCTGAGTCTTCTGTAGGAAACTGTACAACCAGAGCAGCAAAAGGACGCCAGCCATGGTGAGCGCCCATTTTTCAGTGTGAGGGAGACTGTAGGTATTTTAAAGTAGATGTGGAAACCAAGGAAAGGCCAAGAAAAATTCCCTTTTTCCTAAAATGCGACAGTGGTGGCCAGCACAGCACAAGGGGGGAGTAAGAAAAAGTGCTTTTCCATTGCTTTGAGGCATACTCTAGTTGTATTAGAGATGCACTGAGCATCCATGAATTTAAATCTTAGTATTGGTCCAACCAAAAGTGGTGATAACACATTTTGACCTATGGAACCAAACACCCAATCAGGATATAGAGTGGACCCCTTAATCCCCTTTCAATCAGAAGTAAAACATCTTTTCCTGAGTTGACTGAGCACTGACATACCTAAAGTAGAGCCTATGAATTTATCTATGGTTTTCCATGAATTCTTAGCTGTCCTAGTGGTATGCACCCTAGGGGGCTGGGCACCTCTTTTTGAGAGGTCCTGGGTTCACTTCCTGGTCAGCCTAGCTAAGTAGGAAGATCCCATGTGACATGGCAGTGACCTCATCGCCACATACCATGCCACCTCAGCACATATGGGACCCAAAACAAAGAGTGCACATCTCCTAAGATGGCACTATGGAGAGAGAGTGATCCTGAGGCAGTTTTCTAACTCTTTTCCCAAAACATTTCAGCTATCTCTGTGAATATGCATTCATATGTGACCTGAGTTGCAGTTTCTGTGAATATCCAATCATCTTTCACTGTCTACACTGCAGCCCTTCATGCTTTGATCCTGAATTACCTTCTCCTTGCATACTATTGGCTTGGGCTATCCTGGATTGACTTGGCTTTACTGTATTTCAACAAACAAAAGCTTTTCATCATCCAAAACAAGCAGCAGGACACCCTACAGCAACAACAAGCAGCAGGAGAAGCAAAAACACAGTGCTGAAAACACTATAAACTTTTCTGGACGCGTCGGATGTTGGAGGCGGAGGTACACTCTTCCAATGGCAACGCCTGAACAGGGAAATGTGCCAAGAAGTGGACCAAAAGCTCAGAACGCTGGGCGTAAACAGAGACGGAACGCTACGACACGAGTACAATGAAGACGAGTGGCGTTTGGTCCCGTTAGGCCACTGGAACTGGAAGTGGAATGACGCCCGGAAGAACTACCCAACCTACGAGCAGGAGATCATGAGCGGAGTCCTGTTGCTGGCAAGCCAGACTCGCATCGTGGGGTCAAACCCTGTTACGTGGTTGTGTGATCAGGAACCGGCACAAGCATTCCTACATAAGCCTCCACCCGAACAAAAGAGGATCAGGAGATGGTGGACCTTTTTATCACAACTTCGATTGGCAACCTTCCACATTCCTGGCGTGAAGAACGAGTTATGCGACTACCTTTCACGAGGTTCGTTCAACGACTTGCTGGGACGAGACACGGAAGAACTCGCGAAGGAGGCTTTCGCTAAGATGGACGTGCAGTTGGACCTCTTCGCAAAGGCTACACCCTCGAAATCTACAGAATGGAAGGTCACAGACCTGTTGCCCGAGTATCCCATCCTGAAAACGTTGAAGGAGGGACGAAGCTTCGTAGATGACGGAGGAGTCCAATGGGCACGTACGGCGAGTCACCTGTACAGAGAAGAAGTGATATGTGTACCGTCAACACACGTGAAGTCGATGGGGCGATGGGCACACAAGACGAACGGACATCCTGGAGTGGAACGAACACGTTGGTTTTTCGAGAAGCATTTCTACACAACCCTGAGCCAAGAGCGATTGAACGAAGTCCTAAGGGAAGTTTGCATGGAATGCTCATGCTCGAAGGCCAAGCAAAGCACCAGTGCTGATCAAGGTTTAACAGCTCACTTACCAATACCGAGAATGGTGAACAGTGTTCTGTACCTGGACTTCACGGAGATGCCCAAGTATTCAGGGCAAGACTTCGCCTTGCTCGTGACCTGTGGATTGAGCAGGTACACACGTGTGTTTCCGCTCACGAAGAAATGCGATGGAGAAACTGTCTTGAAAGAGCTGTTCGAAGGTTGGATACAAGCCTACGGGATGCCGAAACGGATACACAGCGACAGAGACATCAGATTTACCTCAAACACTGGCTGGTACACCGGAGTCCTCAAGAACATGGGCGTCGAGGTCGACTTCGGAACGCCGAACTATAAGAGGAAGAACACGCAGTGCGAGAGGCAGATCAAAGCGTTCAAAGCGATTACAAGAATACTACTTGCCGAAGAAAGTAGCCGCAACTGGATTAAGCTGGTGCCTGTAGCCGTTTACATGATGAACAATCAAATCTCAAGTCGGACCGGATACGCTCCCACCGAATTGTTTTTGGGACGTCCGGGTTTCTTTTACGAGTTCCCTACCGCGGACGATTGCAACGTGAAGGTGAAAGGATGGCTTGAAGACCAAAGAACCATGGCTGAGAAGGCACAAGAGCTGCTGACCAGAGTGCGTAATCGAGAACACCGTCGACAAAACAGAGGGAAATCACACGCCGAGTACAGAGAGGGAGACCTGGTACTCGTTCATCATACTCGTTTTCCTCGATGGCCACGAAACGACCTGGATCTGCCGTACTTCGGACCGTACCTGGTGACAGAAGTTGGGCCCAGTACTGTCAAAGTTAAGGCGAGCCCAAGCATGGGAGGGTTCGTCGATGTGGGTTACAACCAACTAAAAAGGTACACCGCGGTGGAAGATGACGACCTGGAAGCATGGGAAGAACTGGCGATCGAGGCGGAGAGGTCGAAGATGGCGGCTGACGAGGACGAGAACGAAGGCGGCGGGCAAGAAGAAGACGGGGTACAGCAGCTTCCTGAAATGGACGACGAAGAAATGAAAGAGAAGGACTGCTACACTGTGGACTCGATCCTGCAGCACAAGTACAAGCACGGGTGGCGATTTCTCACACGATGGGCTGAATACGAAGTTAGCGACAGCACGTGGGAACCTATCAGCGCATTCGTGTTAGACAACGGTAATCTGACATACCAGTTTGTCTCGTACTGTCGGCTGCACGATCTCAGTGGGATCCTGGAGACGGCAAGGAAGATGGCTCAAAGGAAGTCGGAACGAACGCTACGTCGCGAAGAGAAAAGGGAAGAGGCACGGAAACGAGTAGACGATGAGCAAGAGCCAGAGGCAGTGCCAAGAAGGAGCAAAAGATTGCGAGCAAACTGACCTCCGAATAGGAGATGACCGTAGAGGTGCATCCAGGTTAAGTATGTGTTGGAGATGAAGTTGTGGTAGGCGGCGATGTAGATGGAGAGCAGCGCGGCGACGACGGCGGCGTGAGCTGCGCGCTGCTGCTGCTCAGGGCTGATGCCCTCCACTTCCACGATCACCTCCACGTCCTCAACCTCCAAGAGGGATTCCTCCTGAGGGAGAGCGGGAGGACCATGGCGAGGAGGGATTACCCACTCCTCGGGCACAGGAACACTGGGGCCCGGAGGGTCCCAGGTCCACTCCCAGTGGACCCCAGCAGGGGTGAGCCGGGGGGCGCGCCGCATGGAGCGGCGGGGCACGCCTGGAAGCGCGGCGCCTCCTGATCCGAACCACTGGGCAGGACTTGCAGTTGGAGTCTGCAAGATCCAAGCCCCATGGAGCGGAACCCACGTCGGCGCGGTCAACCCAGCAGGCCGTCCGTGCTCATACGCCGTGTTGACGTACGACGGCAGCGACGGAGGCGGGTTGCTGGGGAGACGTGGGGTTTGAGGGGCGACTGGCACAGGCACTGCAAGAGCAGCAGCTGGCGCAGTCGCCGCAGAAGAGCCCCAACAGCGGGGGACACTCTTCTTTTTAACCATACTGTTGACAAGAAAAAGAAATAAAAAAGGGACGAAAAGACTGACTTATGCAAGCTGAAGGGAGTAGTCTGCAAAATTGGAACAAGTCTGAAGCGCGATATCTGAAGCGCGCACGTGCGCTTTGTCTGAGACCAGGGGGGAAAGCAAGACGACCCAAGAAGAGTGCCTGACTTGAAATTCTGCTGTTTGTTGACTGTTTAACCACAGACTGTTTGTGTGCAATAGTCCAGAGAGAGTTAGGAATAGGTGGAGTGTGACTGACTTTACACTGCTGACTGAAAACACTGTTGCGCCTGAGTGTAGTAGATACTGGAAGGGTAGTTGGTTTTGAGACCCTAAGGTTAGGTTTTTATGGCACTGCCCCGCAAAGGAGTCGGTACCCCAGCAAATCTGTGCGTTCGTCAACCTGCACAATCACTATATCAGACGGATGCAAAATCGTCGACGCGCTGGGCCAAAATGAAGTAAATCGAACTTGGAGTCGACTGAACGAATGGCCGAAGCATCAAAGAAGGCCTATGAAGACTGAAGTCAATGGAGGACTATGACGACTGCGAAGCCTCCAGGAGAATGAGTACTGAGGACTGAGGCCCTTCGAAAAGATGCGAACTGCGTGAAGAACGACAACCGTCCTGCGTCGTCCCCAACGCGCGAATTGGAGGATGAGCAAGGAATACAACAAGATCCAGCCGAAGTGCAGAAGAGGATGAGGACAGCGACAACGCGTCTGAAAGGAATCGAGTACAACGCGTGGCTGTGGACCTCGAGCAGGGCAGCGTCGAGGCCTTGAAGAGCGACAGCGACCTGGTGGGAGTCTGAAGGATCGTAGGAGTGAGGAGTCGTCAACAGCGACAAGATCGGCGCCAATCACAACACCGCAGCGTCGGAAGGCCACGAAGACGCGACGAAGTACGCCCACGTGGTCTTCCACGAGGGGGGAGTGAAGTGGACCCACAATCCTAAGCACCACAGGTTAAAAAGGTTTTGACAGATCGACACATTGATGTCATTTTACTGGCATGCATGTCATTTGCTGATGCATGATGATCATGATTTGGATGGTCACTGATGCATGATGATCATGATTTGGATGGTCACTGATGCATGATGATCATGATTTGGATGGTCATTTATACTGATTTTGTATCATTGCAACCCTGTGTCTCTAAGGCTATTGGAGTCGCTTTTACTACTATTTAACACAGTTTCGTGCTATGCGCCCCTCTTTGAGTGGGAGCCTTTGTGGGCTATTGGCGCTATTCATTCTTTTGCTCTTGGTAGGAAATACCCATGGTGGTCACATGTGCACAACACAAATAACAAGCAAAGGGCAATAGAGAAAGCAAATAAGCGAAGCGTGTAAAGTAAACGAAGTGAATGGAAGACTGCGAGTGTAAATAAGTCAGTGGTTTGTCACATACTCTGTGTTTGTACAGCCTCAGTGTGATACAATGAATGAGTCCAAGGTGCAGTGCTTTCTAAGGGGTGCTGGTTAGAGCCTAAATCTTAGTAACAAGCAGCTTCTTGATGTCTTTTACAAGAACTCTGCCTTATTTCATAATTCGGCACTAGTGCACCTCAACTAGAAATGTACTATAGCTATTATTGACCAGGTTCCATGTTTCGCCCACATTTCTGGTAACAAGCTCAATTGAGTCCTCAAATGCATGCTTGTTCTTAGTCTAGACCAAATATACAAACAATCTTTTGTCGCTAATGTTGCTCGGTTCAAATAAATGACACTACCATGTTTGTAGCAACCCCACCTCATTTCATTCAAAAGCATAATATACACCCGAAGTGCCTACCCGAAGTGCCTACTACAACCACCGTAACCTCATATTGCTCCTTAGAAAGAGACTCCTAATTGTAGCTCACATGCAGGTCATTTAATCCTACTTTTTGCTCATCCACCACCCATGTGGTTACGGAGGTCGCAATGATGATGATAGTGCAGTCTCCGGAGTCACTTGTGCAAACACAACAATAATGACGAACTTTGGCTCGCCATGAATGCTTGCATGCCCTTGGTCAGGCTACTTTTGTGTTATGCTCGCCAATAGGTCACCTCCATGCATCAAAAAGGACATCAAGATACTGATTTTGAAATAAGATGAACACATACATACATACATACATTACATGAACACTTTCAATTTCAATTTACATCAATTTCACTTAGCGCAACTTTAGATAATTTGATATGTGTTGAGCTGTTAAATTTTTACAGAAGTGCAATCCGTGT
Source organism: Eutreptiella sp. 'Long Island Sound 2002' (assembly GCA_964036045.1). NCBI lineage: Eukaryota > Euglenozoa > Euglenophyceae > Eutreptiales > Eutreptiaceae > Eutreptiella > Eutreptiella sp. 'Long Island Sound 2002'. The sequence continues at coordinate 30,273,832 of OZ038394.1, read as the reverse complement.
GCGTCGGGGCATTTTTGGTTGCACACCATTCAACATCAAACATGACATGATTGACCCTTCTTGAAAAGCATCACTTCGGACATTTTTTCACGTGGCCCACAATGGACATGCGATGGTCCTCTTTTTGCAGTGATGTAATGGATTTATCTTTGTCTCGCTCAGTTTTTGCTAACTCATCAACATGACGGAGAAATTCTGATTTTTTGAAGACCCACCAATAGTGCACTTCTGCGCAGCTGCCCGTTCGCAAGAGAGGCGGGAGGGAGGCGGGAGGGCACGTGTGCATTTGGCATAGGTCTTTCACCATGACCTCCCCCAACTATTTTGAGGGTGCCGGATTCAAAAAGAAGCACAAGAGGGGGGCGGGAGGGCACGTGTGCATTGGACATAGGTCTTTCACCATGACCTCCCCCAACTATGTTGAGGGTGCCGGATTCAAAAAGAAGCACCGTTGGGCCTCATATTCCTCCTAAAGACTTGTAACTTCCCAAGTGACAGCCCTTTGATCCCAAAAGCACAACATGAAGCAGAACACCAATGTATCACCATACAAGATGGAGAATGAAGAGGTATTATTCCTCTTGCGATACGGAATACTTTCTGTTCCCCATGGCAGGAGCAAATCGCTGACCCCATGCCACGTACAAATCTTCTCGTGTGCCCTCACCAGATGCGTGGATGCCAAGAACATCATGCTCACTATCAAACCTCTTCTCCAAAGTGTCCGGATCCCAACCACTTTGTTGGGCAACCACTTTAACTTGGTGTCTCATTGCTTTGATGGCTTGGCACAAGAATGCACCAACACCAACACCAACACCATGAGTCAAATGTATATGCCGTAGCTTGCGAGAAAGCTCAACATCACACATATGTCAATAAGGAAGTTATAAAGAGTTGGCCAAACCAAACGGATAGTGTGGGCGAGGGTTGATGAAAAATGACAAGCAAGTTCCACCTCCCAACGAGCCTTTCCATCAGCAACACGGCCAAAAGAGGCCTGAGAAACAGAACATTAAGGTGCAACGATGCGAGCCAGTCAAAAAGGAAGGGTTTGGGAGCGCAAAATCCTGACATCGTGATAAGCACATCGCTATTGTTACAATACCTTTGTTCCAAGCGAGATCGTGGCAAAAAAATTCAACTTTTTGTCACCGAGCAGTCCTTCGCTAAAATCGTGAAACGGAGCTAAATCGCTACGGGCTGACCTGCGACCGTACCAGCGGCTGTAATAATGCTTACACGCGGCGCTTTTTGACCGGTTTGTTCAAATTTTGGGGATATCTTCAGCCAGAAAAAAGGAAATGTGGATTGTTTTTTGACAGATCTATACCTGGAGAGCTGTTTTATAGCTGAGAGCATCAAAATTTTTGTCACAATGCACTGTACCAGAATTTTTGCCCTGGGGGGTTGGGGCACTTTGGCCCATATATGGAAAGCTTCCAAAATCGCCGTTCAAATTTTAGACATTTCTTCATGCCAATGCCACGTTTTTTGATTCGAGCTTTTCTGCTACATTGGCATTACAATCCGCATTAAATAGATGCTCGCCTAGGTCAATTGGAGCCAAAGTGCCTCTTTAAAGTCCAATACTTGAACCACCGATTTTCTCCCTGTTCTGTCAGATTTCTGGGCTTTTTGAGGAGATCTTCTCGGAAATGCCCTGTGGTCACAGACCATGAGAAGTTGATTGCAACTCTCTGTCAAAAGGATCGTGCCTTGCCACGTGCACGGGACATCCTCAATGGAGTTCTCAAAGGTCTCACACAAGCCGAAAAGAAGTAGGTTATCCCGAAGAGCCATATTGCCTACTACCCGAAGAAGCTGAAGGAAGAAGGAATCTGCATTGAAATGGAGGTGAATGCCCCCAACCTGAAGAGTCAACTCCTCAACGTCAAGAAGATGTTAAGGTTGATCCCTGAGACCTCTATGTCCAAGCCTACCAATGGGCGGGTCAAGAAGTAAGTAAGGGGAAACTAAGGTCTCGTAAAGCTGCTTCTGAGGCATAAATTTGTCACACACTACTTGTGCCAGGGCCGCCGAAGATGACGGTGCCCCCCCCAAGAAGAGAGGGAAGGCTACCTTTGTGCCCCCCGATGTCGAATGCAAACTTGTCGACTTCTGTATTGCATTGCGAAGTTTAAACTTTCCAACTCTCAAGGAAGAATTCATAGCTTATTGTAATAACTTGATTTAAGGAACCAAGTTGGTTTCCTCGTTCAAGCACGGTGAAGTTCACGACCGTCGGTATTACCATTGGCTGTGTAGGTACCATGAGAGGCTCGGTACCGCGGCAACAAAGCCTTTAGAGGTGAGTTTTGGGTAAGTTGGTGGTATTATGCCGCCTATGTGGGTTTTCCGGCCCTATCTTTGATGTGTACACGTGCCCATTGATGCCCCAAGGCACAGTGAGCGGTAATTGGTAAGGATGTTGAGCCGGGGCGCCCACCCTAGCCTTGTTTTTAATAAAAATTTCGGACGTACCAGGACAAATCTATAAGCAAAAACGCCAGCAGGACAACAGGCGGCGGTGCTGCTCCAGTGGTCTGAGCGCTGGAGCCGGAGCCGACAGGCGTGGCTTCCATCCCTCTGCGGGCGCTGTCGTTTGGTGGCGCCGGCGCTTAGATTTCCCCAATTTTTGAACAAACTGTAAAGTCTTTTACAATGAAAATTTTATGCAACCCCAAAATGCTTCTGCTTCAGACACGTAAATCTGGGATCCATTGGCAATTCCTCTCCCTCCACCTGGGAACCCATTCTGCATCACTCCAGCTGCCAGGGGGTCCAAATCTGGGGTCAAAACTCGGCGGCAGCCAAGAGAAAACCCCAAAATTTGAACGCGGCTGTAAGTAGAGTGATTCGCCAAATGCCGGCGCAAAAGCGCCCGTCCTTCATAGTCGCAAGGATTTCTCTTGGATTTTGTGGTCTTTTCCGGAATTTTTTTGATAGATCTCCAGATTGAGACCCAGACTACTGCAAGGATTTCTCTTGGATTTTGTGGTCTGAGACCCAGACTACTGGCCTATGTAAAAATTTTGGGATTTGGTGCCAGATTGCCTGATTTAGAGCCGCCAGAAGGTGAGACCTTCAGCGATGCGCTAAAATTGCGATTTGCCAAATGATGGCGCAAAATCTGCGCTCTTCACAGTGGCGCTTCGTGTGGCCGATGGATTGATGCCTGCGGCTGGGGCCAGGACCCAGGCCGCGCAGGGGGGAGGATTCCACCCTGAAATTGTGGGCGGTGCGATCGCCTGGTCGCTCCCACCGCTCGCAACTCGTGTTGCCGCAAAGCTTTTCTCCCTTTTTTCCAATGTTGTCCAAGGAGAAATCCCCAACAAAAGGACACACAATGCAACAACCCAAACAATTTCACTTGGAATTTAAGTGGTCTGCACCATTGGATCCTACGCGGACCACCAGTGGATTCTGTTTGCTTCTGGGCACCGCTTGATGGCTGTGTGCTTCTGGGATTCTGCATTTGACTCTGTGTGCGGGATTTTGCATTTGACTTGGGATTCTGTATTTGTATTTGACCATTTGTATCTAACTGACTGACTGTATGTGAGCAAAATTCTCCAAAATCCACATGCCTAGTTGGTCTCTAGTGTTCTATGTGATCCTTGTATGCATGCATGGGAGCAGGTAGCTTCACAACAGGATACCAATGGGAGGGCATCAAAACTCCAAAGCCACACGATACCAATGGAAGGGCATCAAGACTCCAAAGCCAGCAGTGCCAATATGCTTGGCCATTGATTACTTGGTGATTCCAGGGGGCTCCGGCCCCCTGTTTTACGTGCACTCTGGCTTGACGAAAGACGCTCACACATTTCGTGTTTCACAGTCTATGGGCTAACGCCGTTTTGTTGCTTTGTCCTGCCCGCTGACGAGTCTTGCCAGTACTTTAGCACCCCAAGTGACATCGTGTTCCGCGTGGGTAAGTTGTATCTCCAAGGTGAAAAATCTTCATGGACACTTGAACTTTTGAGTGTCTTTTTGGGTGTCTATTTTTTTCGCTGTGGCATTTCTTCTCTTGCCTATGTGCCACTGACAGTCCTGTGGGTGCTTGCTAGTCTAGCCAAGGAGATTATTGTTCCATATACACCCTTGTGATCAAGGACCCATTTCACGCCGTTCTATTGTGTGTCGTAGCTATGGCGGTGCTTTGCTTGTCGTGCCACCGACGAGTCCTGCGCGTTGCCCTACAAGCCTCGTCATGGAGATCTATGGATATATCCAACAGTGTGTTCTCACAAGGGAACCATCGACGAAACGAAAGGAGAGAGTTCAGCCAACAAGGGACACAACACAAAATGTTGTTGACGATCCATCCATGGCCTGGTACTTGTGGTAACCAGTGGTGTGATAGACGGTGGCGTAGTCCCAATGATTGAGAACTCTCTTTACAATGGGGAATTGATTTGGACTAGTCTTCAGCCGATGGATATCAAGCATACCTCTGCACTGAGTACCTCAAAAACAAAGCACAAGGGTAGCTGGGAGTGGCGCTCAAGGGGCCAAAAGAGCATGCGCCACGAAATTTTCAACTGCGCCAACAACGCGCTGCTAAGCGGCGCGGCTTTGGAACCGTGGCGCTTGACACAATGGTGATCGTCCTAAACTTCCAAGATGATGGTCCTAAATTTGCTCAATAATGGCCCGTTTTCTCTGTTAACATCACCCCAAAATGGACCACCGCATTGCACCACGGCGTGCAAGATGCTTCATGGCACGCCCAATTGAACTCATTTGATAGCCAATTGCTATAGCGACGAACGGCTCTCATTGAAGAAGACACTTGCCCTACGCAATGCCGATTGTCTTGAACTTTCTGTTAACATTTCATGACAATTGTCCGAAAAACTAGTTGCATGGGCATTTTCGCGCACCAAGTCGGCTGTAAAGCGGGCTGGACGGCTCGCACAACGTCACACAAAACTTATTGGAGGTGATGCACATTTGCTGTGTGAGTATTTTGCGCAACTTGCATGCCGGTTTTGAGCCGCGGTGTTGAAAAAAAGAGCATGTGCCAGCTACTGACGCTGCTAGTTGCTACTCCTTTCTATTGCTTGCTTGGTGCACCCCGGAGCCTAAGAAGGGTTGTAAAACCTCCATTGGGAAATGCAGCTCGGTAACTACCTTCCTGTACAGCTTTGCAATATCATTGGAAGCCACCATGCCTCACCTCAGGATGATAGTGAGCGGGATCACGAGGAGCGGCCGCAGGAATCCCTCAAGGGTTCCCTTGCGGATCCCCGTGAAACTTTCAGGGCTGCGACGTGGGCTGCCCCCTGGACACCCCTCGGGCACCCAGGAGCCATAGTCCATCAAGATTCGTCCAATGTACATCAACCATTCAATCGCATGACTATCCTCCAAGAGAGGCATTAGAACACACAACACAGATTCACAAAGCATGATGCAATACGAGATGCAAAAACGTCACATAGGTATGGCACCCTTTACAACTATAGGCTCTTGGAGTACAAAATGAGTTGTCACGGTAACCGGTCTCTTTAAGCTGGAGTCAAATCTATGCAATTGTAAAAACATGGTTGCCAAGCAAAATGGATGGTAAATAGTCAAATTACTTGTGACAACAAGGGCCCACAGCATCGTCCACCTTCATGGTAGAATCAGATGAGGTAGCACAAAAACAAGACTTATGTGAAGGTGCATCGCACTGAATGTCGGCACCACCACGCAAGGGTCGCCAAACAAAAATTTCGAGCACACACTTGTAGCACGTATTCTCCCTTCTCCCATGGTACATGCCTTCATTGCCATTTATGGGTGAGCTTGGGGTGCAAGCCCCCCCCCCCAACACCAAAAAATCTATAAAAAACCACTACGGTGAGGGATTGTGCTATTTTTGGGGCGCGTGAGGAGCCAACCAGTAGGAGCAAGGGGGGGGGCTTGGGGGGGGGGGTTGAAAAGGCAAACAACCGCCACCCCACTGCGGCTAGGCACATTTCCATGGATGAGTGGTTAATTGTGTTGATGCTTGTTGTCAATTGAGGGCCGGTTTGCGTCTTGAAAAAGGTCATGGATGGGATGCATTTGGATAGACCCAAGGAAATGCATATGGGTGTACTGGCTATGTGGGGGAAGCATAAACCCAATCAACATGGACAATCCGACCATGACGAAACGCGCGGAGGCGGTACGATGGTGTGCAAGATGGCATTTATAGTTGCGTCACTCAGTAGAGGTGAATGTGGACCCTAACGAAGTGTATATCCGCCTTGAACTCACAAGTGGTCCTGTCACTTTGCGCATTATGATTCCTGTATTGACCCATGAATGTGTTGTTTATGCCTACGCGGACGCACACAAATCCATAGATTTAGCTGTGGTGGTATGGGTTTGCGCCTACCACAGCCACCCCCGACAATGGTGGTGGCCCCCACTGAGAGAGCCATACTGATCATCATAAAGATGGACCATTTGGTCTCGAACTACCATCTACAAAAACGGGGAAGGGAGGGTAGGGCCGTGATGGGGACCCTCAGGCCGGCCCTCGAGTCCCCTTGATGACCGATGCTTTCTTTCCTCCGCTTTGAATCACCATGGGAGGTTTCGCGGATGCGTCAAAGGGGGGGGGGGGGGGGCAGAGGGCTTGAGTTGGTCAAGGCCCCCCTGCCATACTAGGTACCCGGGGGGGGGGGGGCGGGGGGTTTTGGTCGGGGTCCAATCCACGATCCGCTCCGATCCATGGGGGGGGGGGCGCTTCGGCGAAGGTCTGATCCACGATCCGGATCAAAAAGTGCCACGATCCGGATCAAAAAGTGCACCTTCCAATTTATGAACAACTCAACAAACCCATGGTACTTTTGTATTTAGTGTGTTGCTGTGATGACAATTGAAGTTAGAAAAACAAAACCAATCTCAAAACTAACACTAGTAATAATAAATCGTTCAAAACTATCCTGTACATTGTATGTACATTTTTTTCCATGCCAGTGGCAGGGTTTTTTTCCCTCCCAATCATCAGCTTTAGCTTTGCTTCTTTTGCCAATGTGTGCCTTTCTTTGTGCCATGCTATGTTCAATGCAAATTCCCGCTCTTTTGGTCAAAAATGGTAAGGTGTCGTCAACATAGACTCATATGGCGGCCAAAATGGGATTTTACGATGGTTTTGAGTGGATTCAGGGATTTTCGAAGTTGCGCCCCAGGTACCCGGGGGGGGGGGGGGGGTTGGTCGGAGTCCGATCCACGATCCGCTCGGATCCATGGGGGGGGCGGGGGGGGGGGAGTTTTGGGGAAGGTCCGATCCAAGTTCCATGGACTACCTAGTCCCTACCACCTCGTATTACCAAAGCTTTCTCTTGCAAATTTCTTCTTTTTCAACACACCCCCGGAGAGATTTCTCTTTTAATTCTCCCCACACCATAGCATATTGTGTTGGGCTTTGGATTCTACCTCTTTGCCTTTGCTCCGAAGATCACATGATGATGATGATGTCGCTGATGTAGGTATTGGCACAATTTCCTCACCATGCACCTGCACTTGCAACATCCACAAAATCCGCAAAATCCGCGGAATCCATAGGTTTGGGGGGATGAGTAGGCCAAGATCCGCAGAATCCATGTTGTCATGAAACCTCCATGATTGACGTGTGAAAACAAAACACGTGTTGTGTAACGCAGTAGCTAGCTCCCTAGCACACGTCCTGACCACGCCTATACCCACCTCAGCCCCTCTCTGGTACCCTGTTTGCACAATGTTTTAGAAGGCATCCTTTGTGTGGGTTCTCTATTTTGACAGCATGCTTTGTCGATGCTAATGTAGCACAATTGGTTCCTCCCTGCCTGGGGATTTGGGACAACAGTGTTTACATTGTTCGATGACCAAGGAGGGCCTCAAGGAGTTGTGCTGGTACCGAGCGTGCACTTGTGAGTTGGATGTAGCCCTTTTGGTTCCTTCCCATTTTTGGCAAGGGACATGGAGTTTTTTTATTTCCTGCAGCCTTTCTTTTGCCCGTTGCGGGTTCGGTGTGCCCTTAGTCAATGTCAAGCAGAAGTCCCTTACTTTTATTGGTATTTTCATTGGTGAAGGTCGCGTTCACTTTTTTTTTGGCACAACTCGCACGTGGAAAACAAAAACTTGGAAATGCTATGGGTACAAAACCTGCACCAACAAAATAAACTATGTGACGTCCCTTTTTTTGTGTTACGGAACCTACATAAAAAAAGTTGCACGCAACTTACGGTTTTTCTCTGCAACGTGAACCGGAGGAGCAAAAAGTACAAGTGGTTGAGGGCTACAGCTAAAGAGGAGGAGGGATATTTTGGGGTGAGTTCCAACATGGTCATCTGCTGGTTCCTATGCACCCCCCCCCCCCCCCATCTAGTGAATGAGCATACACGAATGGTAAAAGGGAAAACCAAAGGTGTGAAGTGACACGAACCAAGGGCCTGTTCCGGTCAGTGGCGGGGAGGGGGGGGGGGCTCCAGCCATCCAGCCACCTAGCTAGCCGCCCAGCCACCCAGCCACCCAACCACTCAGCCACCTAGCCACCATATTGTGTTGGGCCTTGCATTTTGCCTGCTGTGAAGATCACATGACGATGATGATGTGTCCAACACAAAATTTTTTTTCAACAGAAAACTTTTTGTTCAACACAACAATTTCGTGTTGAAACGTTTTTTTTCAACTCGACAATTTTTGTGTTCGAAAATTTTGTGTTGAAAAATTTTGCGTTGAAAAAGATTTTGTGTTGAAAAAAAATTTTGTGTTGAAAATTTTTTTTGTGTTGAAGTATGCCACATTGTGTGTCTTCAGCTACACGTGAAGTTGAGCATGGGAGGGAGGGGGCATCATTTTGCACTTCAAAAGAGGCCACACAACCTAGTTGCCCCAAATGCACTGGCATACATAGCCACCAGTCAAAAGGGGATGGCTTGCACCCCTAGGGACCCCAAGTGTGGCCGTTTTTTCTTCATTTTCCTTGATTTTGGCCATATTCCCCCCCAGCCATTTTTGGCCAGCCGCGGCCAGCCAAGGGGGGGGGGCGGGGGCAGGGGGGGGGTCAACCAACCCAGCCGCGGCTAGCCGCGGCTTGGAACACCCCCCAAGAGAACATGAGGGTGTGAGCAGTTGCGCACCCGTCTGGTTCAGGTTTTGTGACATCCCTATTTTTGGGGCTCTATCTTTTTTTGCCACTGTGGATCTTTTGCTTGTGTGCTTGTGCCGATTGATTTGTGGCCTCTGCATCCGCCAGAGGATGGCGCACTCGCTGCACTTGCCGCACCTCATGGTGGCCCAGTGGACCATCCTGCTTTCTGGAACATGCCACACGACAGCAGCAGCGGATCATTGGCGCTGCAGAAAGGGGTATTGCCATAAGGGGAGTAGGAAGGGGGGTGGCGGGGGGGCGGGGGGGGGGGGGTGTTTCACCGGACCCAATCCATGATCCGAACCATTTGGTGGGGGGGATGGAGGGGGAGGGGTTTCCACAACCCGGATCCATGCCGATCCATTTTCAATGTGTCGATCCATGTCTACTCTATGTTTGCTATTTCGTGGTGTACATAGTTACAATTATGTGAACAACATTGGCTTTTGTCTCCTTTTTTTTTCCGGATGAACTGCTTTGTTCTTTGTAGTACCTTCGGTGGATCAAGAATTGAGGTTTTTGCCCCATTGTGGCTCTACATTGAAGGTTGGTGTAAGATTCGGTGAGGTTGGGGCTACTTGTAGTATGCGCGGCGCGCCGCGGCTTTGTTGAGGTGTTTTTGGGGTTTGATCCATTTCGGAAGGTAGGAAGGGGGGGGGGGGCGGGGTGGGTTTCCACCTCCATGTCCGATCCATGATCCGGACCATTTGGTGCGGGGGTTTCCACAACCCCGATCCGCGACGGATCACATCGCCCAGTCGCCTAAGGATGCCTCGCTAAAGAATCATTTTGTTCTTGGTGTGCCACAATGCCCTCACACCCCATTGACAAGAAGGATTAGAAACCCAAATGTGCCGCCAGAGTGCGGGTGGGTGCGGGATGTAGCACCCGCGAACGGCAAGCAACCGGCATTTTGTAGTCACGGGTGCTTGAGGAACATGGCTCGACATGTTGCTACCATGGGTGGGAACGCAAAGGTACAACCCCAAGGGGATTGGTTGGCAGGTGGCGTGAGGGAGAAGGTTGAGGATTCTAACCCTAACCGCAGAGTCTTATTTTAAGTCGCGCCAGACAGATTGCCCGTGACTTGCTGGAGCAAGAGTTCCGCCGGGGATTTAGTGGACATTGTCTCCGGCGGTTTGTGATGTCCATGTTGATCCAATGGCGCCCGCTGAGTGAGCGGGCACCGGTTTGAACAACACTCAAATGTTGTGATCCCTAACGTAAATGGGACAGTAGGGATGCTAGTAGGGGTGCTTGTGTGTACAACTGCCCTCTCTGACAGCAAAGAAACCGAAAGGCGGGACTCAGAGTGTAGTCAGACGATATGACAGGGCACCACAGCAAACAGGGTGCTGCATGGTGGCCTGAACTGCAGTGAAATGAAGGAGGTGAGGCAGGCGCGGCTGGAGCCAAGTAGAGGTCCACACCTGACCAGTTGCAGCCGTGCTTGGCCCGTGTTGCGATGGTGTTTGTGCCGCATGGTTGAAAATGCAACCGAATATTCGCAGTGCAAATAGGCACAGGATAGAAGTGAGGCAGCAGATATGATGGGACCGTCCATTCACAAGGAACCACACGGTATTTCACAGGTGGGGCAGGGTCATTTTCCAACCCGACACAAGTGTTCCCCCTTGATCCCATAGCTGGTGGGAGTGGCCTCACAGGGAGAGGCACCATCCACAGTTGATTTTCCCAAGCCTTATGCCCCCTCTGTGCGAGGACAGGGGGTAGCCAGTCCAGGCCAACTATGCGAGTCTCTCATGTTGCGTGTTCCGGTTACAGTCTCAGATACTCTTCTCGTGGCACCAGACAGGGGGAAAAAAAGGGATTTCATAGTTGGTTGTTGGTAGTGTGCCTTTGTCAGGAGTGCAACATGAAGTCAGTAGGTTGCAGTGTTTTGGAGAGAGGTGGATGCAGCTGTCTGACTTTCTTTCAAATCAAGGGTCTGTTCCAGATCATTCATGGCGGTCAAGACGGTTGAACGCGTAACCCTGCTCCTCAATGCCATCGTCCTGCTGGGCCTTACCACTTGCTTCATCCTCGCGATTGTGGTCCTAAAAGAGGGCCACGACACCGCGCTCCTCCTCGCAGACACCCATCAATTGTCCCACGAGCTGCGGCAGAGCTCGGACGACCTCACACGGTTCATCCGGACGTACACGGTCACAGGGAATGCCTCGTACTGGGAGTTCTTCCAGCGGGTGATCCGCATCCGCGACGGCCTAGACCCGCTTCCACATGAGCCGCACCGGAATTTCTGGGACCTATACATCGCCGACGGTGTGGCCCCCCGTGGGTTTGACCCACCATCGGCGATCCTTGCCCGCATGGGCCGGGCACAGTTCACAGATCTCGAGTTGGAGCTGCTGGAGGAGGCCAAACGCCAATCTGACGCTTTGATTGACCTGGAGGTGCCTGCAACTCTTCCAACTCTGCGCACCCGATGGCTCCTTTACGGTGTTGGTTCTGGGGAGCACTGGATGCGGTGCGTGCGCTGTGCAGCAAATTAAAACGCGGCCCCAGGCAGCCATTGCTGTCAAGAATCATGGGCTGAGACCTGCAGTTCATTTACCGCAGGCACACGGCAGGCACCTTGTTGACCAATTCTCTGGGAGACAGCCCCGGTCCAAACATGCATGAAAAGAGAATCATAAGCAAAACACAATGACACAGAGCTCCAGCATCGGTGCTTCGCACTTCATGGTACGCTCAGCCAACTCCTAGCGGGTTGCCGACACCGAGAACGGGTTCCCACAGGTCCCAGCAAGTGCCCACACAGTGTTTCAGTGTTTCCGAGGGTTTTCGCTGTGTGATCTGCCATTCTCGTAGGGCGAAACTGTTAGGCTCAATCCGCAGCTGCGAAACCCTTGGCCTTTGAAAGCCTGTGCAAGGGATCAATGCGCAATACCAGGGCAGCGGTAGGTTCAGGTACATTGCGTGGACCATTTCGGAGCATTGTGCTCCAAACTGACCGACGCACGCCACACATCGGGTTGTCGACACCGACCTACTCCGCATCTTGCACATGCACAAGACGTTGCAGCATTCCAGGACGTTGCTTGCTGTGTCGATAGTAGTTCGGGGCTACGGGGAATGATTTTCTGTCCTCTTTTGCAAATGCTGCTGTGTCCAGACTCAGCAATCTGGCACCGTCGCGTTTTGAGCCTTTGCGGTCCAACCCACAAGCATCACATGGTTGTGGGTGACACGAGTTGGTGGTAGAGTGGGCTCATTTTCTCAGAGGAGTGCAATGATTAATCACAATGACAACAAGCCCTTGCAGATGCTTAGACCCACACGCTTTTGTGTCACACCAGCCTGGTTAATGCAAAGAACCACGGCCGTGTGCTTAGTTGTCAATTGACAAGTTGACCACAATACCCGAGTTGCATGTGTTTGTATGTGTGTGTGTTGTATTGTATTGTATTGTATACTACAAGAGTGTATGTGTGTGTGTGTGTGTGTGTGTGTGTACATTCTCAACAACAAACAACACAATCGCGCATGGCGTCTTCAGAAGGCAGACGATTCCCAGAATACCAACAATAAAAGGTCAAGGTGCATCATAGATCTGCAATCAACACCCGCAACTTGTACGTGTGTGGACCCCCTCCCATGTAGAGCCACCAGACAGCTGTCTCCCAGCTAAACCGGCTGGCATCCTACCCACAGGTCCAGTGCCCCAGCCTGCACCCCAATCTGCAGCAATGATCTTACATGTTGCAGAAACACTCGCCATCAACGGCTGGCTGAGGAAGGAGCAGCCATGATTTGGGATTTCTGCGCTGTGGGATAGTGTCAATGCCTTTGTGTTTAATGCCTTTTGGACTACTGAAGGTTATACCTCCCTCCCACTCTCCCAGTCTGTCCCCATTTTGGGTAAGCTGAAATCCACGGTCACTTCACATCAGTGGCCTCTCAACACAGACATTCCATCGCTGTACATTCTGGCCAAAGTCAAATCTGTAGCTAAGCCGAAATAATTTGGTGGCCCATTGCCACAGTTGTTCACCCTTGGGTCATGTGCCATTAGCTATGCTTGGCGGCCAATGGACGTGGGGGAAAGGGTTCCGAAGCAGCAGAACATCATCGGGGTCCGATTGATTTGTGCTTGTGTCATCATCCACGCTTTTTGCTGATTTCAATTGTTGCAATGAATTAACAGCAAGCATGCCGTAGGCACCAGGAAGCATCCGGAGACCAGGGCTTCGCATCAAGCATCCGGCACGCACCAGGAATGAATAGTAAGCATTCAGAGGGCACCAAGAATGAACAGCAACCATCCACATGGCACTCGGAATGAACAGCAAGCATCAAGCATGCAAAGGGCACCAGGAATGCACAACAAGCATACAAACGTCGCCAGGAAGGGCAGAAAAGTGTATTTTCACGATTCCAAATATTTCCGAATATTTCCGAATGAAAAAATTTCTCCCAATTTTATACCAGCGACGAACCCTGGTGATTGGTGAAGCGGATTGCACCCACCAGTTTGACTTGTCCCACCACTGACAAGCCTTTTTTGTGCCATCGTGTGCTGATTGTCTACTGTCCCCATCAGGTCCCTCAGTCACTGTGCAGCACTTCCACGGGGATCGGACAGACCAACCCCATCATGCCATGCCTGTCCTCATTTGATAAATGTTGTACCCTCCCCCCCCCTTGCAAAGTCCCCCCCCTTGCAAAGTCCCCCCCCCCCCCGGGACACCGTCACTTCCATGTTTTTCTAGTTAACATGAATTGTGCTGGTTTGTGTTGCCCATCTGCTTTACGCATGGCCTTGCATTGCTTTCCCAGTACTACAAATCAAGCACCTGTGTATGTTCTGTGATATTCTCTCTCCAAAGGCGTTGTATGGGTGTGTTGTGTTGCCACTTCAGACCCAAGATGTTTTCTCCCGGTGACCATGTACGGTACCACTCACGCACACTTGGTGCACATGTGTTGGCCACTGTTGTGGGGCCTTCGCCAAACGGGACGCAGTTTTGCCACATTCGGTACATACGCCCTGGTGGGGTCACTCCGGTGGATCATGAGAGTGCTCAACTGTCAAGGCTAGAGGCTGTGGCGGTTGAATGAAGCTCTCAGAGTTGGAAGACACGGAATATTTTTCACGCACACACGATGACTCCCCCACAGAATCTGAATCTGAATCTTCGGATTCCTCATCATCGGGTTCCACATCTAGTGATGAATCGCGACAAGAGGACTCCGATGTGGACTCCATGTCTTCGAGTAGTGAGGAGGAAGAGGAGGAAGAGGAGGAAGAGGAGGGTAATGATGTGGAAGTAGTATGGGCAAAGAGTGCACGTGGAGTTTGGGGCTTGGGCCATGTGTTTGATGGGAAACTGTACTTCACTCGTGATATATGTGAGGAAAAGTGGATCCCTAAGGATTTGGTGCCTCCGAAGAAGTCGGTGGCTGCCCCTAAGGCAAGAGGAAAGGCTGCCCCCCAGCCAAGAGGAAAGCCAGCTGGTTTGGCTGTGCAAGCGGGCGCTAAAGCGGCTGCCAAACCAGCCCCGCGCGCCATTGCCTCCTCCTCCTCGGCCAGTGCAACACACCCCGTGCCTGTCATGCAACCCGAGCATGTGCAACAATTCAAAGTGTGTTATTCTCGTACCCAGAAGTTCTTTACCGTTCCTTTGGATCCTCAATAACATTTGTGTTGGATGAAACACATTGGCACCGCATCAACGCGAAAGTCGCTTCACACGTGTTCTCTTTGCTTGCGTCAGTGGAGGGTACCACAGTTTGCCTTGAGATACCCTTGCAATCTCTCCCCCCCCCCCCCCCCCGGGACACCGTCACTTGGTGACCGTCTCCCCCCCCCACCCGGGAGACCGTCGCGCGCTACCCCGGGACTTTGCAAGGGGGGGGGAGGGTAGCACCTTTTTCAAGGCGGCGCTGACGGGACTATTGATCCGCCCACTGCTTGGCACCACTCAAAAGACCGTGGTTCTGGCGCAGCCATCCTTACGGCTACATACTGTCCTTCTGGACCCGAGGAAACCCTGCAGTTGTTGTTGTATTGGGCTTATTGTGCGTTCATGTTGGTGCGCGTGCGACCGTTTCGGCAGACAGACAGACAGACGGACAGACAGTGCGGGCCAGCGGACCAGCAGCTCAGTAAAAATGGAGTTGCGCACCAGTGGTCATGTTGGCAATATGCTCCATGGGTGAACCGGTTCCGGCCCGAACCCCAAACTGTGCGGGGTGTGTCTCTGCAATCCCGCCCTACAACCTGCTCACAAGTTGCCCCCGCCTGCAACTTCCTAAAACTTGTCTGCGCCTGTTCCTGCCCATAGGACATCGCTTACAACGCTATGAACGGTCGCTTCCGCCCAAGCAACACCACCGGGCTCCCCAAAGCCGAGGCGCATGCCTTCTCTGTGGCTGGTCCCCCCAACCAGCAGCTTGCAATGCAGCTTGTCCACTCGACGGAGTACCACCTCTGGAAGGGTAAGATCATGCGCCCCATCGATGAGTTTGCTGCACATGCCAGCACGCGTTTGATCAACAAGGTACACGCTTTGTCGAAAGCCCTCTGCTGCTGTGCATTGCCAACACATTGTCATTTGCACATGGCTCGGGAAGCCTGGAGCCGATTGTTTTCATTGTGCTTTCAAGCTGCAGTCACAGAGACGTACGTGGGACCCGTTCCCAATGATGTGTCAGGGTCAGTCCATTTCGAGTGACGGGGGGAGAACAGAAGTGCTGCACTAGGTTCAGGCACTGTGACATGGCAAGTGGCCATCCATGGGTTGCGATAATCGGCCCAGCAATGCATGTTCCTCCACTTTTGCATTCCCGTGCCGGTTTCCCTGTTTTCTGCAAACGCGTCGTTGCGGGGCATGGTGCATGTGATCGCAACCGTCCCTCGCTGCATTGGCGGGCATTCGTGCTGCGGAGAACGCCACGCTTTTGCGCTTCTGCCGTGGATGGATATGGGACCACGTCCAACGCTTTTTGCCGTCTGAACGCCCATGCCTTGCAACCGCTCAGCACACAGTGCACCATCCGAGCTGCCTTGGCATGCAGATATGGCAATCCCCCCTCCCCAAACCTCTTTTGTATGTCACCGGCAAAGGAAGCTCCATCCATGCAACACCTGGTCGTTGGGCACATGCTTGGCATGACGTTGTGTTGCGCGACGTTTGCATGGCGTCAGGCATGCCCTGCTGGTTGGTCTCTGTTGGGACGGCGCGGATGGGTTGTCAAACACCCCTTCTGCAGACCAACAAGCCATACCGCTCCGGTGCATAGCTTTGCCATGACTCCGCTCCCCCGTTTGTAGGGGGGTGAACTTGCAGTCTTGTGTGTCCTCTTTGTGATGAATGCCACTTACATGCAGCTGACCTCTGCGGCGTACTCTAGTGTGCCAAATACAAGACCAGTGCATCAGCGACCAGGGCTACCCGGAGGAATTTCATTTTGCATGCTGGGCGGGGGGGGGGGGGGGCAATCCCCTGTTCTGGAGGTGAGGAGTGCTCCAATTTACTCCAGATTTCATTCCCAGGCCTTTCCGAACCAGCCGCTGCCCGGTTGTGACCGTAGCGTCTGGGAAGTTAGCGACCACGACCGTCGCGAAACCACGAAAATTGATAAGCGACCAGGGACTCCGATTTGGCACACTAAAGTATGGGGCCACAACACCAAAAGTGATATCCTTTGATGGGTGGACACACTGCATCTCTCAAAACAGGGGTGTCCCAAAGCCAAGACCACCACCCTTTCTTTTTGTCCATTTACACATCGCCATCCACTGCCGCCGCACTTTGTCACGCAGATCGAAAGCAACTACCAGCTCGAGGTTACCCTCGTGTCCGTCCTGGGGGTCATGCTCTTCTGCCTCGTCGCGCTGCTGCTTTTCTACTACTACAAGGTGGCCCGTGACGCCCAGACCGCACAGCTCCTCAACACCATCCTGCCAGAGCGCGTCGTGCAGGGCGTGTCAGTGGCACACTTTCAACAATTGCGGTCTCACGCCTCCGAACACGCCAGGAATATACGCCAGGGCCGGCGCACGAGCCGACAGGCGGTTCACGCAGCCCTTCCTGTGCTGTATTCCGAGTTCCTCCCCAAGGCATGGGTTGCCTTTGCGGACATCGTCAATTTCACAATGATGTGCCGTGTGCTGCCCGCAAAGACCGTCATCAGTAC
Organism: Eutreptiella sp. 'Long Island Sound 2002'; assembly: GCA_964036045.1. NCBI lineage: Eukaryota > Euglenozoa > Euglenophyceae > Eutreptiales > Eutreptiaceae > Eutreptiella > Eutreptiella sp. 'Long Island Sound 2002'. The sequence continues at coordinate 30,256,551 of OZ038394.1, read as the reverse complement.
CCTCAACGAGCTGTTCTCGGTGCTTGACTCTGAGGCGTCACACTGTCAGGTACTGATCGATGGGCGATAGAATGGGACGACTCAGAGGTAGCGGTGTGTGCTGGGGTGTAGGCTGTCCGAGGCTGAGATGACAGCATGGGATTGACGATTACGGTGCCAGTGCCGGTGACAGTGACAGTCACGAAGGTCGCCGCCGCCACAAAGAACGTGGTGGGGAGGGCCAGCCCGAAGGTGGCGCAGGCGCCAGGGGCAGTCTGGACGGCGGCGGACTGGGAGTAGTAGGGCATGGCAATGCTCTGGGAGGCAAACACACGCCGTGCGGGAGGAAAGGAGACGCTGCAATGATGTATTGTGTGCACGACACACCCCCAAGTGAGCAGCCGAGCCATTTCAGCTTGATGGCATCCAGGTCAGGGGAAGGGCACCACGTTTGTTGGATATCACTGTGCATGCGCAGGCATGGCCGCGGTCTCAAAAGTCCAAGCAAAACAACGGTTCAACGCCCATCCCGTGCTTAGACAAGGCCATGCATGCGCATGACACACATAACCACAAAGCATGTGAAGGCCTATTGTTAGACTGGCAGAGCGAAGTACCGCCGGGGGCTTTGGGTTGTAGGACTTCGTCCACCCTGGGGATGGGCTGCCCTTGCGGCGGGATGGGGGACGTGGCAACGGAGGGAGGCGGCCAGGAGCGCGGCCCGGCATTGGTAAGGCCTCAATTTTGGGTGCCAGACCGACACCGGAACGCGTGACGGGTGTCTGCGGGGGATGCAGGACGAATCGAACGGTGCACACCGGGAGCCCGACAGGCGTGGCAGTTTGCCGCTGCATCATCCGGTGTTGGAGTCAGCTCACCCTCTCACTGCGTGTCAGATCCGCTACCACAGTCATTTGTGGGATCATCGCAGCAGTGGACAGCCCTGAACCTTGATGCCGGAGCTTATCTCGAGTACCATACACTGAGCAGGCTACGCCAGCTCATCTTGGTCTGCCCCCCCCCCCAGCCCCCCCCAACGAACTGCAGCCCTTTCTCTGCAGCTTACCATCACAGTCAACAACACACAGCATAGGACACCCACAGTACTGAGAGCCAAAGGAGTGCTTGATCACAGTTGCAGTGGGAAATAGGACAGACTGTCAAGTTGCATGCAGGCAGTACCACGCTGCCGAATTAAGATATCATCTTCAGACTACTGGAAATCATGTGACTTATTGTTGATATGAAAGCGACTCGTGATCACAGATGAATGCATTGTGGTTCATCTTGATTGTTCATAGCATATCCCATTGGACATGAATACTGTTGCAGTTTGAATGATGATTGCGCCAACACAGCACCACCTTCAAGCTCTCACCCCAAAACCAGCTTGAACAAAACATTGATACAGTGACAGTGTCGATACAGTGAAGTTGTGGGGCTAGTACCGGCCCCCATCCCGGCGGAAAGAGCATGGCTGTTGTTTAACCAGCGCGACCTTCTCCACCAAGGGAGGTCGATGAAGTGACGCGCAAGAAGACCATTGCACAGGACGGGCTGGCGATGGTGCGGTTCCTGTTCCGGGCCATGGCCCTCGCCAACGGCGTTGTCCGCCCCGCCCCCGACATGGACCCGGACGACGACGAGGAGGCGGGCTGCGAGTTCCTCGAGCTGCGGATCGGCATGCACGTGGGGGCCATCGCGTCCGGGATCGTGGGGTTCGAGCGCCCGCTGTACGACCTGTTCGGCGACACCGTGAACACCGCGGCGCGCCTGGAGGCCAGCGGCCGGTTCCGGTGCGTGCACGTGATGGAGAGCGCGCTGCCGATGTTCGGGGACGATCTCGTGCAGCTTGAGTTGGAGCCGACGGTGCATACGCTGGAGCTGAAGGGCCTCGGCGCGACCACCACCCGCATGATCACGAGTGTCGGTGATCACCTCCGGCCCGATCTCGATCACCACCAGCAGCCCAAACGTGCCTCTCAGGTCTGGTCGGAGCCCTCCGAGATGGATATGATGTCGTCCCCGAGCATCGCCGACCTGGAGCAGCCGGCGCGTCACGGAGTGGGCTCATTCTAGTGGTGTGCAGCCCAGGCCTTTGCTTAGTGGCTGGTTGATACTACACTGGGGGGTAGGTGGGGGGCGGTCAGAGCAGGGGTGCACTAGAAGGGAAGGGACCTCAGAGGCGGCCCCAGGAGCGGTTACGTAGGCGGTTGGAGGAGGTCGCCAAAGCGGTTGCGGGGCGGCCACTGTCGGTTGCAAATGCAGTTGAAGCTGACACTTGCCTTCAGGGAGACAGTGTCTGGGCATAGACTGAGCGCCCTGCAGGAAGGGGGGGGGGGGGCACCTCCCCCCTTTCCAATGCATCCCTGGGTTAGAGGCACACGGTCGTGCACCCCCATCTGCCACCCTTAGCGGGGGGGGGTGTTAGACGCCCAAAAACAGCTTTGTGTACCTACAATCGACCCCCAAATTCGGGCCCCTTTGATGACCGTCATGTTTTTCTGATGTGCTCGGGGGGATCATCCAAATCCCCCATTACCACTAAGCAAAGGCCTGGGGCAATCTAGAAACCCCAGGTCCCACACCCCGTGATGCTCCGCTCCCTGTCTGGAACAGAGCAATGGTGCCACCGATGGTCCCTGTCGGGCACCAGTTTCTGTTTGCGTGTGACCAGCAGACCTGTTTTTTTTTCTGCGCCCAGTCGCCAACCAAAATGTGTGTAGTCGTTTGAAGGCGCTCGCAGGGAGGACGCCTCTGCAGGCCGTGGGGTGGGGTGGTGTCGGCATGGCATGCGGGTTGGTACTGGTATTTGAGGGTGGGGGCATTTCTTTCCCCGGTTTCCGCGTGTGCTTTTGCATTGTCGTGTGGTACAACCGGGACACATCATATTCCCCTCCTGATCCAGCAAGTCTGCTATCGCCGACCCGCACTTGTGGCTTCGCCGTCCCACACCCCACCCACGGGCCTTCGGAATCGGTGTGATCGGGCCTTCGGAATCGGTGTGATCGGGCCTTCGGAATCGGTGTGATCGTGGACGATGTGTGTCGCCTGCGAGGCTGCGCAATCTCTGGAGTTGGTGCAGTCTGGAATTCCAGCGACTGTCCCGTGTGGCCGATAACGGTCAGTGACCGGTAACGGTCCGAAATGCGCACCGGACACGTCCATCGTTCACACTTTATGTGCAGCATTGTTGATTCCTCCGGCTTGCGGTTGTGTCT